>CM057459.1:586930000-587370000 GCA_016271365.2 Neoceratodus forsteri
TTCGTGGTACAGCGCTGAAGTCTCTCCACCCTATCAATCTCTTTCCTGGTTAGAGGGCACCATACCTGGCTGCAGTAATCTACGATAGGTCTTACATATGCCTCGTGTAGTGGAAGGATGACCTCTGCCCTTCTACTTGCAAAGTGGCAATTTTATGGACCATAGGACCGTTTGCCTTTTCGATGAGTACAATGAATTCATCAGTCAAGTTAAATTTGTTGTGAATGATCACACCTAGGTCATGCTCACTTTCAACTTCTCTAATAGTATCCACCCCAAGTTTGCAATAATGTGTAGTGGTCCATTTGCCAAGGTGTAACACACTGCATTTGCTGATGTTAAACTACATTTTCCCATGCATCTGCCCATTTATACATGCTGTCTAGATCAGTCTTGATGGATTCAATATCCTGGGGTGCATTGACTTTACCTGCTAATTTGGAGTCATCAGCATATTTGCTGCTCCAATTTTTACTTGTTGGCACATGTCTGATGTAAAAATTTGAAACAGTATGGGTCCCAGCACAGAGCCCTGGGACACCCCACTGGTCACACTACCGATTTTAGAAAAGCAACTTCTGCACCCCACTGGTCACGCTACCAGTTTTGGAAAAGTAACCTTTGACACACACCTTTTGGCTTCTGTTGTTTAGCCAGTTTGTAGCCCAATTTATTACGTAACGGTTGATCTTAAATTTAGTCATTTTCTCAGTAATGGCCCAGTGCTGGAGAGAATCAAAAGCCTTGGTAAAGTCCAGATATATACAATCAATTGGCATACCATTATAAAGGGCGTCAGATATTGTTTCATAAAAACATAAGTTGGTCACACAGAACCTTCCAGTTGTAAGTATGTGTTGGTCCACGTCAACTTGTGCAGTTACTCTTGAATAATCAACTACTGGGATCATTTAACACTGGCCCACTGGAAATAAAAGGTACGCATCAAATTAAAAAATAAATAAATAAATGGCCATATTGTTCATCCAAGTCCAGATCTGTAAAGTAGTAGTGTAAAATCATTTGAACAGTGAGAAGATTGTCCCCCAAGGGAGAAGAAAAGGTGGGTCATAATTGAAAGCTCTGACAACTGTTGCAATCCCCTACTCCAAAATGAACACTGTTGGTATATTATCTTTTAGCGTGGATTCAAGAAGTTTGCTGGGCACAGAAGTCAAGACTAATTAGACTATAATGTTTATAGTTGGTCTTGTTTCCCTTTTCATAGACTGGAACCACTGTAGCCGTCTGCCAGTCCTTTGGTACCTAACCACTGTTAAGAGAAGCTGTAAAAAGTTGTTTAAATGGTCGTATAATATTTAGGGATAATATCTGTAATATCATTGTAGAGATCCCGTCTGGTCCGGCCGCCGTATGTCTTTTTTAGATTTTTAATCTTGTTTACCATTTCTTCTTTCTGGTTTTGTAAATTCAGTAGTTGGTAGTCTATCAGTCAAAGGGGGGGGGGTTGAAATAAAATGAACTGAAGTATTTATTAAAGGGACACTGTCAACCCCTTTAGACCTTAAACTGTCCCTAGTTTAAACAAGCATTTGTCAATGACGAACGTTTGATGCTCGGCAAACAATGTTTTTTTGCAATTTTGACCCAAAAATTTTGAAGACACTTGTTTTAGGATTCGCTTTATAAACATGACATGTACTACTTATACTATACTGACTAAAAAGTCATTTCTCACCAGAGGTGCGAAAACACATCTCGTCCAGGATTTTAAAAATGACATGTCATGTTTATGAGACGGTGTGGAAAACTGACTATGCTGAAAGGTTGGAGTAACAATATTGAAAATTAGCAAAGTTATGAGTGAATGCTGAAACAGTGTAACATTGATTCATAACCTGGGTATTTTACCATATCTGTACACCAAATTTTTAGCACAGCCTTTTTATTACTCCACCTAATGAACCCGATAGGTGAAAATGTTCAAATCCCTTAATAGTTATTCCGCACCACAGTCATTCCATGCCACAGGTACAAAAAAAAACGCTTTTGGCCAGGACTTGAAAAATGACAGCCATCATATTCATGGAGGTGCTGTAAAGAAATGGCCAAGCTGAAAATTTGGGGTCAAAATATTGAAAAGTACCAAAGTTACGAGCCTACGTTTGCAAATTTCAGTGTAGGCTCATAACTGTTTAAAATTTTTTACACCAAATTTTCAACATAGCCTTCATACGACCCCACCTCACGAACAAGGGCAGAGAAAGGTTTCAACTCCTGCCCGAACATTTTGCACAGCAACTGCAAAATCTTTCGGAACAAATTTGCCTAAATTCACTTTAATTGTTCATGAGGTGGGGTCCCAAACAAAGCATACTGAAAATCTGAGGTAAAAATATACACAAAAAATAAAAATAAAAAAATGGCCAAGCTATGCCACTAAGTTCAAAACCCCACTGAAATGCACTGAACCGCATAACCGATTTCCTCAGTTCAGGGTCCGGCTCTGAAGAGTGAAAATACGCTCTGCATCCAGAGAAGATTACGCATCTGACCCCAGTGGGTAAGTAAGGGCTTGGGGGTGCTGAGTGGGAGGGTCGGGGGGTAGAGAAGAGTAACAGGGCAACAGACATTGATCGATGAATTTCTTATTTTACGGGGACACATGAGGGATGGTTTCTATATTTCAGGTGATGACACTGGGAGATTGGGCACCCCGGTGTCAGTGTTACGTTTATGGGACGGGACAGAACAGTTACAGGGTGCCTGCAGCAGGCATTTTTTGTTATTACAGGGCTTCATACAGCAGCTGCACACCGTTAATGCCTGTAGCAAACTTCCGGTGTGCAGCTGGTAACTTGTTTTGAAAGAATCGGCTGTCTGCTGACCCAGCTTCATGCAGATCAAAGAATCGAAGCCCTCTCTGACTGGAGGGGCTTTGGTCCGTAGTACACAAAGTTTATGGCCACCAAGCAGAGAGCTACGTCAGGACTACAGTGCGTGGGCACTGGTGTACACCAAGTTCTTGCTATTCTGAAATGCAGTGAGCTTGGCAGAGACACCCCCCAACATCCCGTTTCATTCATCCCAAAATGTGTGGTTCGCAGATGCAAATGTAAAAACGTATTTTAAGATTGTTTGCATTCTGTAAAATATGCTGACGTGGCTGGACATTTGATTCAGATTCCTTTTTTCTTTTCAAAAAAGTGCAAAACAGACTGCCCACCATACTGGTGTTACCACACCACAATGTGTTTGTTTACATTCCTTAATCAACTCACACTGCATCTTGCCTGGGCTTGGGAAACACCCACAACACAGTCTAGCCACTCAAGATGCAGTGGTAGCAGAGGAGACTACTGCATTATGAATGGCTGCGCTGCTTGTGGGTGTTCCTAATGTTCAGGAAGTGAGCAATAAGAGTAGACCAAGGATTTGAAACAAAACAAGTTTGGGTATCATTACATAAATTACCATGCATTTCAGTTCTACTAAGAAATGAGGCAGATTAAGCCCCCAGCAACACCAATTAATTTTAGAGCAGGTAAGTAATCGTAAAATGTGGGTTTTCAACTTGAAATAGTAGGATGCAAAGAGGGTTGACAGTGTCCCTTTAAAGACACTGGCCATCTCAGGCAGGTTTATTAACAGTTTGTCATTTTCAATAACTGAACCTAATTTGTTAGAACTGTTTTGTGAGTTAATGTAACTGTAGAAACCCTTCATGCTGTTCTTTGAGGTACTGGCTGCCATTTTTAATTCCAAGTTGCATTTGACTTTCTTAAAATGTTGTTTTTGACTTTGTTACAGTTTTCCTACATATTGGTAGCTTCATGTTTTTTTGTACAGGTTGTATATGTTTGCCCTTTTTTTCCCAGTAATTTTTGAACTTCCTTATGTAACCATCTACGTTTGATGCCTTGACTGTTGCATTTTTTTTTTCCTTCATGGGCTCATCACATAATGATAAAAATGGTCCATTTAATCTTGGACCAGATCTATTCAACCAATCTATCCTTAAGCTCAGTATTTCAGGTTATATATACAATTTGGTTTTAGTTCTTGATAAACTGCGGCAGTATTTGCAGTTCTGTACAATCTGTAGAAAGCATCCAGTCCACAGGAAAAAAATGCTCCACCTCAGCTACTGTGCTGGATGAGCTAAGGGAGGTCATGCACGAGCATGCACTAGCGGGATGACATTATACAGTTGCAGGTGATGTCACATCAGGCGGGGATGCGCTTAGCCAATTACATGCGCACTCTATGATGAAGCATACAAAACTGAGCCAAACCACTGCGCCAAACAACAAAGAGGCACGAGATCATGCTGACAGAATGCCAGTAATGGCAGCTGAACCAGCACATCAGTCTCCTTTCCTGAGCTGCCCGAAGAGCACGGTTTCTCTTTTCTTGGGTAAAAGCAGCCAAACATGTCAGAAAAACACAAAATCGTGAAAAAAAAAAGGATCTAAAATATAAACTTAAGCCTCAGTACAGCAAAAAACACAGAGCAGGCAGCCCCACTGCAAAAAGAACAGCATACTGGTCAACTCAGTGCCTAGCGCAGAATATCTAACTAGAGTTCCAGAAGAGGAGGGAAAGAGAGGGAGGACCCGTAGCCAGAAGAATGCTAGAGAAAGAAAAACAGGAAACGAGAATTAGAAAAATGACCTACAAGCAAGCTAACTCTGCGCGCCCAAAAAATAAATAAATAAATTACTTACCTGAGGCACCAGGCTAAGAGGCTTGGAGACCTTGCTGCACACTCTAGCAATCATACAGTGGCACGTGGACCCCAATTCATGCACAAAAGGCACTGAAAATGGGATAAAAATAGGTTAGTCAATTTGAAAGCCGCAGCTTAACAGGAATGATTTCTAAATTTGAGGGTGCTCCCCGATACCAGGCAGCCCGAACCTGCTTTCCAGTTGCACAATCCTGTCAGAAAAATAAATAATGGACGCGTCAGAGAGAGCACTCTTGCTATGCTGTGCTACCCCTCCAGTGTCACAGCAAACACAAGAGAATCAGTGCTCTCAGAATGCTCATGTGCTCAAGGTTCTATCCTGATAGACAGCTTTAGGCTGTGCCACTACCCCAGTAGCAGGGGAACGGTAAGAGGAGTAAAGGAGTATTGTACTACCAGTTTTGAATGATTTACTCCCACTTTCTGATTTTAGGAATGTGTCTACCACCCTGTACACTGACAGTAAATATGCTGGTACTGATGCACAAAACTGGCAGCACCATTCAATGCTGCAAGCCGTGATGGATCCATACAGTAACAGATTGTAGGCAGTAGAGGTGGAGTCAGAAAACAGCATCGTTGTCAGCCGTGTACAATGCGGGAGACTGTTTCAGGAGTTGCTCACAGGATTATGGCAAGAAACGCAGCTGCAAAATGTTAAAAATAGGGTCACAGCACTACAAAGCAGTGGTAAAGTACCTCAAGACTCCACACTAGTATCACAGAAGAAGAGTCAGTGGGTGCAGGCACCCAGTGGGACTGAAACTTTTTTTTTTTTTTTTAGAGAAGGGGGCGTGAGACAGATCAGTGCATGGTATTACTACCATGTAGATGACAATACTACCAGTTGGAAGCAGCTACCAGTAAATACTTCCCAATTCTAAAAATGTATCTGTACCTCTGCCCAGTAGGAGTGGGGGACAGGTCAATTTGTTCCGGTCATTTAGCTCCTCAACAACTCGCCCCTATTAGTTCCTGTGTCAACTGGCTACCACATCAGTTCATCCCTGAACAATTCACTCCCACTACATACTGTGCTGTACTCCCAACATTTACAGTACGACCTCCACTTCTACATCCCTCGAGCACAATGTCTCATCTGATGGGCGAACTGCACCCACCTAGAGTTTATTTTATTATTTAAAAGTTGATAACCAGGAAAGGCACCATGAACAGAAGCTCATTTCCAGGTGCAACCTGGGGAAATATTTACACTGGGCGTTTGTCCAGGAACTAACGGACATGGGAACCAACTGACGCCAGAGGTAATAATCAAGGGTGCGTTGTCACGCTGCGCGAAATGACCAGGACAAAATGTCATATAGCCAGTGGGGTATTCACAATCCATATGTGCTTACTCCCCATTGACAACATGGAGCGATACAGAAAAAACTTCTGTAGCTTGGCAGAGTATGGGGTGCAAAAGTGGAGCTTCTGGGATCTCCGGGCCTACACCACAGAGGAACAGGTTCTGTGTTTGGCCAGAACACTGGAAGAACAATTGTTGTCTAAAAATAAACAAATAAATATAAAATACAGATGCCCTGGTAAGGGACTATTTTTTCTGCCAAGCGAGTTGTAAAATGTTCTCCTTTTCCATGTAGTTGGAGAAAAACAGAGAATCACTGAGCGGGGCTGAAACTCTGGCTCAGATAGTTTGGAACAGAGGGCATTGTGGGCCTGCTCAAGCTCCAGGGAGTACTCCAGATGGATTGGGAGGATTAAGCGAAGAAACTAAGGCAGAAATGTTGTGATGTCTGGCTCCTCCGCTCCTTCTGGCAAGTTGCAGATCCAATGGTCGTTTCTTCTGGCCCTGCATTCTGCATAATCAACATGATCTTGGAGTGGCTGTAGGGAGTTACGAAGCTGGAGCATGGATCTTTCAGTGGTGTCCAGGCAGCCATCTTGCAGCGTTGTTTGTTAAGGCCAGGCAGCCGTTCAATTTTACTGATGTCCATCCAGACAGCTGATGTGGTAAGCTTCATTTCTTTTCAGAAGCTTCTGAGCTCCTTTATCATAATGTCCATTTGCCAGTGCCCGAGTTTGCCATATCTCTGCGGTTCTGTTAGGTGGTCCTCTGGGGCTGCGAACGCTCATTATCTGAGACTCCAGCGCTAAATCGGTATCCATCGAATGATTTGGAGGGTGAGGGTGCCCTACTAGAACATCACTTGGCTGCTAGAAACCTCTTGGTCATTTTAAGGCAAAATCAAAGTGATACGGAGGTATTTTAGTTTTTTAAGGAGATTCTCAGTCAGAGCTCAGCTGTAAAGCTGTTCACAGTATGGTGATGTCACAGAGCACACATATCTTTCTTAGTGTCATGGCCACAAGGTGGGGGCTCCCACCTCCCCTTTGGATCTCTAACAAACCAGGAATACTTTGACACCATTTCTGAACACTGTATTTGTGTAGCCTTGCTTAATACTGTCAATGTATAATGAGAGTTGATGTTTACTACCTGTACTGAACTTTGTCTGTACTTGACAAACAATGAATTTAAAACTAAAACAAATATCAGGAATCCTTCTGGACTGTGTTAATATGAAAGAGCCCGCTATACATTTACTTCACCTGGAATGTGGGCAAAACCAGAAAGACTGGGTTTAACTGTGACCTTGTTTTTTTTGAAGAATACTAACCTCAAGAATTGATGGTTGAATCTCTGAGAAATCTAAAAATGTAGCATGACAAAGGAAAGCCTTACCAACTTTTTTTTTTGGGGGGGGGGGTTTAAAGGAAAACTGTCATTTATTTAAAAAAAAATTTTTCCCATTAGTAATTTTTGGTATTTCTGTAGTTTTCCCCCCTTCCCTCCCGGGGCCATGGTATATACATGCGTGCACATGTGTGGAGGCTCACGCACATGCCAGGATTTGGTGGCCCCTTCTGCCCCTCCCCAGACTTGCGTCACCACTCCAACCGCCTGCGCTGCCCACCAGACCTCCACCCAGTCGGAGCGGGCATCCACCCCTTTGGAGGGGAGAGCCATGGCTTGATCCAGCTCCAAACCTCCCCCAAGCCAGCTCCCAGGTGAACCAAGGTCGTTCCCAAACCCGGGTCGCTGGCATAGCGTGAGGTAAGGTGCCAGCAACTCAGCACCACCGGGCCAGCATTTATTTAAATTCTGATGACTGGGTGGGCCCTCTGAGACAGTCCAGTCCCTTTTTTCAGGGGCAACCCAAGGAACCAAATGTTCCAAGCATAAGAAAACAGCACAGTTACAGATAATTATCTAAATCATCCCACCCCCGAAAGCTTTAGCCCTCGATTAAGCTTTCTGCACATGAAAGCATTTGCTCTAGTAAGGCTACTTACAGAATTTTAATTTTGTAAAGTCTGCGCTTTCCAAACATGGTGGACGGTGTGTGGCTCCATTTCAGCTGAAGTTGCGGCGCCACATCGCTAGCCCCAATACAGAATGTATTGGGGCTAGCAGTGCAGCAACGCAACTTCAGCTGAAATGGAGCCGCACACTGTCCACCATGTTTGGGAAGTGCAGACTTTACAAAATTAAAATTCTGTAAGTAGCCTTACTAAAACAAATGCTTTCATGTGTAGAAAGCTTAATCGAGGGCTACAGCTTTCGGGGGTGGGACGATTTAGAGAACGACAGTTTTCCTTTAAACTGGTGCTTCCCGAATGACCATATTATGCCTGCAAGGTCATAGCAAGACTGCAACTGCTTTTCAATTACAGTATACCTTATGGCACCTTCTAATTATCAAATGTTTACTGCCCCCACCCCCCGGTAATACAAAATACTACACTTCACTTGCTTATTAGATAGAAATAGACAAACTATAATTGTATGTTACATTACCAAGAAAACACAATGAACTATTTGATTTATTTCAAACGTTTCACCAGAAAGTACACACGTTGCTGTGAACAGCTCGTTTCCAGATGCGTCCTGAGGAGAGAACAAATAAGTGTACAAAACAAATGAACAAGCTACACACGAACATTTTAGAACACAGAGTACAAGTAGAAGAGCTTAGTCAATACTGAAATTTATACATGCATGCCTTATACCTTACTGAACTTGCTCGATACAGAACACCACCACAGGTAAAGTGCGAACTGCATGATTACCCTAGGCAGGGAGGGAGCCAGAGTAGGAGAACAGGGAGTGGCAACAATGGGTGAGGAAGAGGGATTAGAAGGTGCCACTGGGCATCAATGAAAAGCAGTTGGTCTCACTAGGACATCATGTAGTAACGCTGTGGTCATTTTATGGTCCTGCCGATGCACTGTGTTTGAAACCATAATAAATCGGCACCTTGAATATCAGTAAAGTAGTACTACACCAGGTTCTGGCTCGGTCAGGCTCCCCTCTGTCACGTTGTATCTACATTTCAGTGATACTGCACCATTAATTTGGGGTTTATGTATCCTTTAAATGTAAACCAAAGTGGGGGCCTTCTATGTTTGACATACGCAAGTGACGGCAAAAAGCTGAAACATGTTAGTAGCTTAGAGTATGGAACACAGAAGTTTTATTACTTTCAGTCTCATTTTGAGAACATCTCTTTCTGTGGTATTTTAAAAGAAAATTGCCTAATATTTTTGCAACTTACAGTAGAACAACGAAAGATGACAGTTAACATCTCCATCTGAACCCTTGGTTATGACCCACAGCTCTGAACTTCATTTATTGACAACACACAACCTCATTCAGTCATACACAGCATAAAAAGACATTTCTCATTTCCACTTTAAAAATACTCTTTAAGACATCTGAACTGAAAATAATCCTACTGTTTGACACTAGGACTGACAGTTTGGCACATTATCAGCAATCAATTCATATCCAACCACAAGAGAGAGAAAAAAAGTTGGATTTTTTTTCCTTTCCCCTCTCAAGCTCAAACCTCCTCATCAGAACTCCCCCCAGTCATGAAAACTGCAGTATTCCGTACTCTGATCCTGATAGCAGCATCTCTACAGCAGACACCTTCTTCCTTGAGGACAGTGGGATATTCTGTAACCTTCCTGGCCAATTTTTTGCCAATCTGAATCGACTGTGGATGTTTAAAGAAGCTACGCTAGGCCTCATTTGAATCAACATCCAATTTTCTGGCATGCAATTCACCTCTGCATCCACACCTAAATGAAGAGTATAACTCTTGAAGGCTAGTCTCAAAAATTTTGTTAGCCCAATAAAACGGTACTATGTGCAACAATTTTTTTTCTGGTACCTGCATATAAACAATGTCAGTACCATTAAATAATTTCGAAACAGAACTTGCTGTAGTAAGGACTACACTGAATTATCGCTCAAACATCCCCCCCCCAAAAAAAATCTAATTTGAGTTAAGAAGGGCATTATAATCCAGCACTATTCAACATCAACAAAATGGATAAGCCTAAATAGAAACTACAGACACTATAAAATGGGTGACAAAATCCATGTGACTAATGGAATCCAATCACTAGTCCGGCTGTTGGGGGTCCCGCTTCCACCCATTTGCACAGCTGGGTGAAATGGATCAGAGAGAGGTTAGGGGACTTACTCAGGGTCACAGTACTTGGCTCTGGCATGTTTGAACCTGTGATCTCAATTCCCAAGCCTGTACTCAGACTACTAGACCACACTACTGAATTAGCATTACCTCATTACCTGTACAGTTATACTTTCACAATGTTCACACCACCAGATTCGAACAGACTTCAACTGCTCTCTAAACTGGCATAAGGTCTGCGACTTTAAAAAAAAAAAAAAAAATTTTAACTTTCTTGTCCATTTATAAGTGCAATATACCATGCTCCTATGTGTGGTAGTGTTGTGCAATATTTTAAACACTCACAAAGTTCCTCATACCACCTTCACATAGCATGTATAGCATTTTCCACTCAGTATTTGCTCATTTCTAAACTCACTGCAGCCACCATCCTACCAGAGCAAAAAAAGCCAGCTCACCCTCCCAGCTTCCCTCATTCTAGCCCTGCCAACTTTCTCCTCTGGAAGATCAGGCTGTGGATGGGGCATGGAATGGGCTTTACTTGGCTTGCGTAGCAGCGTCATGCAGCAAGTCTGCGCTGTGTGACATTTAGAACTGGCTTACTGGTGAGTGTGCTGTGCGGTAGCGAGCAACTCTACCACTGCTCTCCCTAGATTACTGGACACAGGAGGATTTTGTGGCATGGTTGGGATGAAGTCTTGGAGGACGTCACCAGATGGCACAGAACCAGGGGATGGTGGTTGTTACTTTGTGTAAAGCCGAAAGGGTTCAATACCTGTTTACAAGGCTGATTTGGAACAGTAAAAAGACAAGTCATACAAATCACAAGAAACACAACAGACACAAATAGGTTCACGTCGATCACCCCTGCACTGCTTAAAAAGATGCCTTTTAAAGAGCACCAGTTCTGGTGCAATACCCAATCTCCCCACTGTTAGGTTACCCTACCAAGGATGTACAGCAGTTCTTGCCTGAGAATTTTTAACCTTGCTTTTTTTTTTTTTTGTAGGGGAAGGGATTGCAAATCCTAGTATCGAGGAGCAGGTAGTCAGATCCCTTCCCCTTCCTGGTAGCTTTCACACACAGCTCCGCCCCTCCCGCCCCCAAGTTCTTACATTTTGGGATGTAGGAGGTTGTAGAGCATGGAGGCACTCTCTACAGAGTTCAATGGAAACAGATTATGAATTGCATTTTTATGTATTTTAGAGGTTCCCTTGATTTTAATCAAGGCCCACTACTCAAAACCTCTAAAAATACATAAACAGGAGAATATAACCTCAATGACCCACTTCAACAACAGAAATGGCCTTGTTCCCCTGGTACCCCCTCTCTCTGTTATGGAACGGTAAACACTTAGGCACCTGGCTCACTGTCACGAAAAAGGCAATCACCAAGCAGTCCCACCCAACCAGAGTGGAAAGAGCTAGTTCTGGATATTTATCATATGGACAGACTGACCACTGGCCTGTCCTCCAATCCTCAAGCTTTAAACAAATTCACTAGCCACTAATAGCTGCCTAGATCATCTGGATCATGCCCCACCGGCCAGATGTGACCTCGATTTAGCTACCTAGCTTCCTCCCTCTCCATGAGGGCTCTAGCACCCATGCTAGGCACGATGGAAGATCATTCCTTACTTCTGTTCCATCCTTACTAACCAACTCAACCGAGATATACTCAAGAGGACAGTTCATGTTCTGGGACAATCCTCCTTATAGAAACAGTACATAATACACTTATGTAAACTCATCTTAACTGAAATGTTGAATCTGATAGCATTGAGATCATTATGAGACAGTTTTATTAGATTTTATTTTTTAGACAATTCATAGATAGTGGACTGCATAAACAGCATTTTCCAATGATGGTCTTGACAAGAACTGAATGCAGAGTTCTTTGTACGTTATCTTGTTATATCCATTCTGTGTTTAAGTGAATGTATCACATATTAAGACAAACTGTACCCATACTATGAAAACAGATAAATGACAAAAACATAATAATAATAATAAAAAACATTGTTGGCAGGAGGCAGCTAATTGATTTATCCAGTGTGGCCTTACCCGTGCCTAAGCAATGAAACAGAGCTCCCTAGTGGTCACTTGTCTCCTCACTCCTCTTTTTCCCCTCCCCCATCCACTGCCACTCATTAAATCCATGCGTCTATCCCACCCATGCTTGAACCCTACTATTGATTTTACAGAAACTAGTTCATTAGGAAATATGTTCCACTTGTCCACCACCTTCTCCATTAAAAAAAAAAAAATACCCGACATCCCTTTTAAACCGGTCCCCTACCAGCTTCCTCATGTTAGTTCTAGTGTATTTGCACTTAAAGGGACATCGTCAGCCCTTTACTTACATTTCATCCCAACACTCAGGAACGTGCCTTCACTGACTACAGTGGTCCCGCTTGTCCCACAATATTTATAGCAGCAACAGAGTCCCTTCTTTTATGAATTTTAATAAAAAGTGAAACCATACTGGTCAGCTCCTACCATCAACACCCGATTTCAAAGTGTAGCCACATTTGTAAATGGAGCTGAGGCTCGTGCGCTAGCTACTGAATCAGAGTTCAGCTAAATATACTTTCTGTAGTATGAAGAAAGCTGAACACAGGAAAGTGTTTATTTTTTGGAAACGGAGGCAACAAATTAGTAAAATCAGTTTGAAAGTCAAGCCCCGATACTGTGCATGCATGCATTCAATGTGGATATGCATGCATGCCCAGTAGCACGGTTCTACTTTCAGACCGTGATTTTATTTTAAGCCCCATTTCCAACAAATAAACACCTTCCCCGAGTTCCATTTTATTTATACTACAGGAAAGCATATTTAGCTAAACACAGGTTCAACAGCCCGTGCACGAGTCTCAGAACCATTTACAAATGTGACGTTGCGTTGGCACTGGGCATTGACAACAGGAGCCAACCGGGCAGAGTTCTAATTTTTAGAAACAAAGAAGCTAATGGCAGATAAGGGCCACATGCCCCATTCAGGCTGCCTTTTTTGTTGCATTGCTTACACTGTAGACCCCTTCAGGTCCATGGCACTTTCTCTGCCACCCTCTTATCTATCCCTTACAACTCCCTTGTGCTTATCCAAAGGCTTTTTTGGATCCCACCACTGTTTTCACCCCCACAACCTCCACTGGAAGACTGCCCCAGCCATCCACCACCCTTTCTGTGAAGAAGTACTTCATCACATCTCTCTTAAACCTACCCCTCTCCAGCTTTATATCGTGGCCCCTTGTTCTGAAGTACTTTCTCTGAAAAATTTCTCCCACTTGTACCTCATGCACCCCTGTGAGGTATTCCAAGGTCTGTCATATCCCTCCTCTCCTCCAGAGTGTATACATTTAATTCCTTTAGCCTCTCCTCATAGGATATTTGGTGTAGACCATGTACGATCTTGGTAGCCCTCCTAGGATAGCCCTCCTATGAACCGCCTCCATCCTATGTCCTTCCCAAGATGTGAACATGTGGCCTCCAAAATTGGACACAGTGCTCCAGGTGGAGTCTTACTAAGAATCTAATGACTAATTATAATTATATATTTATAATTATAAGGTACTAATGACCTGGCAAATGGGGAGCCAAAGGAAGTTCAGGTAGAGTTTAGGAAATTGGGGAGGGGTCTCAAGCAAGTAGCTACTTCTGTCACTTTCTCAGAAGTACTACCTGTGAGAGGCAAGGGAGAGCATAGGGGTGCATGCACCAGGAACTTTAACTCATGATTGAAGAACTGGTGCTGTGAGGAAGGGTTTGGGATTCATTGGTGACTGGGGACCCACCTAGAAGGATGGAGGTTTGTTCAAGCCTGACGGCCTGCATCCATCCTAGAGGGGAATCCAAGCACTCAATGATAAGTTTAAATGCTACATTGACAAGCATTTAAACTAGCAAAGGGGGGTGACAGGCCAGAAAGGAGGGTACCTACTTGCTCATCCCCCACAGCTAGCAGTGAAACCAGTGAACCAGAGGAATTGCTGTCTCTACAAAGCAGTGTGCAAAAGATGGAGATTAGCACCCAAGAGGTGGATAGGCAGAAAAGGGGCAAAACTCAGCAGAAGGGCAGACAGCAAGAAGAACCAGGGATAAAGGACAACCAAGGAAGGGACTGGAGTAGAACAGCAAAACAGTCTAGGGGAGGTCAAATCATGGAAAGCCATGTGTGCAAATGCCAGGAGCCTTAACAAGATGGAAGATCTGGAGGCTGTCATGGTGCAGTCAGACCTGGACATTGTGGCCATCACTGAAACCTGGTGTAATAACCACGACTGGGAGATGGCCATACCTGGCTACAACATATTCAGAAGAGACAGGACAGGCAGGAAGGGAGGAGGAGTGGCACTGTATGTGAAAAATGACATAAGGGCCACAGAGATCCAGAAGGAACAAAATGGGGGAGAGATACTGTGGGTTAAGCTGGAAAGGAAAATGAGGCCAGCCATCCGCAAAGGTGTGGTCTATAGACCACCAGCCCAGGAGGAAGAAACAGATAGGGAGCTGATGCTAGCCATCCAAAGGATGGCAGACAAGGGTGAGGTAGTACTTGTTGGAGACTTCAATATTCCAGACGTGGACTGGAGCATCCCAGCAGAAGCATCAACTAGGAGCAGATTTATCCTGGACTCCCTTCAGGCTTCCTCAAGCAACTGGTCATGGAACCAACTCGGCAGAAGGCAATACTGGACCCTTGCTCACAAACAGGGACAGCGGATGGGGGTAACAGTGGGGAGACCTGGGAACAGTGACCACCAGTCACTGTGGTTTGAAATCACAGAAAGAGCAGAACCAAATCACACAAAAACACGTATCCTGGATTTTAGGGGGGCAGACTTCGGGGAAAATGGGGAGATACTTGAAAGAGGCATTAAGGAGAATGGGGCAGGAATCAGGGGTTGAGGAACAGTGGGCAGTATTTAAAATGGGGATTACAAGAGCAACAGAATTATGTATTAAGCAGGTTAGCAAGAGGAAAAGGAAGAGGAGACCATTATGGTTTTCCAAAGAGTTAGCAAAGAAAGTGAAAGCCAAAAAGATTGCATTCAGGCAATACAAAAGAAACAGGCAGAAGGGATAGGGAGAAGTACCAGGAGAAGCAAAGGGAGGCAGGAGGTCAGTAAGGAAGCCAAAGCTCAGACAGAAGAACACATTGCAAAATCAGTGGGTAGATGGGACAAAACCTTTACAGGTACATAAGTGAAAAAGAAAGGCAAAGGGAGGGATGGTGAGACTGAAGGGGAGGATGGAGGCTGTGTGGAGGATGACAACAGTAAAGCTGACATATTGAACAGGTATTTCTGCTCAGTCTTTACTGAGGAAGAGAGGTAATGGGTCTGAACGGAGTACAAGGGGGAGGAGAATGGTGCAGAAATGGACACAAGTCCCTTTACACGAGAAAGGGTCCTGAAGGAACTGGAAGTAATAAGAGTTGATAAAGCAATGAGGGCCAGATGGGGTGCACCCCAGGGTCCTTAAAGAACTAAGAGAGGTGGTGGCTGAACCTCTGGCTATCCTGTTTAGCCGATCACTGGAAACAGGAGGTACCCAAAGACTGGAGGATAGCAGATGTAGTCCCCTTATACAAAGTGGGAACAAAAGAGGAAGGAACTAGACCAGTCAGCCTCACCTCGGTAGTGGGAAGATCATGGAAGCACTACTGAAGGAGAGATTGGTGGAACATCTGGTTGTCAATGGACTACAGGACCCAAGGCAGCATGGTTTCACCAGGGGAGGCTGCGTCAGACCCGACCTCATTTAATTTTTTGACTGGGTGACTAGGGAGGTGGATCAGGGGAGGGCAGTGGACATGCCCTAGCTGGACTTCAGCAAGGCCTTTGACACTGTGCCACATAGAAGACTATTGCACAAACTGGGGAATATGGGTGTGGGCAGGATAGTAGTGTGGTGGGTAGGTAACTGGCTGGGTGACAGGACACAGAGGGTGGTGGTAAATGGCTGTCACTCCACAGAGGGAAGAGTGACCAGTGGGGTACCACAGGGATCAGTGCTGGGACTGGTCCTATTCAATATCTTCATCACGGACACTGCGCAGGACCTATAAGGCAGAATTTCACTGTTCGCTGATGACACAAAGCTCTATAACAGAGTAGACACACCAGAGGGTGTAGACAGAATGAGAAGGGACCTGCAAAAACTTGAAGAATGGTCAGGGGTTTGGCAGTTGAAATTCAATGCAAGGAAGTACAAGATAATGCATATGGGGCACAAAAACCCTGACACAATATATCAGTTGGGGGGGGGGTGAGGATAGCATGCACCAAGCAGGAAAGGGATCTTGGGGTTATCATCTCTGATGACCTAAAGGCAGGGAAACAGTGCGACAAGGCAGCAGGTAAAGCAATAGAATGCTGGGATGCAAGGCAGGGGCATCACCAGCAGGAAAAGGAGGTCATAATTCCACTATACAAGACACTAGTGAGGCCCCACCTGGAATACAGTGTACTAGTTCTGGAGACCTTACCTACGTAAGGACATAGACAGGGTAGAGAAGGTTCAGAGGAGGGCAACAAAGATGGTGCATGGATTGCATCACAAGTCCTATGAAGACAGGTTGAAGGAACTAAACATGTACTCCGGAGGAGAGGAGGGAGAGAGGATATGAGAGAGACATACAAGTATCTTACAGAGAGGAACAGGGTGCAGGAATACACTATTTTAAGCGAAAAAGATGTTCCAGGACTAGAGGGCATGGGATGAAGTTGGAGGAGGACGATTCAGAGGAAACGTGAGGAAGAATTTCTTCACAGAACGGTGTGGTGACAAGTGGAACACCCTGCCAGAGGAAGTGGTGGGGGCTGAAACAATCACGGGATTTAAGAATGCATGGGATAGACATAAAGGAATTCTAGAGGTCAGGGGTAAGGGTAACAGACTTCTTGGAAAACATAAACTGAACTTACAAGCTCAAATGGGCAGACTGGGTGGGCCATAGGCCCTTATCTGCCGACACTGTCTATGTGTCTATGTAACCTATATAGTGGCGACACCACTTCCTTCTTGCTGCTGGTAATACCCCTACCTATACATCCCAGCATCCCACTAGCTCTCCTGATCGTTCTGTTGCATTTTCTGGCCACCTTCACTTCATCCAATATGATTACCCCAGGTCTCCTTGCTGCTTGGTTGTTGCTAGTACTGCCCCCATTATGTGCTACATCCTTGGGTTTCCTTGACCAAAGTGCATTATTTTGCACTTTTGTGCATTAAACCTTAGCTGCCAAACTTCTGACCACTCTTCCAGTTGGTTTCAAGTCTCTTTCCATCCTCTGCACCCCCTCAGGAGTGTCCACCCTGCCACAGATCTTTGTGTCATCCACACAGAGGTAGACCTTCCCTTTCAGTTCTTCTGCTGTATCATTTAAGAGTACTGACCCCTGCAATACCCCGCTGGTCACTCTCCCTTCGAGTGAACTTCTCAGGGCAAACTCCATTTACCAACACCCTCTGCCTCCTATCCCCTAACCAATTTCTTACCCAGGTTACAACCTTACTGTCTACCCCCATAGTTTCATAGATGAGTACAAGTTCAAAGGTGTTAGCCCACAGAGAACTCGCCACCATGTTAGTGGTGGAAGGTATACTTTCTATCACCCATATGAAGATCTATTTTTTTTTTTTTTTTTTATATCAATTGTTCCACATTTTCGCTTGCAACAATGTCTACGGTGAACGAGTTCCATACGGGAGGCACCCTCTGGGTAAAAAAATCTTGTACGCTTCGTAGTTTTGCACAAAGCAGTTTTCAACTTAAAATTATGGGATCTTGTTTTATTATTAGTTAGATGTCTTTCCAGACAGATAGTGTCTAACATAGACTCTTTTTGTAGGGCTTTGAAGGTGTAGATCAAATCACCCCTTAGAGTTCTATATTCTAAGAATAGCTTAAGTGATTTAAGTCTGCACTTATAGTCTTTGTCAGCCATGTTATTCACCCTTTTAATAGACTTTCACTGAAACTTCTCTGTCACGATTTGGCAGCCTATTGAAGTAGGAGCACAGAAGGGTGCACAGTAGTCCAGATATGGACGCACTAGGCCAGTGTATAATGGTAATATGACCTCAGGCTTTCTGCTTTTAGTATGCTTCAGAATGTTTCCTCAGTATGCTATGGCACTTTGACTGTTTTATTTGTATGTATACTAAATTTTAGATTATCTGATATTGTAACACCCAAATCCCTCTCTTCTGTTGTAACTGTCAGCTTTATGTTGTTCATTAAGTAGGTAGACCGAGTATTATTCTTCCCCATGTGCACGATCTTACATTTTACAACATTAAACCTCATTCTGTCATCAACTGCCCAGTCACACAGTTTAAGTTATCTTGCAGAGTGGCTATAGACTGAGCACTGCTTACCATGCACCCCAGTCTACAATCATTTGCGTACTTATTTATCCATACCCCATCAGATATCTGCATACTGGAGACCAATATATTAAACAGTAGAGGGCCCAGCACGGATTCTTGGGGTACTCCAGTAGAGACAGGACTCCAATTGGATTCATGTCCTCCAATAACCACTCTCTGTTGTCTGTTGTACAACCAAGATGTAATCCATTTTATTAGTTTAATGTCCAAATTTATATTAACTAATTGCTCAATGAGGGTCTTATGAGAGATGGTGTCGAATGCCTTTTCGTAATCTAAAACTACAATGTCCACTGGCACTCCATTATCGAGAGCATCACTGACCGGTTCAAAGAAATTAATGAGATTTGTTAGGCATGATCTGCCCGGTGTAAATCCGTGCTGGGAAATATCTATGCAACCTGTGTTCCTAATATGATCAACGAGTTTATGTTGCATAAGCCTGTGATTTTGCTAATAAGGGAGGTTAGACTGATGGGCCTATAGTTACAGGGTAGTTTGTTACCACCTTTGAAAATTGGTGCGATACTGGCCTCGCTCCAGGACTGTAGTACACATCTCACCTTTATTGAGGTATTAAAGAACAGAGTTAAGGGGCCTGAAAGTTCTTTAAGAAATTTCGGGTTGATGCAGTCCGGACCCGGTGATGTGTTAACTTTAATCAAGCTGATGGCATCCAGTACGTTCTGTTCAGTGAACAATATAAGTGAATCATTAGTGGGTTGTATGTCTGTGTTTATGTTTTCTTTGGGTTTAAATATATTCCCAAAGTACTGACTGAGTTCTTTAGCCATCTATTTTTCCATCGGTAATCATTTTATTATTTGAATTTAATGGACCAATTCCCTCTCAGACTTCCTTTAAGTGAACCAATGTAATAAAACATTTTCTTATCTTTAACATTTTTTGCTAGGTTTACTTCTAACCTCTATTTTGCCATTCAAATACATTTTCTTTTTTTGGGGGGGGAAAGTACCTTAAACCTATTTCAGTCAGTATCTTTTGACTCCTACTGTATTTATAGTATGCTCTACGTTTTTTGCTAGTACGCTTAATTTCATTGATCCACCATAATGGTATCCTTTGTTTATTATTGTTGTATTTGACTCTGTTAGGTACCCATTTATTTATACAAAAATCCAGTTTGGTTATAATTTTATCCCTTATTTGTTCAAGATCAAGATTTTTTCAGATCCTCTTCCCAGTTCCATGTGGCAAGGCTGATGCTTCTGATACCCATCTTGTTAACTAACCTGTTTGGAATGGTGTCAAAGGCCTTGCTCAAGTCCAAATACGCCACATCGAAACACCCCCCCCCCCGATCCAATACCCTGGTTACCCAGTCAGAAAAATCTATCAGATTTGTTTGGCATGACTTCCCTCCGCAAACCACACTGCCTCGGGTCCTGGATTCCAGGTGTTCCACAATATTTTTTTTTTTTTTTTTTTTTTAAATAAAGCGTTTCCATCAATTTCCTACTACAGATATCAGACTGACAGGCCTGTAATCTCCCACCTCCTCTTTCTTGCTACCACTTTTGGGGTGAAGAGGGACTGCACCCGCCCTTCTCCAGTCCTCCAGGACCATGCCAGTCTCCAGTGAACTGTTAAGTCTGTCAGGGGTGCAGCTAGCACCTCCCAGAGTTCCTTTAGCACTCTTGAATGCACCCTGTCTGTCCCAATGGCTTTGTCCACATTCAGATTAGAGAGCACTTTCTTTTTTTTTTTTTTTTTAAATCTTTTTATTGAATATATTTTTTCAACTTATATACATACAGGTCATCAGTTAAAATTTTTATGCAGTACAATGTCATCTGATCAGTTTAACTATGCTGCTTTTTGTGAGAGTTCGTACCTTTCATCCACAGTTTGTACAGTCAATTCAATAGACTTGTTATTCCATTAGGCCCACCAACACATTCTATAATATGCCTTAATCAACAGGACATCGAACTAGTTACTATTCAATTTCCTCTTTTTCTTTTTCTTTCCCCCTTTGTTAACTATTACTACCCCGGTTTCTTCAGACCCCTTATCTAAAGGGTTTCATTTGTGTGTGTGTGTGGGGGGGGGAGACAGTACCCAGAGACCTCAAAGTAGGGGAGGGGGAAATCCGTGGCCCTAATGAGCCAAGGATCACTTAGACACGGTATTTCTCAAGGTACAAATAGAGGTTCTTTCAACATGTAATATAGCTGCTATCTCGTCCATCTTAAAGAGAAAAGTTCCTCACGATCATTTAGGTTGTGAGTCATCTTTTCTAGACTGTAAACTTGTCTAGTAATATCCCACCACTCCTGTATAGTCGGTACTTCGTTTGTCAGCCAGTGCCTAGTTAGTGCCTTCTTGGCTACTGTAATGAGTAGTGAGAAGAGATATCTCATGTTAGGGCCCTGGTAGGGCTTGGGGATTATAAGGAATAGGTACATCTCCGAAGTCAGGTGAAATTTTGAGTCTATAAGCTCCTGCAGTTGTGCCTCAAGCTGTTGTTTGTAATTGGTAAGAGCTGGGCAGTCCCAAATAATATGAGCCAAATTGGCTTCTTTTTTCTCGCACTGTCTCCAGCATTCACTGTTTACTCGGTATATAGTGTTTAGTGACAGGGGAAGCCTAAAGTAAGCGTGTAACACTTTCCAGGCAAACTCTCTCCATTGGTGTGAGCTGGTAACCCTGGAGACCTGTCTGCAGGCTATTTTCCATTCGGCCATGCTAAGCAGGGCCAGAATCCCGTGCCATTGTATACATATTTTCTCAGTAAGGTGAGTTCCCTGTGAGTTCAGAGCCCGATGGTAAAGGGAGATCAGATGGTCCTGCCCACCTGTTTCGTTAAGTGAGATTTGACTGTGTATTAATGCTGGGTATTTTTCGGGGTTCCACAAGAGGGGGGTCATACCTTCTACATAGTGTCGGAGTTGTAAATATCGGTAAAAGTCTTTGTGAGGTAAATGGAACTTCTCCTGAATCGCTGCGTAGGTCCATATCTTTCCCTGTGTCATTATTTGTGGCAAAAATCTCAGGCCGGCTGCGGCTCAGGAACTAAACCCCGTATCCAGGGTATTGGGGAGTCTGGGAGATACTGGATTGGAAATACTAGGGGTAAATAGGTTGAAAACCCATAATTTTTCTTCAAGGAGTTCCAATTCCGACACTGGGCTACCAGCCAAGGGCTAGTGGCTATGTTAACAAAATTTCCAGATGTTAGCTGATGAAGCATCCGGATATATCTTGCATCACTAAGGAGCCATCTCTCCATTTCCAACCAGTGAGGAATTGTAGTCCTATTTTGTCTGGCCATGACATTAACCAAGGTGACTGCCTGCTGATAACGTTTTTAAGTCCGGAAGTGCAAGTCCCCCATCCTCCCGAGCTAGGGATAACACCTTAAAGCTCCCTCGAGCTTTTCGCCTGTCCCATATAAAGTTCCGTATTGCACGGTTGATTTCTTTAAACGTCTTTAGGGGGACCGATAACGGAACTTTTGGAAGAGTTATAGTGCCCTGGGAAGGGTTATCATTCTTATAAGTTCAATTCATCGAGTGAGATTCAACGGTATTACAGACCATGCTTGTAGATCTTGCTTTAATTGTGTGTGAAACGGTGTGTAGTTATACTTGTAATATTCAGTCTGTTTCCGAGGTATGTAAATACCAAGGTATTTTATTTTTATCAGGTTCCACCTCCCTGGGATGCATTCTGCTGTAGTCTGGGTGGGGGAGTAATTAAACGTGATTATTTCAGTCTTAGTGAGGTTACGCTTATAGCCTGATACTGTACCGTAGGCGTCCAATATCCGTTGCAGTTCTGGGATAGATTTTTCTGGATTTTGAAGATATAGAAGTATATCATCTGCATATAGTGCCACTTTGTGCTCGCTATCTCCAAAGGGGACTCCACGTATACCTGGGGAATCTCGGATTTGTTGTGCTAGGGGCTCTATGACTGCAGCAAAGAGTAACGGAGACAGTGGGCATCCCTGTCTAGTACCTCTACCGAGTTGAAAATATTCTGAATGGTGTCAGTTAACTCTAACGCAAGCCTGTGGGGAGGAGTATATGTTTTGCAGTGTTTGAATAACACCCAGTGGAAAACCAAATTTACTCAAGGTCGAGTACAGAAAGGGGCCAAGAGAGCACTTTCCTAATATCACAAGACGAAAAATTTACCCCTATCTATATGGATCACACTTTCACCCAGTGGCGAAATATTGGTTTATCACATATCTACCAGTTCCTCTCCTCCGACGGAATCATTCCATTTGACAGACTCCAATCTTTATTCCCCCTTAAGAACACAGATAGATTTCGATATTTTCAGATCCAAAATCACATCCTCCGAAACACTATAATACCCCCAGCCTTGCCTGTCCCTACACCAGAATTACTTAAACTCTTTATGGAAGCAAATAAGGGAAATTTGGGAACCCATATGATAAGCCTCATATATAGAGAGCTTCGGAAAGGGCTCTCCACTTCCACAACTCCCATATTAGGCTCTTGGAATAAAGACCTCCAAATTGAAATACCCGCCGAAGCTTGGTCTAGATCCTCTCTAAGAGAGATAAAATCCATCACATCCCCCTATCGGAGGGAATTTGCATGGAAATGCCACTCTAGATACTCAAGAGCTCTTTCGACACTAATGAAGTACCTCCCTGATGAATCCGGGAAATGCTGGAAGAAATGCGGATGCCTTGTTGCCACACTGGGTCATGTGTTTTGGTCCTGTCCATCCCCAATGCCCTTTGGCTAACCTTTCAAAACAAATTAACTACTTTATTTACTGAACCTATAGAACTTACTGCCAAACAACTTTTAATGGGAGTTTATCCAGACCATGCTCCCCTCTGGGAGCGAACTACATTGCCAGTATGTTTTACTGCAGCCAAGAAAGCAATAACTAGGCACTGGATAAGGACTCAGATCCCAACTGTTCAGGATTGGAGGAAAATAATGTCCAAAATTTATAAAACGGAGACCTTCAATACTGAGCAGCGGGGAGGACCCACATCACGCATGTTGAAGTGGAGGGTATGGATCCATTATGTAGCTTCAGAACAGCTCGATTTTAATTCATAAAGTTTTAAAAGTATAAATGTCACCAAAGGCCGAATTTAGTCTGAAAATGCCACAGGGCTGATGCTTTTCCTAACATTAGATTAATTCTATTAACGTACATTGAATAGAAAATGACAAAAGGACTGTTCCTTATAAACTACAATTAAAATTTACTACAGAAATGTAGAAGACTGAAATATATGCATAAGTATTGCCTATAGAAACATTGTAACATCCATTGTGTATGTATGTGGAAACATTTTTTAATAAAAAAAGAGATTAAAGAGCACTTTCCTGACCCTCTCCTCAGAAAAAGGACTGGTGTCCACTTCCTTCCCCCCACCCCCCAATTTCTTGGTGCTTATTTGTGGTCCCTCCCCTTCCACCTCAACTGTGAATATTGAGCAGAAAAACAGGTTATTCACCTGTAACAGTAGTTCTAGGAGTGGCATGTTGTTCATCCACACTTATTGGCATGTCCTTTCCTTTTAAATCTTGCTGAAGCCGGCCCACCAAGCGCAGTTGGATTTCCACTGTGCCCAGCAACCAGAGTTCAGGAACGAGCTCGACGCTGGAGGGTCGGCCGGGAGACAGCTTGAGCGTCTCCCATGACTGCTCGTTGTCTTCAGTGAGGAGGGCTGCAACGCGATGTTGGCCATCACAGGAGACATGGATAGGGCAACACGCCAGGTCATTGCTGGGAGGTGTGGCAGATGTCGGCTCTTGCCTTCACGTCCGGACGCTCACACACAAGGAAAATCGGGGAAATCGCCGCTGGCAGCGGATGGCGGCCCTCTGTTCCCTGATGTGCCTCCAGTGCCTTCCCAGGGCCTCCTGTTCCTCGGCAGCATCCCAGGCCCTAGAAGAATGTGCTGGGGCCATCCCCTCTCCCACGGTGCCTTCACCCTCGAAGGAGGGGGACCCACCCGGCGAAGGGATATGCCGGGATATCCCAGGATCGGCTGCGATTCGAGGTCCAGAGGAGGGCTGGGTAAGGACAGTAGGGCTGGAGAGAACATGGAGAGCCTGAAGGAGTGGGGACCAGCAAGCACGGGGGCGGAAAACAATAAATAAATCTTGCCGGAAGTATTCAAGCTGGCTCCTCCCACCCACCCGGGTGGTATATACCTTGGCTCCGCCCCATGATGCCAGATCTTAGCCTGCTGGAACCCAGGTTATCTGCGTCCCCAGCCAGGGAGGTCAGGTGGGTCCGTGTGGATGAACATATACCACTCATAGAACTACTGTTACAGGCGAGACCTGTTTTTTTCTAGAATCGTGGATATGTTGTTCATCCACGCATACCGACAGACTCCTAGCAGCTCTCAAGGAGGAGGGAGGCAAGGTGCACACCCCCTACTTAGGGAAGAGATTGGAGGACTGAGGTCCCAAAACCAGCACCCCGGCGTGACTCAAGGTCAATGTGGTAGTGGGTAATGAATGCGTTTACGGTCTTCCAGGTAACAGCACGACAGATTTCCTGTACAGGGATGTCTCTGAAAGCAGCCACCGATGCAGCAGTATGGCAGGTAGAATCAGCTCTTAACCCTCTGGGAGGCTCCATGCCCGCCAACTCACAGCATAGACCTACGCAGGATGTAAACCATCTTGCTATGGTCCGTTTGGCTGCAGATCTGCCAGAAGCAGTTTCACCGTAGGTGACAAAAAGCTGGTGACCCTCTCCCCGAATTTCCACTGTCCTCTCTTTGTAATAGGAGAGAGCACGTCTCGGGTCCAAGGTATGGAGCCTGTACTCTGCCTCCGGGGTGTAATTAGGGTAGTATATCAGCAGAGTCAACACCTAGTTAAAATTAAACTCTGACACCACCTTCGGAAGGAATTTCGGGTGGGGGCATAGGACAACTTTGTCCGTGTGGAAGACCAGATAAGAGGAGTCAACCGAAAGTGCCTGGAGCTCCCCTGTCCTTCTGGCAGACGTGACAGCCACCAGTAAGGCCGTCTTCCACAAGTGTGAGAGCTCATACTTGTGCATTGGTTTGAATGGCTTGCCCATGACCTTTGCCAATACCAGCAGTAGATCCCACAGAGGTGGAGGTTCATGCACCGGAGGGGATATGTGATCCAGGCCTTTGAAAAAGCACCCGACCACTGCCTCCTGCGCCAATGTCGGCTGATTGGCCCACGCCCGGTAAGCAGAAATGGCTGCCAGGTGCACCCTAAAGGAGAGGGACCAAAGGTAGTCGAGAATGTTAGCCACAGAACAGAATAAGGGGTCCAGACCCTTACCCTGACACCAAATGGAAAACCTTTTTCATTTAATAATAATAATAATAAATAATAATAATAAACTTTATTTATAAGCCTTTCTCAAAACCAAGGCGCATTACAATAAAATAGAGAATAAAACATATTAAAACATATTTAAAAACTCAGTTAACCACGAAATTAATCAGCCTCCAAATTATCTGCAAATGCCTTGCTCCATAAAAGACTTTAAGCCCTTTTAAAACAGTCACCGTCATGCCTCTCTAATCCAGCGTGGTAAAGAATTCCAGAGGTCGGCGCCACGAACATAAAAGCATGGGCGCCAGAAGATTTTAAGATTACCCTTGGGACCTCTAGCAACCCCTCATTGGCCGAGCGGAGTGGTCGCATCGGTAGGTAAGGCACCAGAAGCTCTTTCAGGTAATCAGGGCCCAAACCATGTAGGGCTTTGTAAGTCAGAAGCCCGACTTTGAAGGTGATCCGCCACTGAATCGGCAGCCAGTGCAGATCTCGGAGCACTGGTGTCATATGAAAAGAACGGGAAGTCCCCGTTAACAACCGGGCTGCCGCGTTCTGCACTAGCTGCAAGTGGCGGATATCAACCCCAGGCAGCCCAAAGTAAAGGGAGTTGCAGTAGTCCAGACGTGAGGTCACAAAAGCGTGGATCAAGATAGGTAAATGGCCGGATGGAACAAGGTGCTTGATCCTGGCGATGTTCCTAAGATGGTAAAGGATACCTTAACAACCGCTGACACCTGTGCACGCAATGTCAGCTGATCGTCAGAGATCACCCCCAGGTCACACACCCGTTCAGAGGTCAGGAGCTCCGCATTCCCCAGGAATAAACCAGAGGTTTGAGGTGCCCCCAACCTCTCAGTCCGGCGGCCATGATCCACGACCAGCACCTCCGTCTTCCCTGAGTTCAACTTCAACCAACTGGACCTCATCCAATCCTGGATCTCCCTGAGACAGTTATTAAACACTGAGAGTGCTCTATTCTGTTCAGGTACAAAAGACAGATAGAGCTGGGCATCATCGGCATAACAATGAAACTCCAGCCCATATCGTCTTACAATGTCTCCGAGGGGAAGCATGTACACTGCAAACAACATGGGGGACAGCACAGAGCCCTGAGGCACCCTACAGGTCAGAGCGGTGGGATCGGAGGAAAAAATCCCCGATACCACCCTCTGAGTTCTACCCGTGAGGAAAGAAGTAAACCAGCGGTATACCAGGCCCGAAAGCCCAAAGATACATCTCAGGTGCTCAAGCAACACCCATGGTCTCGGTGTCAAATGCTGCTGACAGATCCAGAAGGACCAAAATGGACGGTTTTCTGGTCTCTGCCATCAGGAGATCATTGAGGACCCGAATCAACGCAGTCTCAGTACTCTGCCTCTTTGAAAGCCTGATTGAAGAGGTCGAGATGTTATGGATGGTAAGATGGTTGTCCAACTGGGCTGCCACCACTTTCTCGATAACCTTCCCGACAAAGGGGAGGTTCGAGATAGGTCTGTAGTTTGCCAGGGAGTCGGGGTCCAAGGATGCCTTTTTCAACACTGGTGTCACCACCACTTCCTTCAGGGAGCGGGGATATTCACCTGTGTCTAAGGAACACCAGACTATCCTGGCTAGAACCGGGAAGATAACCTCCCCACAGCCCATAATCAGGCCTGTGGGACCCGGGTCTAAACTACAGCTAGTGGTACGCATACCCTGGACAATCCTCATAACATCCTCGATTTCCGGCCTTATGAAGGAACTCCAGGTAAACGGTGTGCTAGTGATCATAGGCTGGGCAACCACAACTCCCATGGAGGAGTTGGCGCAAATCTCGGCCCTAATGACGGCCACCTTATCTGCAAAGAATCGAGCAAGCTCCACACACTGCAACTGTGAAAAAGCACGATGAACCTGCAGACAGGCTGAAGGCATAACGCTTCCTGGTCGATTCCTTTCTAGATGCCTCCACCATGGTGTAGACATCTTTGGAAGGACCCAAACCCTGGAACTCTAGCCGCTCAGGTACCATGCTGTGAGGTGCAGGGATTGAAGGACTTGATGGAAGACCTTCCCCTGGTTCAGAGATATCAGGTCCAGGCGTATTCAAAGCCACTCCGAGGGCCTGCAGCTGAGGCTGGAGAAGATCTGGATACCAGAACTGGCACGGCCAATCTGGGGCTACCAGAATCACCTTCGCCTTGTCCCTCACCTTGAGTAACACCTTGTGGATCAAGGGAAATGGAGGGAAGGCGTAGAGGAGGCCTGGGGTCCACGGCCTCGAGAAGGCATCCCCCTGCAGCGAGCCCTGCTGAGGGGGACGAGCATGATACAGTCTCAGCTTGTTGTTTTCCCTGGAGGCAAACTGGTCCACCATCGGTTTGCCCCAACAGGAGAACAGGCTGTAAGCTACCTCTGGATGGAGAGACCACTCGTGGGATGGCTAGCCTAAGCAGCTGAGAGCATCTGCCAGCTGGTTCGAGGCTCCTGCCACATGGATGGCTACGAGATCCGCCTCCAACCGGCTCACAAGGGTCCAGATGCGAAGTGCCTCCTTGCATAGCAGACAGGACTGCGTGCTGCCCTGTTTGTTGAGGTAGTACATGGTCATGGCATTGTCTGTCTGGACTTGACCCACTTGACCCCAGAGCTGAGGAGCAAAGGCGGATAGCACCAGTCTGACTACTCTGAGCTCCAACAGGTTGATGTGGCATCAGGACTCCTCGGGGGTCCACAGCCTGTGGGCCCCGTTGTCTCCCATGTGGGCTCCCCAGCCCATGAGAGAGGCATCGGTTGTGAGGACGACCATCGGCTTGGGGCGGACAAACGGGATCCCTTCCTGCAACCTGTTTGGGGGGGGTCCACCATTGGAGAGCGTCCCACATCTTCTGGGTTACAGTGATCAGCTGGACAAAATGACCATGGCACTGAGTCCAATGGGCAGCCAGCTCCCATTGGAGGGGGCACATGTGCAACCAGGCCCAACGGACCACTGAGGTGCACGCCGCCATGTAACCCAGAAGGCACAGAGAGCCCCAGGCAGGACACACGTGCCCAACCAGAAATGACTGGGCAAAGGAGGAGAGAACCTCCCGCCCTGCCTGCCAGGAGCCGAGCTCTGGTTTGACAAGAGTCAAGCTCTGCCCCGATGAAGCCCATCACCTAAGAAGGCATGAGTTCCGACTTGGCCTCATTGATCAGGAGGCAGAGTTGAGTGCAGGTTTGGAGGGCCAGATCCCTGGAACTCTCCATCTCCTGTAGGGTGGAACCAGCAAGGAGTCAATCGATGAGGTAGGTGTAAATTCTGACCCCTCGACGCCGGAGATGGGACGCCACCACTGCAATGCATTTGGTGAAGACCCGTGGGGCCGATGACAGGCCGAACGGCATGACTCAGAACTCATACAGGGTCCCTCTGACCCAGAAGTAGAGGAACCGCTGATGGGACGGACTGATTGAGATGTGAAAGAACACATCCTGCAGATCCAGTGAACAGAACCACATGTTTCGCTCCAGAGATGGTATGATCTGGGACAGAGTGACCATCCAAAAGGTGCGTGACCCGAGAAATTGATTCAGGTCGTGGAGATCTAGAATGGGGTGTCAGCCCCCCCATCCGCTTGGGCACCAGGAAGTACCTGGAGACAAAGCCTGGGTCTTCAGATGGATCCGCGACGACAGCTACTGCCTCCTTGAGGAGGAGCTGAGCGATGTCGTCTCGAAGAGTCAACTGGGTGCAGGCAGAAATCCATTCCTCCCGAGGGGCGCGGGCTCGGCTGGGAGGGTACTGCTTGAATTCTAAAGGCAGTCCCTGACCGACCACTTCAAGAACCCACCTGTCCGTAGTGATAGCGGACCAGGCGGAAATCAAGTGGCGGAGCCGTCC
This sequence comes from Neoceratodus forsteri, assembly GCA_016271365.2. Taxonomy (NCBI): domain Eukaryota; kingdom Metazoa; phylum Chordata; order Ceratodontiformes; family Ceratodontidae; genus Neoceratodus; species Neoceratodus forsteri. Next base: position 586,959,739 of record CM057459.1, read on the forward strand.
CCCCAAGGGAAGACCCAGAGGTGGCCACCCCATCACTGAGCAGGTTTGGAAGAGGAGGAGGAAGCTCCAGGCCCAGAGTCTCTGCCTCCTCTGTGGGCCTGTTGGGGTCCAGGCTTGAGCCAAGGGCGCCAAGCTTGAGCCTTCTGCTAATGCTGCTGTCCTCCCTGGTAGGAGTACTGCTGAACCGCAAGGGAAGAGTGCCGAAAGGGTGGCTTCTTTTTCTTCTGCTGGTTCTTGCCTGAAGAACTCTTAGCAGAAATGGCATCCAAGGTGGCACTGGACTGCTCTATGCACTGTAGGTGACCAGCCACTCCTGAGCCGAACAAGTCGGTCCCAAGGAAAGGCACATCAGCTAACTCCGCCAGGAAGGAGGAGAGCCTCAGCCAAGCCCCGCGGCGAGAGAGAACTGTGGCGGCCATCGAGCGGGCACAAGAGTCCCAGATGTCCAGGGCCATCCAGAGTGCTGTTTTGCAACAGCATGGCCCTGATCTAGGACCTGCTTGACCATGGTCTGCATGTCCGCGGCGAGATATGAGAGGACTTCATCCAATAACCCAAGAAGGGCATGGGAGAAGTGTGCCATGATGATGGCCAAACTTACCTGACGAAGGCCCAAAGAGGACGGCACATGAACCTTCTGCCCAGAGTGGTCCAAATACTTGGGACTCCTCGTTGTGAGGTCGGTCAGTGTCAGCAGAACTGCCAGTACGCCTGAACACAGAGGCAGTCACCAGGCTCTCGGCGCCGAAGGGTGCTCTGTGAACCCCGCAAGGGATCCCATGGGCACCGCATACTTACGGGCCATGCGGGCAGACTGTGCTGGACTTGAGGCAGGACACTGCCACAGTTCGAGTGCCGGACCAACAATGGCCTCGGCCACAGGAAAGGCCTCCGTCGGGGTATCCCCTCTCTTGAGGATGTCCGTGAGAGGGTACTCTGCCTTTTTCTGGAAGGGTACCAGAGGAATCCCTGTGGAATCAGAAATGAGACAAAGGATCCCTTGAAAGGAGGAAGGACCTTCCTCCATCCCTGTGCCAAAGGACAACATCATCCCCAGGATGAAAGTGAAGCCCGGAGACATCCAAGTCCAAAGAGTCTGGGTACAGCGGCCTGCCATGCAAATCACCCTCAACCCGCCAAGGGCGGTCCGGGATGACCATGACCAACAGACGTCGGGGAACCCCAGTGTCTGGTCAGTCCTCTTTGGAAGGAGCCCCTCCCTCAGGCTGCTTAGGCGGCGGCTCCACCATCATCATCGGTGGAGAGACCAGTATAGGCCAAACTGGAGGACGGACTGGCCCCTCGAGTGGAGGAACCAAAGGCTTCAGTTCCGAGAAGGTCGGCTTTGGCCTAGGAGGCGAAAGCAAAGTAATGGCCAGGGTAGAAGTCTAAGTCGGCTTGTGGCTTGTGCCCGGACAAAATCAGCTGTTGCCACGAGGCCCTCGTAGCGTCAGAGTTTCTGTCGGAGCCTCTCCTCATCCGATGAGGATGACCAGTGGCATCGACTCGTTTTGGAGCACTTGTGGCTCTTCCTCGGCCATCCGGATGAGGGGGTTCTAGACCTTGACCGAGATCGTACGGGCAGACTCGGTTGCTCGAGAGACACCGGTGGGACCGGTGATACCCGGGGATCTGGAACCAGATCCTCGATGGGGAAACCAACAAGCTGGGTCTCCTCTTCAGGGAAGACAGGGACCGGAGTCCTTTCCAAGGAGTCGACCAGGGCTGGCGACAGAGGGACGATGAGGTCAAGACTGTCCTCGACCCAATCGGCCACATCCTCGGTCGGCTGGAATGATGGAAGGTCCGTGAAGCCTGCGGCCGAGGAAGCAATCTCGACTGAGGTCGAGACCGTGTGCTCCTGGCACCGAGACCTCTCTCAGTCCCAAGAGCATCTTTGCCAAAACGAAGATGTACTCAGTTCCTTATCTCTTTTACGAGACCGGGAGGAGTGTGAGCCTGTGGGCGACTCCAGACTGGTACAACTCCTTAAAGGAACCTGAGAAGGTGGAGCCCAGGTTGAGAGGAACGAAAAAGCTTCAACTGTCTGAAGCGCAGGCGGCTTCTTGGAACGCCTTCATGCGTTCCAGCTGCTCGGCGGAACCCGCAGCTGCAAAAACCGCCTACCTAGCGTCCTTGGACTTCACTGGAGGATCTCTTTTCTCCAGTTTCCCCAACTTTAAACGTGCCGTGCAGTCGTCCAGAACATTGGGATGGAAGGCCAAGCAAAAGTTGCAGGACGAGGTGTCATGGCCGACACCTAAGCAGTAGACACACGTGAGATGGGGAGGAGCCAGCTTGAAGACTTCTGACAAAATTTAAAGGAGAAAGGGACATGCCAATAAGTGTGGATGAACAACATATCCACAATCCTAGAATATTTAAGATATTTGCCTTTTCTTGGTCCTCCTCGGTATAGTCTCTTTCTTCCTATATTAACCATGCAAAACCTCCCTTGGTCCTCCTTTTCTCACAGATATACCTGAAAAATGTCTTATACCCCTTTGATACGGTCTGGGCTATTCTTTCCTCAGCTTGTGCTTTTGCGGTCCTCACTGCCCTGCCAGCCTCCCTCCGTTTCCCCCAGATATACGTCTCTGTCCTCCTCTCTCTCTGGGTCTTCTTATACCTTCTGAATGCCACTGTTTTTGCCCTTACCTTTTCTGCCACTTCCCCTGAGAACCGTAATGGTCTCCTTCGCTTTTGCTTATTTGTCTGACGTACAAGTTTGTAGCCTTTACTATGCTCTCTTTTATTCTGATCCATTTTTCCTCCACCCCCTCTCACCCCCCAGGACATCTCTCCCCGCCAGGTCTTCTCGGGTGCATTCCCTCATCTTTGTAAATTCAGCCCTTCAGAAATCCAGGACCCTCACCCTTGTGCAGCTGGATTCCGCTGTTCTTATATTAAACCATCCTGTGAGATGGTCACTGGTCCCCAGATGACTCCACACACTGACATCCACCACACTGTCCCCACTCGTAAGCACCAGGTCCACTATTGCCCCCACCAGAGTGGGTTCCCTGACCAGTTGCCTGAGGAATGCCCCTGCAGGGAGTCCAAGATGTCTCTGCTCCCAGCTAATGCTGCAGCAGGTAGGCTCCACTCTACATCTGGCAGATCAGAGTCCCTCACAAGCACCACCTCCCCCTTCTTAGCCTTTCTTCTGCCTGTGTCTTCCAACATCTGTCTATGTCCTCTCCCTGTATCAAAAGCCTGTATACCACTCCCATGCGAATGGTGGCTCAGTTTCCAGACTTGAGGTTGATCCACAACACACTGACCCCACTCACATCCTCCTTGTACCTCTGTCTCTGATGTTTTAAACATTAAAGCACCACTCCCCCCATTCCTTCCTACCCTGTCCCTTCTAAATATTGTGTAGCATGGTATGACCATTTCCCAGTCATGACTGTTTGTGCATCAGGTTTTTGTGATGGCCATACTATCTCGTCTGCTTTCCCTGACAAGTGAGATAATTGAGTCTCTGGCTCCAAAACAGGCCTTTGTTGTCTGTGTGTACAGTATGTTAGTAGAGGAACATTCTGCTAGTAGAACTGAGCAGAATTTTAAATCCCTGTATTCCATGGTAACCATTCTATGATAAACATTCCATTTCCTGGATGTGGAGAAACACAGAGGGGAAAAAAACAGAATGAAGAAAGTAAGCACTAATACTATGTAAACAAAGAGAAAAGGTGGTAAATGACTCACCCTGTTATTTAGCTTTTAGGACAGAGATAGCAGTTCATGATGCTGTCAGTGAGTGTGGTAGTTCTGAACCACGCTCATGCTTGCAGCACTGGGGAACTGAGAAGCCTCTGTTATGGCTTCCTTTTAGTTTAGTCTACAGAGTGAGGAGAATGAAATAAAATAAGGGGGCCTGTGTGTCATACTTAGAATGAGAAAAACAGCATTTGTGAATTGTTGTGGCTGGCAGGGGAATATGAAGCTTAAGTGGGCAGGGAGGCACACACTGTATAACACTACTTTAATCTTGCACCAATAGGCGGAAGGACTATTTTATGTTAAAAGCACAGATTCACTTACTTTTTACTTATTTAAAAATTAAAAAAATGCTTCTAAAAATAAAGGGACATTTTATAAGCGCAATGAGATACTCCGGGGTTGTGCATTACGGTGTGATAACCGCTCTCCTAGGGACGACCAGCACTCGGCCTAAAGCCTCGAGCCTAATTACGCCCCTGGGAGTGCAGTTATCACATGGTAGTGCACACCCCATCGTGTCTTATTGCTTACATAATATGTTCCATCCCCGCCTCCCTCTGCTCACATCCCCTCCAGCAACTCCCACATCCATGTCCCTTAAACTTAGCCGTGATTTCGGGGGTTCTAAAATATATCTTGCTCTGGCTTTCCAAGCATATTCCCACCAATATATACTAACATACTATTTGCCAGCAGATTAGGCCTTATGGTCTATCGAGTCTGCTTGAACCTAGATCCTTAGTTGGGTGCCGAGACCCTCCCATCCCTTGTGCTCCAGAAACCCCTATCATCCATCCCCACCCCACCCCCGGGACAGGACATCATCTGATACATCCACTTTCTGTGTCTGTCCCACCCTCTCTTAAAGCCCTCCACTGTGGATCTCTGAACCAGCTCAGCAGGCAGAGCATTCCAAGGGTCCACCACCCTCTCAGTGAAAAACCTCCTCCTCTTTTCCCCCTCACCCTTCCACCTTCCAACTTCAAACCATGCCCTCTGGTGATGCCTCCCTGCTTTAGTCTAAAGATCCCCTCCATGTTTACCCTATTTATTCCCTTGAGGTACTTGAAGACCTCATTCATGTCTCCCCTGTCTCTCCTCTCCTCCAATGAAAACAGGCAGAGCTCCTCAAGTCTGTCCTCATAAGTCAAATCCCCTAGCCCTCGTATCATCTTTGTTGCCCTCCTCTGTACCCTCTCCAGGAGCTGTATGTCCCTCTTCAAGTGTGGTCTCCAGTACTGTACACAGTACTCAAGGTGTGGTCTAACCAGTCCATTGTACAGCAGAATCACTTCCTTGCTCCTAGAGGTGATCCCCTTACAATGCATCCCAACATCCTGTTTGCCTTGCTAGCTGCTCTCCTGCACTGCTCAGAGTTATTCATACATGTATCCACCATGACCCTAGGTCTTTTCCCTGTTGAGGCTTCCAGCGCCTCCCTCCCAGGGTGTACCTGTGTTTAGAGTTTCCCGACCAAGATGCAACACCTTGCCTTGGTGATATTGAATTTAATTTCCATGTGTGAGCCCAGCTTTCCAGGGTGTCCAGGTCCCTTGCAGGCCAACCTCCCTCTTCTCCCTCAACTACTGCTCCCATCTTGGAGTCATCATGAAGAGACTCATTTCACCCTATACCATCCCTGATGTCCGATATGTATGCATTAAACAGGATTGGACCCAGGACCGAGCCCTGTGGAACCCCACTACCAACCTCTGTGGGGTTGAGAGCTCCCCACAGACCACTACTCTCTGAGTGTGTCCAGCTATCAGTTTTCAATCCATCTGACCATCAAGGGCCTACTCCTAACCCCATCAGTTTCTCCACCAGACCATTGTGGGGGACAGAGTCAAAGCATTGCTGAAGTCCAAGAATAATACATCCACAGGCTTACCCTGTCCAGTTCTGATGTTACCCATTCATAGAACTCCACAAGGTTGGTTTGACGATCTACCTAACACAAACCCATGCTGCCACTATCCAGACCTCCCACCTCCTCCAAGTAAACCCCAATCGTTCCTTTAGTATACTCTCCATTAATTTTCCCACCACGAGGTTAAACTGATGGGTCTAGTTACCTGGTACTTCCTCGACCCCCCTTTATGGATTGGTACCACATGTGCCTCCCAATCCCTAGGTACCGTCCCTGTCTCAAGTGACCTGCTGAAAAGCTCCCCAGAATGCAGCCAGTATGTCCGCCAATTCCCATAGTACTCTCGGATGAATGCCATCCGGCCAGAATTTGTCTTTCTTTAGGGCCTTGAGGGCAAACCACACCCTTTGGCGGGATGGCATCATCCGTCCCCTCCACCTTCTGGTCTTTTATCCTTATCCAGATGTGACACCCTGGGTACCTTTCCTCCCTTTTGCTCCATTTCTGTTGCTCCCCTGATCCCTCCCTGCCTTCTATCCCCTTTGTGCCTTGCTTTGTAGATATCCCATCGCCTCCCTTAGTGAACACAGAGGCAAGTACTCGTTAAATACCTCTGCCTGGTCCCTCGCCTCTTCCACCCACCCTCCTTCTGATCTCAATCTGCTGAGATGGCCCTTAGTTTTTCTCCGCTCCCCAATATACCGGAAGAACCCCTTTTCCCCTCCATGTATCCCCTGTGCCAGCCGTTGCTCTTTACTGGACTTTGCTCCCCTCACCATACGGGTGACTTTTCTAGATGCAAGCTGGTTGGTACATTTCCTTATCCCTATCCCCTCTTGTTGTTTTATATTTTTTGTAAGTCGCCTTCTTTTCTCTGACTGCTACCTGGACCTCACTGGACTACCAGCATGGTTTATGTGACCTTGCTCCCTTACGTTTCAACTTAGCGCAGATCCTGACTGCCTCATGAAGTCCTCGTTTTATGACCTCCCATCTCCTTTCCACACTTGTCGTTGAGGTAATCCCCTTCAAGTGATCCTTGAGAATATTTCCCATGCCCATAAAGTCTGCCCCCCTGAAGTCCACTGCCAGTGTCCTAGATCTCACCCCACTCCCCAATGCTTATTTGAAACCAGATAGTATTGTGGTCACTCCCAGTCAGGGGTCCTGTACAACCATGTCCCTTACCAGATCCCATCTGCCAGAACCACATCCAGGACATGCCCCTCCCTTGTGGCTCCATCACATGCTGTGTTAAAACACATCCTGGAAGCCATCCAGCAGCCTCTGCTCCTTGGCCACCTAGAGGACATGGTTCCCCAGTTTGTACCTGGCATATTAAGGTCCCCATCAACACCACTCCTTCCCTTTGGACCACACTGGGCAATGATGTTGTCAGCAAACCATCCTCTAGAACATCACTCATCCGGGGGCCATATGCTACTCCCAGCTTGACCTTATCTCCTGCTGGGGATCGTAAGTGACCCATAAGGCCTCACGTTTCCCTCTGCCTCTTCTACCATAGCAATTTCTATGTCATCTCTAATGAACATTGCCACTCCACCCCTCTGCCCTCCTTTCTATCCTTCCTAAGCATAGTGTACCCCCATACATTTAGGTCCCAGTCATGGTTTTTTGTTGTACGTTTCCGTGACTGCCGCCACATCCCCGATCCTCCTTATCGAACCCCACCCAGATTCCTTATACTTCATCCTCCCCTGAAACCTCCACCTCCAGTCTGTCCCCTCGTGGCTTGAAGGCTACTCCCTCATCTGGAGGGAGGGCTTGGTCAGCCCTCCCTTATCCCTTCCCCTTACAAGTTTAAACCCCACCTTTCTTGTATGTAGTCAGCCATCCCTGTTTAGGACTTCCTTCCCTAATGGGGCAAGATGAAACCTGTCCTTGGCATATAGTCCCTTATCCTCCCAAACTCCATTCCAGTTCCCTAACACCCCAACCCATTCTCTTCACCCCACTTCCTGAGCCAGTCATTAACCTCTGTGAGCTTCATTTTTTCTCCACTGAGGCCTTTGGTACTAGCAATATCTCGAAAAATGTTGCATCCATTATCCCGACAGACTCTGGCAAGTTCTTGGAACCTTGCTTGGATTTCAAAATGCTATTTCCTCTAGATCATTAGTTCCCAAATGCACCAGGAAATCCGGTTTCCTCCACAATCCCTAACCATTTCATACACATGAACTTTGCTCTGTGCACTGTCAGCCCAGAGATACTCACTACCTTCACCTGGCTATGGCATCCACCCCCGTCCCTCCCAATGGATACCCTTAATCATCGAGTCTCCAGTAACAGAACCTTAACACCGCCATCATCCTTATGGTTACCTCCACTATGCCCTCTCAGCCCCCACTTTATTCATGATCGCAATTTCATGGGAGTCTTCCTGCCTTATTTGAGACCCCTTGTCAGCCTCCTTGCTATTTTGCCCATTAACTCAAACCCTCTGAATAAGTGTCCCTTTAACCCTCTCTTATCTGAACCATTTAGCCTGGCCCTGATGGTTTCCCCTTCCCCCGCACCACCATCCCCCCCCTTGTAATAGTACCCCTGTCTCCAGAGGCTCTCTGTGGGTCCCCTTTAGCTAGGGCCCCATCCTTGGTACTGACCTCCCTGCTGAAGGGGGGCTCCTCTCCCACCTCCTTGTCTCCCAGTTTCTCTCCAATCGTGCTCTCCTCCCTCATGTCTGGAATATGTTGCATCTCCCCCATTTGCTTAACATATATGTTTCCCCTTCTCCCTCTGGGACTATGTCTATCCTTTCCATAGCTGGTCTGTGATGCCCTATGGGTATCTGACTCCCTCCCCCCGGCCTCTGTATAAAGTTTCCTCATTTCCACCAACCCCTTCCTCCCCTCTAGGATGCTTAGTATCTCAAATTTGTTGTGACACTCTATGTCAGCCTCCATCAAGTAACCCGAGTTTCCCCTGACTGCATCTCTAAACTGACCCTCATCTTCCTCTCTTGCACTGTTCACCTTGAGAGCTCCCTTCCACAGTCTGCTGTTTAGGCTTCCGCACAACAGCCCTCCTGACTCTTCCCCTCCAGTCTCTTTGAATTTAGAATGTTCACCCTGTCACGCTTTCCCTTAGCATCAACTTCCTATCTAAGGGTCCTCTGTCCCTAATATCCCCTTCTGCTTGCTGTAGCATACTGTCCTGTAATTTCAGGCGTTGCCCCAGCCTCCCCTCAGCCCAACCCTTCTGCTGCCCATATCCACACCCTTATCCTTTGACACCACCCCCAGCTCCCACAGCTTACTCCTTAACCAATATACCTCACTCCTGATACAAGATAGCTGTCTACAGAGTGGGCGGCTCCTCTCTCAGGCCCAATTTAGAATTATTGCCATCCCACAGCCTGAGCAGCCTACAACCCTTCCGAAGATGCCTGCCATGGTGGAATATGGCCACCCTGATTATCCTCCTCTGTTTATAATAGCACACCCCCTTTTCTCAGTCCCTTTCCCCTGGAGTACAGTTTCTCTCTATACTGACTGTAGTTATTTACAAACCCAATTTCAACCCCACCAACAAAGTTCCCAAGTCTCACAAACACATACAGTCCAGTGTGTGTAAGCAGACACCAGGTACCGTATGATGTCACAGGCCCACCAACTCCTGTTGCTTCAAATTTCAGTCCCAAACAGAAATACTCAGCCCTTCAATCCCAACCCCCAGTGGCTTTTCAGTATTTAAGAATTTAAGTATTTAACACCAGGCAAACAACACATTTAAATGTCCTTCTAATTTTCCCTGTCAAACAACTATCCCCAAACCTACAATATCACAGCCCAAGTAACAGTTCAAATTCAAGGTAATAATTTTTAACACATAGAACTAATTTCACTTACAAACTATTCAAATATTTCAGTTAAAACAAAATATAACTCCTGACCTCTTTTCTACCAACCTGTTGCTTAAGCTCCCAAGTGAACAAATATATTGGAGGAGATTCTGAAGTATAGTATGGTTGAAATTTGCCATTGCTCCAGATCCAATTTTAAGTTCATATCCTTTGACCACTTAATTCTAACATAATCCAAAGAGGTCTTGTCATATGCATTTAATGCGGAATATAAGTTCCCAATAACGTGTTCACGGGGCTGTCCTCTCAGGTAAAATATCACCATCTGGAGCAGTGGAGAGGGAGATCTGGCTACTGCAGTTATATTTTCCTCAAATGGTGACAGTGTATCCCTCAAAATCTCATAACATTTATACTGATTGCTGGGGAGTTTATACTCTGTTAGCAGACATGAAAAAGAGTGAATGCCCACAGTACCTACTACTTGAAATGTACAACGTAAATCAAACTACTCCCAGTGGGAAATCAAGATCATACTTGGGTATCTTCTCTCCGAAGGAGATATAAAGGTTCTCTCCAGCTGCTCAGAAATGTTGAAGTGAGGGTCATGAATTTAGAAAGTAGGAGACATCCCAGAGGGTTCCCCAATACACAGGGTGGGAAATTCTCCAATCCATTTAGGGCTACTTTGATGTCTTTCCAATGTGTCTTATAATCAGTAGCTATGTGCAATAGAGAAATCCGTATGTGAGCTGCCTGAGCATATCTTTTCACGTTAGGGAGATTTAGTCCCCCTTGTGCCCTGGATAGTTGCAGTGTGGAATATTTCGCTCGGGGTGCTTTACCTACCGAAATATACCTAGAGATTAACTTATCCCATGTTTGAAAATAAGTGTTGGTGGGGAGTGTCGGGAGAGTCTGTAAAAAGAAGAGCAGACGAGATAGTACGTTTTGCTGGATAGTTTCCACTCGTGGGAGAATCCCCATCGGAAGAAGGGCCCAGTTAGATAAATCTGATGTAATTTGTTGAGTAATGGGCACGTAATTCATCAGATCTAGGTGCAACATTTTATAAGGTATTTTAATACCTAAGTATCTCATCTCCACCCTATTCCAACAGAATGGGAGTTTCATTTTTAAAGCTAGGGAAGGTTTAAAAAAAAAAAGAGTAGGTCAAGACTTCCGTCTCGGTATCATTAATCTTGTAACCCGTCAACCCACTAAAAATAGCTAATTGTGCCCAGACTGCTGGTACGGATGTCTCCGGGGAGGCAAGTGTCAGCAAAATATCGTCTGCAAAGAGAGAGTCAATTTATGGGATCTTCCCCCTACCGGGACCCCCTCCACCTGGGCATGTGCCCTAATATTGGCAGCTAAAGGCTCTAGATAGAGCACAAATAGTAGTGGAGATAATGGACACCCCTGCCTTGTGCCCCTAGATAGAGGAAATGGCTGTAAAAGGGACCCATTTAACTTAAGGTATGCTAAGGGCATATGATACATGGCCTGTATTTGGGAGATAAGTTTATCAGGAAATGCAAACCTTTTTAGAGTGGCTCAGAGATAGGGCCATGACACTCCATCAAACGCCTTCTCGGCGTCAAGGCTAAGAAGGACAGTTGGGATTTGCCTAGCAGATGCATGTTCTGTGAGTAAAAGTACTAGCCGAAATGCATCATAGAAACATCTGCCCATTTCCCTACCTAACGGGAAATCTGCAGATCCTAGTTAACCAACAGCCTACTTCCTCCTACCCCCCACCACTAGAATTGCCTTATGTCTGTCCCATGCATTCTTGAATTCCCCCACTGTTTTTGACTCTATGACCTCCTCAGGAAGGCTGTTCCCATGCATCTACAACCCTCTCTGTGAAGAAATACTTCCTCACATTACCTCTGAGCCGTCCCCCCTCTATCTTCAAATTGTGCCCCCTTGTTCTTGCACATCTCTTTTTCTGAAAGATGCTACCTTCTTGGACTTTGTTGATTCCCTTGAGGTATTTGAAAGTTTATAGTCATGTTCCCCCCTCTCCCTCCTTTCCTCGAGGCTATACATCTTAAGCTCCTTTAGTCTTTCTTCATATGTCTTCTGGTGCAGACCTTGCACCATTTTGGTTACCCTCCTCTGGACAGCCTCCACCCTGTCTCTGTCTTTGCGGAGATGGGGTCTCCAGAACTGGACACAGTACTCCAGATGTGGTCTTAACAACTGTCTGCACAGAGGGCCAACAACTTCCTGTTTTCTACTGGTGATGCCTCTCCCTATGCATCCCAGTATCCCCCCCAGCCCTTACTGCCTTCTCACATTGCTGGCCCACCTTTAGGTCATCTGATATGACTACCCCTAGGTCCCTTTCCATTTTTGATGTCAGTATCTCACCCCCCCATTGTGTACTTTTGCCCTGGGTTTTTGTTTCCTGGGTGCATTATGTTGCACTTCTTTGCATTGAATCTAAGCTGCCATACATTTCACCATTCCTCCAACCTTACCAAGTCCCTCTTCATCCTTTCCACCCCACCTTGCGTATCAACCCTGTTGCAGATCTTTGTGTCATCTGCAGAAAGACATACTTTCCTTTCCAGTCTCTCTGCAATGTCACTTATAAAGACATTAAAAAGGACCAGCCCCAGTACTGAGCCCTGCGGTACCGCACTAGTAACCCTCCTTTCTTCACTGTGGACTCCATTTACTACTACCCGCTGTGTCCTGTTGTCCAGCCAGTGTTTTACCCAGGCTACCACCCTGGGACCCACTCCCAGACTGGCTAATTTGTTTATTAATCTTTTGTGCGGGACTGTGTCAAATGCCTTGCTAAAGTCTAGGCAGGCCATGTCCACAGCCCCTCCCTGGTCTACTACTTTGGTCACTGAGTCAAAGAAATCGATTAGATTTGTTTGACATGACCTTCCTGCTGTGAATACATGCTGCCTTGGGTCCTGTGCCCCACTGGCCTCTAGGTACTCAACAGTTCTTTCCTTCAGAAGTGATTCCATCATTTTCCCTATCATGAGCTTGGCGTTTCATAATAAAACCCACTTAATCTCAGTCTATCAGGGTAGGCAATAAAATTGTCACTCTGTTTGCTAATATTGACATAAATAGCTTGTAATCACAGTTAAGTTTTGCTATAGGTCAATATGAAGCCATTAAAGATAGATCTTTTCTAGGTTTAGGGATTGCTACCATCTCAGTATAACGCCATGAGGGTGTTTGGGGGGGGGGGTTCGTCCCTCCTAGATGTCTATACAGACAGCTAATAATGAGGGGGTTAATAATCTACGGAATATGCAATACAATTCCGTAGGAAATCCATCAGGTCCCAGAGCTTTCTGGTATTTGGTCTGTTTGAGGGTATCCCATATTTCTATAGTTGTAATAGGACGTAACAACACTTCCACTTGGGCCTGAGACAATCGGGGCACTGGGGAGTTACCTAGATAAGTGACTAACTGCTTGGGGGGGATGGGTCTCTTCCATATATAATTTCTGATAATTTGCCATCTCTTGTCTAATCTCACCCGGGTGTAATAGTAAGCGACCCGAGACAGGGTCCCTAAGATTTACCACCATGGCCTGTGCCTTTGCGCCTCGTAGGCATCTAGCCAGGTTTCTGGCTCCTCTGGGTCCTCCCTCCTGATGCCTCAGCTTTAAATAAAACAATTGCTGCTCTATTTGCTGATCAACCAACTTCTGTAAATTTTGTTTTACCTTAGTTAATTCCTCTTTGACCGTACGGCCTCCTTGAAGTTGTTTGGTCTGCAAGTGCAACAACTGTGTCTGCAGTTCCCTATATGATTTCTCCCTTAATTTCTTCTTATATGTGAAGTATCTAATGATTTCCCCTCTAAGAACTGTTTTGAGGGTGTCCCATCTTATACTAGGAGAGATTTTTGACGAGCTATTGTCTAACAGAATTTGTGGTATGGCCAACTGGACCATCTTAATAAACTCTGGATCCTGCAAGTGCATAAGATTTAGGCACCAGAAGGAAGTCGTCCTCGGTGGTTTAACATCTATTTTTAAGTACAGAGGGGAATGATCGGACAAAACCGAGGCTCCAACAGTTACATCTCGGGTTAAATCCAGGTGTTCACTGGAAACAAAAAAGTAATCTAATCTAGAAGATGTATGGGTTTTGGGGGCATGGTAGGAATAGGATCTAGAGGAGGGGAAAAAATGGCGCCAAATGTCTACCAAACCCAATTTAGGGAGGGTCCCCTTAGGGTATTTCTGGAGTGGTGTGGCCCGGTGTCTGGAGAGAAAGGTTGTATCCAATTCAGTGTTAAGAGTAACATTCAGATCCCCTCCTATGATGCACATACCCTGTGAGTGCCTTAAAAGGTTGTCTAAAAACTTACTCATGACCTGGACTGGGGAACCTGGAGGGAGAAAAACTGAAGCTAGGGTAATGGTAATAGTATAGAGTTTGCCCACTATAATGGCATAGCGCCTTTCCCCATCTATAAACTCCTGTTTAAGATGAAACGGTACCCCCCCACCTTGGGACTAGTACTGCAGCTCCTCTCCACCTGCCTGAGATATGTAATGAGGCTGTCACCACCTGGAACCCCCAGGACTTCGGCTCAAAGGTATTTGTAATCCTAGAATCAAATAAACAAAGAAACTTTAATTTAGCATGTTCAATCTGAGGGAGGTGCGTTTCCTGCAAAAGAATGACAGCTGATTTCTCTTTTTTTTTTTTTTTAAAAACAGGTTTTGTAGCCTTTTTCTCTTAATTGGATTATGGATGCCAGTCACATTAAATGAAAATATTAACACTGGTTTAGCCATTGTAGTATAATGAATCTCTGTAGCTGCCCAAGAAACCTTGGGTAAGGGAACCAACCCCCCCCAACCAGTTTCCTCACCTTCTAAGCCAGTTCATCTAACCAGCCCTATGCCCAGCTTAATAACATATCCCTTAAAGAATGTCTGCAAAATTCTCCATATCCTTACATTCAACGTATTGCCTGTTACTCTACCATTATATCTTAAAACCAATATCAAAGAAAAGTCATGACCTGTTGCCAACCGGGCAATCCTTAGGTCTGTAATAATCTGTTTGCACACAGTAAACCAACTATGTACATTAGATAAGTGCTGCAGTTTAAATATGACTTCCAAGGTAGGGGAAACATCCATCAGTTTCCCTGTTGCTTCTGGGAATACACAGATGTGGTTGTGCCTCATACCAGAAAACGGGGTAAGTCCATTGCTCGCCTGGCCTCAGGCCCCTGTGGATCAGTAGGATCCAAATCAAACATGGAAAAAAAAGGGGGCACAGAGGAGGAGTTGGAGGGGAGCCAGAAGAATTACCGTGGAATCGCCCTTGACTCAATAATGCATTATTCTCCATCTACACTTCCCAAACATAAAAACATTACCTTTGTATATAAAGCCCACAGATTCAAATAAGGAAAGAAATGAAAAACAACACAAGTGGAGAGATCCCCCAAGCAGAGACTGATGTATTTTAAAATGTCTTGCATCATATAGTCTCAAAGTTCTGGTAGTTCTATAACGTAGTAGGCACAGAGTCCCCAAACCTTGTTCCCAAGTTCTATAATCAAATTGGGATTGTAATATATATGGATTCTCTCCATTTTTCAGGTCTAACCTGCACTGTCCAGCTTATATTATGTACGTGAAATTAGAATCTGTCCCACATTTTAATATTGCTAATGTTTCACCTCCTCCGGGCACAGGAAGGGGAGTGCTTAAAGAGGACTGAGAGGGGGTGCGACCCTTAGGTGGTGCCGTGACAAGTGGCCCATAAATTACCCAGATTTATAGAGGGTAAGCAAACATTTGTCTATGGCCTAGAGTCAGGCCGCCATCTGGACCCAGGCAGAAGAAACTCCTACCAAACCACCTCTGCCCTCCATACCCTGTGCCCCCAGGTACCTCAAGCATATAATTATGCAGCAGAGTCCACTTCTCTCTTTTATTTATTAATTTTTTTTTTTTTTTTTTTTTTTTTTTTTTTTTAAGGTATTCTGGTGGTTGTTCTCGTTCTTCTAAATTCGATAAGCGTTGTTTCAAGTCCTGGTCTTGCCTTTGTTCTCTTCCTTCTGCACTGTTTCCCTCCCGTGTCTGCCATCTCGGGGGCTGGAGCTTTTGATTTGTTGGTGGGCGCTCCGGGAACACCAGGCCCTCTTTAAGAAGGGTCTCATGGGCCTCCTCAGCAGTTGTAAATTCTTGCTCCCCCGATGGCAGGTGCACAATCAGCTCAACAGTGTAAGGCGTGGTGAATTTCAGCCCCTGCGCTTTGAGAACTGGCAGGAGAGGGAGGTAAGCTCTTCGAAGCTTCATAGTTTTAGGGGCATAGTCATGATCTACATAGTAGCAACTCTGACCATGGAACGTTTGTTTCTTACGCAATGCCATTAAGAGAGTCTGCTCCTTAACTGCGTAACTACCAAATTGGGTTATGATGGATCGAGGACTGGCCGTGGCGGAGGTGGGGCTGGGGGCCAAGGCTCGGTGAACCCTCTCAAAATCAAGCACCATATCGAGAGGAAGACCTAAGGAGGGCTGTAGCAATGTAGCAACAAATTCTTTGATGTCTATTCCCTCTTCTCCCTCTGCAATACAGTAGATACGGATATTCTTACGGCACGCCTGGTTCTCAGCATCTTGTCGGGCCGCCAGTAACTCCTGTTGCTCCTGTATTTGCTGAACCAGGTTCTCCATGTCATCAACACGGTTCTCATTTGCCATCATCTGCCGCTCTGTGTCATCTGCTCGTTGTTCAAGCCGAGTAATGTCTCTACGCATCTCCCCATATAGCTCCTTGATATCGGCCCAAAAAGCACAAAGCTCATTGTAGATGGTATCAAGTTTACTGCATTTCTTTGCCTTTGGGGTTTTTGGTGTAATGCTGTTAGATTTCAGGTAGGCCATGGCAGGCCTAGACAGTGTGCCATCTGTATCTGTGGCGTCTGATTCAGATCGTTCGTCCTCTACTGGGGGTTCCTCTGATCTCATGCTCCTTGGGGGCTTGCTCCCTTTGTTTCCCCTCCTATTCATAGTTATGAGGTTGCTCTTATTTCAGTGATTAGCGATAGATGGAGGCGAAAATGCTGGGGGGTTTAGGCGAAGCCGATCGTCTACGCAGCCATTAAGCTTGGAGGCGGAACCGGAAGTCCTCCCCCTTCCTTTCTACAGCCTGTATTAAAGAAAATAAACTTATTTTTATGGGGACTCAGTTGCGGCTATAAATATTCTGGCACAACAGGGACCACTGCAGTCAGTGAAGGCACGTTCCCGAGTGTCGAGGTGAAACGCAAGGAAAGAGCTGACAGTGTCCCTTTAAGGTGAACAGTGCCCTGCTGTCCACTTGTAGAAAACTGAATGCTTCCATCAAGTCCACCCCTTCTCCCGCCTGGTTTCCAGTAAATACATCTTATATCCATCAGCATTTCCATGTTGGACATACCTGCTACCCCCCCCAACCCCCCACAAAAAGCATCTTTGTTGCCCTCCTCTGGACCAACTGAACCTTAGCCCCAATCTTGCTTTAGGTGTGGATTCAGAGCCTCAGTGGCACAACAGCACCAGTATAATACAGAGGACTGAACCCTCTCTTCCATGCTTTTGGTTGTTGCGTCCTCAGTTCCTTACACCTTACCCTTCACAACTCCCTTCATCTTAACCACTGTCCGCTCCCATGAAGCACAATGCATCTCCCAGTGCTCCGCTTTCTGGCTAAACACCGGCCTATCACCATCCCCTCCTTCCTCTCCTCTCTCCTCACTCCATCTCATAACCATACTCCCTTCACTTATCCAAGTTTTGCCCTTTCCATATTTCACACTGCACGACGTCCCGCTGGTCAGTCTTCTTGGTTCATTTTCTGCTCTCTGAAATGATATTCCTCTCCCTATTCCTTCTACTTCCTCACTTCAATCATTATTTGCCCATCTCACCCCACTCCGCTCCTGCAGTTAGCCACTCATGCCAGTTGTGGCTAATGCATTACCTTTCACAGTCAGTCACACACACACACACACACACACACACACACACACACACACACACTACTACTATTGTTTTTCTGTTCATGCCCCCTTCCATATCGGTCTTTCAGCAATGATTTGTCATTCACACTTCATTTCTGTACTTTTGCAAATTTGTACCTCTTATGCCCCTACTATTTTAATGCCAACAGTACATTTTGATTCTTTTGCAAATTTTTCAGCTTGTGCCACGAATTATTCTGTGTTGCACACCACACTATTCACTTTTTGCCACTGTAAAAGCTTTCAAGTTTCATTAACTGAAACACAGAAATTGGTCAGCAGGAAAAGGCAATGTGACCCATCAAGCCCTACATACACAATGTTTACTGTGAGAGCCCCAGTGGCTCTTCTTACCCCCTCCCTTTTGTCACCATCTACACCAGCCCTTATGTCTGTCCCACCTATATCTGAACCCTACTACTGATTTCACAGAGTCCACCTGCCAGTCTACTGCACCACTCTACTACTCTCTCCATGAAGAAATGTGTTCTGACGTCCCTCTTAAAATCTCCCATCCGCCAGCTCCACCGAGTTACCCCTAGTATTTGCGTCTCCCTCAGCGTAGCCAGCTTTCTGCTCTCTATTCATCGCACTGAGGTTATCTGTAGGTCTCTATCATGTCCCCCTCACCTCCAGTGTGTACATGTTAAGATCGTTCAACCTCGCTATGCAAGTCTTTTCCTGCTGGCCCTGGATCATTTTGGCTAACCTCCTCTGCAGCACCTCCACCATGTCCTCATCTTTCATAAAACATGGGCCCCAG
This sequence comes from Neoceratodus forsteri, assembly GCA_016271365.2. NCBI lineage: Eukaryota > Metazoa > Chordata > Ceratodontiformes > Ceratodontidae > Neoceratodus > Neoceratodus forsteri. Next base: position 586,977,948 of record CM057459.1, read on the forward strand.
AACTGCACACAGTACTTCAGGTGAAGACTAACCAGGGACCCGTATACACTGACAGCGCTAACATGCACCAAAAGGGCAACAGTTGCATCCTTTCCAAAACTGACCCCTCTCTCCTTTGCCAGTGGGTCCAAACTGATGCACTTAATCTATAACAATATGAAAAGGAAGGGAACGTGAACTGTTCAAAAACTGCCACTGATTATGTTTTGATCCAGTAGGTTCCTCTTTAGATCCACATTTTTTAAAAACACATACACACACACACACACACACCCACCCACCAGTGGGTCCAATTCGACCCATGTTTTAACCACAGCCCCCCCCCCCAAGCACCGTCACTGCCAGTACAGCAGCAAAATCACCTCACTCCTCTGGCTACTGACGCCCTTTCCTACACATCCCCATCATCCTAGTCACCCTCTCCAAAGTCCTTCTGCATTGTACAGATGCTCTAAAAGTTGTTCTATATATTACCTCAGGTCCCGCTTCTCAGTTGTACTTTCCACATTTATTTATTTGCTTTTGATGACCGGGTAAGTACACTAGGCAAAAACCCTGCCCATTTTCAGGTACGACCGGGGAGAGTACATAATACAGTCAAACAAACAATCATAGGTAACATACAATCAGTACAAGACAACAATTAGCAGGTGTCCACACAGGAATAAGATTAAGCTATATATACATAAATGAAAAACCAACCACAGAGCTTAGATATGCAAATAAAACCATCCACGCTGGAATGGGCAAACAAGTATGGGCTAGCCATATAATAAACATGTAGTATAATAGGAAGCAGTAAATCAAGGAAGGAAGAGAAGCAGCAGAAAATCTATCAAGGTTAGAGGCCACCCTATTCTGTATACTTTTTTGGGTTTGGTTGTCGTCCCTATGTGCATTACCATGGACTTTCAACTTTCAGACCTTTGACCACTTTGCTAGTTTTTCCAGTCCTCCCTCATATTTCTGACCCTTTCCTCCCAATCCATGTTTTCGAAAATTTTACCATCATCCATGAAGAGGTAGACCTTCCCTTGGATCCCTGCTCAAATATCACAGATTAAAATGTTGAAGAGCACCAGACACAAGATCAAGCCCTGTGGCACACCACTGGTAACCACTCCAACCTCTGACTGTTCCCCATTAAAGAGCACATTTCTCAGTGCTGCACACAAATAAGCTCCCTTACCTCCCCAGGAGATTCTCTGTGGTAAATGCAGCCTTTTTGGTTATGCCCTGAAGGAAGGGAAAGGATGGTAAATTGCCACCAAGGGGCTAGCAGCACGATTCCTTTCCACTTCCCTGTTGCTGGCCACGTCCCGCACTCTGTTTTAGGATATACGTACAGGGAAAGTGCAGCGGCGTGTTCCGTTCAAGTCTATGGAGAGTGATTTGGCAACACAGTCTTCACCCGTTTAAGTCCATTACCAAGTGGCCATTTAAAATGGCGGAAAACTGTTTTCAAATCACGATCCACAGACCTGAATGGAACATGCCGCTGCACTCTTCCTATATCTACATCATAAAACAGGGCATGGCCAGCAACAGAGAGGTGTAAAGGCTGCTAGCCCCTCAGGGCAATTCACGATCCCTTCGCTTCCTTCAGAGGTATAACCAAAAAAGCTGCTTTTACCACAGAGGAGTTCCCATGGAGGTAAAGGAGCTTCCTCCCATTTGTTATCAATTTAAAAAAAATAGCAGGAATGGTCCTCTTTAAGGACAATCCTTTTGGTTCTGTCACGTAGCCAATTCCATCATAATCGTGTGATCTTTCTAAATCGCCCCCAGGTCACACAATACTCTGACCAGCCACCCATGTAGAACAACGTAGAAGGCTTTTCTGAAGTCAAGACAAATTATATCCACCTCCTTCCTCTCGCAGTGCATCTGTGAAGTAGGATTCAAACCAGCAAGAATCAAAGAAATCTATCAGGCTCATGGGACAACTGTCCCATGAACTCAAGCTGTCAGATATCCTGAAAATCAGTTTGTCTCCAGGAACCCACTACCCTCTCGTTTATTAAGGTTACTAGCAAGTTCCCCACTATGGGCATCAGACTGACTGGTCTGTAATACATTAGTTTGTCCCTCTCCCTACTTCCGCTCCTGTGCATCGGGCAGACTTGATGATAACAGCAGCAGTGGATTTTATTTCTTTACGGTGCCCTGAGGCTCAGGGCACCATTACAACACACAATGATCATGACCATATAACAACAAATTTCACATTATAAATTAAGCCTCAACTTATATTTAAATACAAATATAAATATTTAAAAACCTCATGGGGGGGGGGGGCACGCTGTGGAGCCCGAGCAGCAAGCAGCAGTTTTCACCAGCTCCATACTGAGATTAAACTATATGCCTTAATTCTACCATTTCCACCCCAGAGAATTGTAAATCAATAGCACCAACAGAAAGAGCAACCTCAAATTAGCTAAAATGGGCAATCTGAAGAATAAATTAACCAGAGGAACGGGGAAAATTAGAGGAGTTGCCGGGGCCTTGCAACATGAGGACACCACGCAGGCCAACGAAACATCCAGCTCCTGTGAGACTATCGGAACCTTGGGACTTAAGCTCCAACTGCTGATTGCTTCTGTGACCTCTCTCAACCAAAAGGTTGATGACTTTAACAGTAGAGACATAGTCCTTGGAACCGCCATGGATGGGCTGAAGGGAGAAATGAAAGAAATAAACAAACAAACAAGTAGAGTCTTCATTGGGTGCATCTGCCCTCATGGTGAAAGAAAAACAACATCTAAGCGCCAGATTGGAAGCTCTTGAAAATCAGAGCCGGTCAGCAAATGTTCAAATATTGGGGCTACCTGAGGGCTCTGAAGGAGACCACCCCGTTATGTTTATGTCCGACTGGCTTACCAGTAAGTTACTGCCAGAAGGCTCCGATGGGCAGTGGGAGATCCAGAAGGTCTATCAGATCACACCCAGAGGTCACCCATTAAATTCAGAGGATCCTAGCACCTTGATGTTAATCACCTCTGGTGTCGGGCGAGGGATACAATCCTTCGTCATGCCCGTCGCACAGCTCCCTTGACTCAAGATGAAAATCTAGTCCACATTTTCCCCATTAGTTATGCCACCAGGCAACGTCAAAAGAAATTTGATGGAGTTAGGAGGGCTCTGCGGGACCTGGGAGTGCCACACTATCATTTTTCCAGCATGGCTCCAGATTGTGCATAGCAGCAAAACGTATATTTTTTCAAACCCTCTGGAAGCTGGAAAATGAGCCGACTGCCGAACAGCTGAATCCCGCACCCGTAAGGACGCCTCTGGAGACAAGGATGTACCCTGAGTGGAACTGGAGATGCAAGCCTATTCTAAATGTGATACTGGACATTAAGTTTATTGACCATGCCAGGTAGTAAGCTGAGTTATTGTTATGGGGTCACGATCTATTTTAATAGTTTCGTAAACCCATCTCAAGTTGAAAGTTGCTGTTTTTTGGGATTACATATTAAATATAATGCCTTCATAGCTGGGTTTTAATCTTTCTGAAGATCGCTTGCTGGAATTAAGCATGGAGTGAAGGGGAGGTAGTTGGAGGCAGTTCTTTATTACCTAGTTAAAAAAAAAAAAAAACAAACAGAAATGTGTTACCTGCTGCAAAATCACATTGAAAGTTTTACATTTAGATAAAATGCATGGCCACAATTGTCCCTTATGGGGTGCTGTAATGCTTTGGACTGGAACTGCTGAATAATCCTATTGCATGAAGAAACTGCCATGAAGCTCATGGGCTCGTTTTACATAGCAAAAACTTGGCTTTGTTTATTGAAGTAGCTTAAATCTCCAATACCCCTGATGATGCAACAATATGCAGCAGATGCAAATGTTTACCTTTGATTAGGGGAGTTCTCTCTCCAAAGATATTCTACCATAAGGTAGTCGGTCTGTTTGCTATATAGTTTTAAACTGATGTCATATCTATGATAAATGAATAAAAAATAAAATATATAAAAAAAAAAAAACTCACAGAAGACGACTTGACAAGACTCACACTCCCCATAAACCTGTGCAGACAAATAGGTTTTTAAACCCTTTTTAAAAGTCTTCACTAAGGGGGCCTCCATCGGGGCCCTAAGGAGTGAATTCCAAAAGGACCACACCTACAACCTCAAGGTCCAGTCCCCTGAGGTTTTTTAACGGCCCTGGGAACAACCAGGAGGCCCTCCTCAGTGGAGTGGAGAGGGTGTGAAGGCCTGTAAAGGTGCAAGAGATCACTCAGGTAACCTGGGCCCAGCCCATGCTGGGCTTTGTAAGTTAGCAACCTAACTTCAAAGGAGATGCACCACTTTAAGCCAGTGCAGATCACACAGTGCTGGGGAGACAGGACTCCACCTCAAAAGGCAGGTCAACAACGTAGCAGCTGTGTTCTGCACAAACTGCAGGCAATGCAGCATACCTCCACTAACCCCACGGTATATGCACTACAGTAGTCCAGCTGCGAGGTCACAAGCATGCAACAGTAAGGGCAAGTCATCCGAGGGGGTAAAGGGATTTAATCCTGCAGAGGTTCCTGAAATGGTAAAAGCCATTCCAGACTACTGCGGACACCTGCGCCTTGAATGTCACCCCTCATCTAGAATGGCTCCCAGATTTTTTCACCTTTGTAGCAGCCACAAGCACAGATGAGCTGAGCCCATGCCCAGTCTCCCTCTCGGTGACTGCTACTCCCCATTTATGACCAGGTTTAATCACCAGTACTTCAGTTTTATCCGGGTTAAGTCTCAGCCAGTTCGATGACACTTGGTCTTGGATCTCGGCCAGGCACTTATTCAATACATCCACCTCATCAGCAGGGGTCGACAAATTCCAAAATTAAATACGTGTCCCAGGACAACTGGCTGTTCATCCCACAGTTCGTAGCGGTAGTCCTTGGTAAAATGGCCATATTTTGCCAGCAGTCTTCCTTTTAACTTTTAAGATTTTTTCCCGTCTCACTGAACCCCTGCTGCTCGCGCACACACACACACACACCCCCGACTGATACACCAGTTGAGTTTACTCTCACACCTACACACACTTGCTTTTTTTTTTTTTTTTTAAACCCAGATTGTCTGACTGAGCTGCATGGGGTTTCCTCCATTGTCCTCCACCTTGACCCTGCTGACCTCCCAACACAGCCCACAACCTTTCCGTTCTTGGTTAAAAAACAATATTTTATGCAACACGGCTCCAGTGACTCATACTCGCCCGATTCCGACTTCATCTACTGATCTGCCTCCACCTGCTCCACACTACATCTAGTGTCCTGTCATGGCTTCAGTGATTGTGAAGGCAACTCTTCCTTGTGCTCACTCGCCCTGCCTCCCCCCCACCAGCCTCGCACCTCCTCCTGGTCCAGACTGCATCATGTGATGTTATTCCAACGACTGCGGATTCAGCTGTCTCACCCCCACTGTCTGGTCTATTTGCTGCTCTGCCTACTCCTGAACCACACTAAATCATGAGACATGGTTCTGGCAGCTCAGCTAACTCCTTTAGGAAAGGCAGCCAAGAGAAAAAAAATTCTAAAAAAAACAGAGCATTCACCAGTTGTCCATGGAACAACTGGCTACATGGAATCTGCTTGTCTGTGAATTTCCCCCAAAAGCCTGGGCTGTCAGACTATGGGATTTGTCGACCCTGCTCACCAGGCATCTCGAGTGCAAAAGACAAGGCAAGTATCATCCGCAAAGCAATGAAATCTAACCCCATGACGACTAATAATCTCACCCTGGGGCAGCATGTACACCACAAACAACATGGGCAAAACAACTGGCCGCTGGGGTACCACACACACTGCAGGTCTCCTGCAAGCGTGGAAAAAACTTCCCATAGCTACCCTTTGTGTCCTGCCCATGAAGCAGAACTCAAATCCAGCAATGACTTTGCCGGGGAGTCCTACGTACTCCCCAAGATGATCCAGCAACAACCCATGGTCTACTGTGTCAAATGCTCAGGAGAGATAGAGAAGAAGAACTGAACACTCTCCCCTATTTCTTGCCCTGAGCAGGTCATTATGCACCATGACCAATGCAGGTTCTGTGCTGTGCCTAGATCTAAAACCAGATTGGCAAGACTCATGGATATGGCAGTGAGGTGTGCCTCAAGCTGCAGCACACCCACTTTCTAAATAACCTTGCAAAAAAATGCTAGGTTAGAGACCGGTTGGTAACTGGCCAAGACGTCTGGGTACAGAGGTGGTTTCTTTAAATGGGGCTTCACCAGTGCATTTTTCAACGCAGTTGGGAAAAATCCCCTCAGACAGGGGGCACAGGACAATCTCAGTAAAAACAGGGCCGGGTGTCCAACTCAGCTCACTAGTAGATGAGTTGGCCCTGGATTCAGATTACAAAATGGTGGCCACAATTCCAAGATTACCTCACCCACCTTATCCATCGTCACTGACTTAAAAGTCTCCCAACGACCACTAAATCCAACTGCATCTCAAAGGTTTGACACTGTCAGGCTGTGTCAGCCCATCTGGTGAGATCCAAGCCCAAATAGAGGAGATCCTGTCCAAAAAAAAAAAAACTGAGAAAACTCCTTGCACATAGCGATCGAAGCAACCTTCATGCACTCCAGACAGGTCAGGTGAAAAAGCCTGTCCATGGTATGGAACAGCTGAGCTGGTTGGTTCATTCCAGCAGCCATTTCCCTGGACAGAAATACTGCCTTAAGGGTGACTGCCTTTTGATACTCACCACAGTGAGCATTCAAAGCCAGTTGTCCTCCTGGGCCCTCAATCTCTTCCACAACACTCCAACCTCAGCCGCTCTGCTTTCATTCCTCTCAGCTCGCCATCATACGAGGGCAAGACAAGAAATCAGCAGCATAAACTAACTGGCACCACAAGGTCGAAGGCAGAACCAACAGCTCTATTATAAGCCGCCACTGCTTTCACCAAAACCCTGGCACATGCCACCAGCATATCCAAGGTGCCCAGCACCACCAAATGTCCCTCTGGCCAAAGCCCTTCCAAAGAGCAGAACTGGACCACCACCACAGGGGTGAACTACTGAGGAGAGCCCTGAAATTGAACCCAATAGCACAATAATCCTACAAATTAATTGGCTCAATCTTGAGGTTTTGGGGTTTTTTTTCCACCTCAAGCCTCAGAAAGAATACCAAGTACAAGGCATGATTGTGCTGATGGGTCGCACAAGTAGCAGCTAGGAGTTGTTCGAGGCCAGAAGATTCCATTCTCCGTAGAAAATATTGTCCAAAATGCAACAGTTTGTCGTCGATCCAGGCAATGAACTCACCCAGAATAAGCCATCTAGGCAACTCCAGCAACCTGTCGGCAATGAAACCCATATATTCCCACAGAAAGTTCCCCCCTCTCATCCCAGAGACTGGTAGACAAAGAGGAGCCTAAAACCTGCACCTGGACCGCCACACACAGCCACACATTCAAACAATGAGGTATCCCCCACTGGATGCACCACCAAGTTCATTTCAGATCTACCCCACCACCCCGCAGTCCTTCTTTGGGCAGTACACCACAGAGAACCGACTGCGATAGCAGCCTCCGATACTGGACCAGCACTGTCACCAAGCAAGGTCTCCTTGAAGCAAGCCAGACGGACCGAGCAAGAAAATATACAATTTGCTATAATAGTCTTATTCCTCATGATCTGACACTGCAACGAACTGCCCTTGGAGGACATGTAGCGGCCGCCAACCCATCAGCTACCTGCCCACTCGGTCTGGTGAGATCCCTGGGTACAGTGATTAAACACAGCTGGTCTATCCCAAATCCCCATTTTACCGCAGGGCTCTCCTGGTCCTCACAGTCCTAATTACACACCCCCAGTCAGTACTCCCCCATTCTCTTACCCCATCTCCATGCTTTCTACTAATACCCACCTCCCTTCGGCGGCGATATGCCACACTACGCAGAAGGGACTCACAGAAAGGGCACAGCTCCCAGTGCAGAGTCAGGGAGTAACTGAGCCTAGGGGTCTGCACAGGAGGACATATCCCCGGACACCTCACCATTACTGTAACAAAAAACACTCCCACACAATTTCCAACCCACCCCACCAAACTTCCCAACCCTTTGACAAAACTTTACCCCCAAACCATACACACATACAACTCACCACACACAATCACAATCTATACACTTAAATCTTATTCACCATTCACTCTAACGTTTCACTCAAAATAATCAAACTTAAAAACAGAAATATCAATAAATAGCTGTCAAGTACTAACCCAGAGCAAGTTCCAGGCTAAAGTCCACATAGATGAGTAATCAAATAATAGGTGCTCCCCTTGACTCTCACTCAAAGTAGCACCCAGTCCTCAAAACAATTCTTGACAGAGTTTAGTTTAAATGCTTAACCAGTCCGTTTAAAGCAGGCCCAGTTTAGGAGCGGTAGCGCTTCCACTCCCCATGCCAGCGACCCATGTTTGGGAATGGACAAGGGTTGCTCGGTGGGCCGGCTGGGTGAGGGAGGATCGAGCACCTGACGGCAGCTCTCCTTCCTCGGTTGGGGGGGAAGAGACACCAGGTCCCATTGCAGAGACTGCCACCTGCTAGAAGCAGAGACTGCCACCTGCTGGAAGCAGCGCAGCAGGACTGCATGAGGGGCAGGGCTGTAGTGGGATGTGCTTGGTGCATACATCACAACGCTACAGCCCAGAAAGCAAAAACAGAGGAAAAAGATGCCTGCCCACGGCTAGTACTCCACACCGCAGGCTCTCACGCAGCCAGCATGGCAGGTCACCCAACCATCGAATTTCTGAGGAAGTGGTGGATAACCAGTAAGTCTGTGAGAAGGTCGGCGAAGCGGCAAGAGGGTGCCATAGAGCAGACTGGAGGGGAGAAAAACTAGTGCCTGGAGGGGAAAAAAAAACTAAAGACTATTTAGTCTCCCAGCTATCACCCAGGAAACTAGTCTCAAACAATCTTTCTGATCCTACCCACTGCCACTGGGTAGAATCAGTGACTTCAGCAGAAAAATGCCTGCAAACAATATCAAGGGATAGCTAATAAAAGCCAGTACAAAAAGCAAAGTCATGGAATTCACTGCTGACCTCCCAATGGTCCTATCGCAGTCAAGCTCACTCAGATTCCTTCCGCTCTGCTCCCGATTTAGGGTGGCCCTTTCCTTGGCATATTGAACCATGCAAACCAACCCAGCCTCTCTCACCAGCCACAATCACAGCTCACAGCCTGCTCTTAATGGAAATATACTTGGCACTCCAGGAACCAAGTTCTCTTAATGTTTACTCCAAAATCCAGTCCTGAATGCCACTCTCGCTTGTGTTTGTTGCAAATCATGTGGGAATCGGCGCCAATTCTCCTTTCCACTCATGGCCACATAACAACCCTCAGGGCAGACTTATTCTCCACCTCCACGGTGCCCCACAGACAGCCCCCTCAAAACTGTACCACCCAATTCAAAACAGAAGGGGAGTGAAGGGTTGTATATTCACACAACACACTACTGAAACTTTGCTAGGAAGCTGGCTGCAGTTCAATGGTTGCCAAACATGAAATTAAACTACAACTGCTCCCACCACAGCAACCCTAGTTAAAAACACTACCTCCTCCTATCACTGTGTCACTAGAGTGCTCTCTCTACACCATTAACAAGGTTAAAACAACTACAATTATTTAAAAATAGTGCAGTTTCTATTACACAAACCCCAGCTGAGTGTTTTAAAACATTTAAAGGGCTCTTAAAAAACAAAACACACAAAGGCATGCCCGGTTCAGCCCAGCTGACAGACCATATGGTCTTCGTCTGTGTGGCTCAGTTAGTAGCACATCCACCTCAGGACAATAAGGCCATGGGCTCTAGTGCCACACCTGGACTGGGCTCATACCTTAAAAAAAAAAAAAACCGCTGGCACCCATGTCCAATACTAGAGGGGAGCTGTATTGTCGGGGTGTACCATCCTTTGGATGAGATGTTAAAACAAGGTACCTTCTACCCATCTCTGGTGCTGTTCTAGTGGGTGTTCAAGTGCAAGTGAAAGAACCCAATGCACATACACAAGAGTAGTGGGATTTTCCCCGTGTCCTGGCCAACACTCTCATTCCCATAACACTGGTTCATGCAACTATCCATGGCTGTGTGTGGGTGCTGATGTACAAAATAGCTGCCACTACACCTTCAGTCACTTCTCTACCAGTGAAGCATTGCTTGTAAAGCGCTTTGGGATACAACGTGTATGAAAAGCGCTATAGAAATGCCAATTCTTTTTCTTCCTCCTCTTCTACTTGCATATTTGCATCCACGTGAGACTAGCATGGTTTCAGTGCACTTCTCCCAATCAACACATTTTAAATTAAATGTTTTGTAATATATGGATCACCTAAATATAGAAACATAGAATTTGACGGCAGATAAGGACCGCTTGGCCCACCCAGTCTGCCCATTTCCCTACCTAATGGATATGGTAGAGATCCTAGTTAACCAACAGCCTACTTCTTTCTACCCCAACCCCCTAGAATTGCCTTATGACTGTCCCATGCATGCTTGAATTCAACCACTGTTTTTGACTCCACAACCTCCTCCGGAAGGCCGTTCCATGCATCCACAACCCTCTCTGTGAAAAAATTACCTCTGAGTTGTGTCCCCCCCTTCAAATTGTGCCCCCTTGTTCTTGCACACCTCTTTTTTGAAAGATGTTACCCTCTTGGACTTTGTTGATTCCCTTGAGGGTACTTGAACGTTTCTATCATGTCCCCCCCTCACTCCTTTCCTCGAGGCTATACACATTAAGCTCCTTAAGTCTCTCTTCATGTGTCTTCCGGTGCAGACCCTGCAGCATTTTAATTGCCCTCCTCTGGACAGCTTCCATCCTGTCTATGTCCTTGCAGAGACTGGCACTCCAGAACTGCACACAGTACTCCAGATGGGGTCTCACCAGCTGTCTGTACAGATGGATAACAACTTCCTGTTTTCTACTGGTGATGCCTCTCCCTATGCATCCCAGTATCCCCCCCAGCCCTCATTACTGCCCTCTCACATTGCTTGCCCACCTTTAAGTCATCTGATATGACTATCCCCAGGTCCCTTTCCATTTTTGTTGTTGTTAGTATCTCACCCCCATTGTGTACTCTTCCCTGGGTTTTGTTTCCCAGGTGCATTACTTGTACTTCTTAGCATTAAATCTAAGCTGCCATACATTTGACCATTCCTCTAACCTTGCCAAGTCCCTTCTCATCCTTTCCACCCCACTGTGTGCATCAACTCTGTTGCAGATCTTTGTGTCATCTGCAAAGAGACATACTTTTCCTTCCAGTCCCTCTGCAATGTCACTTATAAACACATTGAAGAGGACCGGTCCTAATACCGAACCCTGCGGTACCCCACTAGTAATCCCCCCTTTCTTCAGAGTGGACTCCATTTACTATTACCCTCTGTGTCCTATTCTCCAGCCAATTCTTTACACAGGCTATAATCTTGGGACCCACTCCCAGGCTTGCTAACTTGTATATTAATCTTTTGTGTGGGACTGTGTCAAATGCCTTACTAAAGTCTAGGTAGGCCATGTCCACAGCCCCTCCCTGATCTACTACTTTGGTCACCCAGTCAAAGAAATCTATTAGATTCCTCTGGCATGACCTTCCCGCCGTGAATCCATGCTGCCTTGGGTCCTGTGCCCCTCTGGCCTCTAGGTACTCAACAATTCTTTCCTTCAGAAGTGATTCCATCATTTTCCCTATCACTGAGGTTAAACTAACAGGTCTCTACTTTCCTGCTTCTGCCCTGCTCCCACTTTTGTGAAGGGGAATCACATCTGCCCTCCTCCAGTCCTCAGGTACCACCCCATCCTCCCATGATTTGTTAGAGGGTAGCCAGTAGTGTCACTAGTTCTACCCTTAGTTCTTTTACAATTCTGGGATAAATCCCATCAGGCCCCATTGCTTTGTCCACCTTCAGTTAAGAGTTCTTTCAGAACCCTTTCTTCTGTAAATGGGCTGGTATCAACTTCTGTATCATCAAAATCCATCGAAAAAAAAAAATTCATGCAACACCACACTTCCAATCCTGCAATATCACTGTTGGAATCTCGTAATACTATTATTCATAGTTTGTAATAGTATCATTCTGAGCTGTGAATGACAGTCTTAGAGGACTGATCCCTGTCTGCACTCGTGCTGACTATGAGCCAGTTTTTTTTTTTTTGTTTTGTTTTTTTTTTAAACACACACCCCACCCCACCCCACCCCTCATGCCTAGCTGCCATTCCTGACCCATTGTAGCTGCCACGTCCCAACATAATGAAGTCTCTTTCTTAAATCCTCTCCCTGGTCTCTCCTCTGCAGCTAGGTATCATGTCCTGTTCAGTCCAGCTCCCACCCAACCGCTCACTTTCTCCGCAACACAGCTCCCACCTAACAGTTCACTCTCTCCATAAACACAGCAACAATTACCTCTCCATGGCCCCAATGAAAGATAAACCACTTTTTTTTTTGTAATTTTATTAATGAACTGCTTAAAAAAAAAAAAAAAAATCAGCAGCAACACAGATACAAAATTCTTTCTTGAGGCTCACATACCTAGGTTGCCATTTTTCTGAGTGTATTATTCAAAAAACACACAAACTACCAATAGAAACACACGCCTGACATTCCAGAGGCGTGTGTACGTTATGGCGTCCATAGCAACTACATGGCAACCAGGAAAGAAACCGGCTCCACTTGCAGACACATTTCACTAGCTACAATTTACACATTTCCAAACATTTTGGAGAATACTTGGATCCATATATTACAAAAAATAAAGAGAGAACAGATTACTTGGCTACAATGCATCTCCAGGTTCTGGGGACATGTTGGAACCTCTCAAGTTTTGCACGAGGTTCACATGTCCCCAGAACCTTCCGATGGTATTACAGCCTCGCAATACACAGTCCCTTATTTATTATTATATTTATAATTATTGGTTAGGGAGTTTAATAACCAGGTTGCCACCACTCAAATGCCCTAATAACCGGCTTTCGCCATAATACACGGCCAGTTATTACAGCATAGCTTCACTCAAACCACAATCCATTTGTTCAGCTACTTTTAGTCACCTATAAAACACAAAATTATTATACAAAATAAAAGTACAAGGGTGTGCAGTAAATAATAGCAACACCCTAGGTGTGCGATACCACCCCCATCACAAACCACTGGTGCTTTGCACTTCTGGGTTTGTATGGTATCACAAACTTCAGTTGTGGGGAGAAAAAATAATGTTCAACACCCAGTACACTATTCTATATGTCTATCACCTTTAAATGTACTTGCAATAAATTCCAAAATTAGAGCCACATACTCAACAGAGCACAGTACTTTATAAGTTTTACAAAAATAACTAGGTTATTTGCAGAAGATCTAGCATGTTCTCCTTTAAAGAGGTAGGCCAGTCAAAAGGGCTATATTACAAAATTAGAACGAGTATATCCACAATAAGCCTTACACCAAAAAAACAAAGATCTATAAATTACTTTAAAAGTTACAAGCAGTGTTTTTTTTTTTTGTTGCTGCTTTCTTTTTTGCACCCTATGGCTTGGGTATCCTTCTGAGGTACTCACTCGGCAAGGCCTCTACTCCCTGCCTGAATCCACCGTTACCAGCTTCCTCCCCCCAAAACACCCAGACAGGTCTAGCCCCCCGGATCCCCCCCACCGGGGCAGGCCCGCCCACCCTCCCATGGCAGCCTGTCACAAATTAGAGAGGCCCACCTAAGGGTCGAGTCGGCCCTGGAATCCCCTGAAGCAAAGGGCCGGCGCTGGGATGTAAGCTTGCCCCTGGAGTCCCCATCATCTCCACGGTGCTGTAGAGGAGATTTTTCTAGTTTTTTTCCCCAGGAGTGCAGCAGTGCAATGACGTCGGCGCGGCATGACACCGCAGACATCCGCCGCACTCCTCCCACTCATCAGCCTGAGCGTATGTAGTGCCTCCGGCTTTCACCGGGGGCCACTACTTCGCAGGGCATGGCCTGGATCCCTCCCCAAGGAGAGGAGAGCAGTCCACCGGATGCTCAATCTTCTCCCTCCCCTGCTGACTCCCAGCACCCGAGCTTGTTCACGAACTCGGGTTGCCAGCGTGGCACAAGGCGAGACGTCCAGCTACTAGCAGTTCTGCAATTCAGATCTCACTTCCTGTTCAAAAAAAAGCTAGTTTCAGTATTCTGTCAAAATCACAATTCATGGCCTAGTGTTCCCTTGTCAGCAACCTTATACCATGTTCCTGCCTGCCACTTGCCACATCACCACTGGCGAATGTTTTTAGCATGAGGCTAAGATTTCTAAAGTTACCCTCTCCACGGAGACAAAAAACTTCTGTTCATGATGCTTTTAGCAACAGTATAGTACACAGTTTAGAATAAATCATTTGGCAATGTATACTGTTGAGTGGCTCATGCTTTCACATTGTGGCTAAACAGTCTGGGGTCACTTTAGCCACAGTGGCCAACATTTTCAAAATCCTAGGGGGGGAACAGAGCTTATAGTACTTATTTCCTCAAAGTGCAAGAAATTAACTGTAGTAATCATTTAATAAAAAAATTAAATAAAATTTTTGACAGTTGGGTGCAATGCATGCCTTTTCAGAATGTTCAAATGCACGGTACTGTACTTAAAAATGTGGCAGGTCGATGGCCCGGGGGCACAGAGGGTTAAGGCGCTGGATGCCTCACTTTGTGCCACGCCAGCGACCCATGTTCGGGAACAAGCACGGGCCACCAGGAGTTGGCAGGGGAGAAGAAGGATCAAGCGTCCTAGGGACTGCTCTCCTTCTCAGGGGAGGAGGCAATCAGTGGTCAGTGCATGCCTGGCCCCTAGCGGAGACTGGGAGTGGCACACCGACGCTGCGATTAGGGGTCAGAGGTGGAGCAGATGCCTGATAGGATGCGCACGGGAGTGTGCGTGCTACCGGCACCACTGCACGCTCCGCCCCAAGGGTAAAACACTGGAGGAAAAGTGAGCTCCCAGCTGGATGACGGAGGGGACTCGCAGGTCCCGCCCCCAAATAGCCACGGCGCCAACCACTGGGTCTGGTCTTTGGCGGGGTTTGGCGTGCCCGGGTAAGCCCTGGGGGTATCTGTTGGCGTCGGCTGGTGGATGTCGAGGGACAGGACTGGGCCCCCCCCCAATCTAATGGCAAGGAGATAATTAGCTTAAAAAAAAAAAAAAAGTGGCAGGTAGGAGATTTTGGAATGTCGTGCCAGACATAGCTATGGAATTTCAAGGTTGTATGCAACTTCTGAGTGTTTGAGTGTCAGTCTTTGTATGTGGGGTGGAGGAGAGGAGAAAAGAGGAGAGGGGCATGCAATTTCAGAATGTGACAAGAATGCGCAATTTCAAAATTAGGTGGGGACACGCAATCACCAAATGTGAAAAAGACTGAATTTCAGAATTTAGTGGGAATGCACACTGTCTGAATGTGACAAGACACACCATTTTATACTGCAACTGCCTGTCCCTGCACACTCCAGAACTGACGGTACCCGCCACATTTCAGAACTGTGCATCTCCACCACATTCCTACATTGTGCTCCTCCGCCACCTTGACATTCTGCTTTCCTGCCACATTCAAAAACTCCATCTCCCCACCATTTTCCACATTCTGAAGCTGTGCATCAATGTCACATTCTAAAACTGTCCCATATTCCAAAATTGTGTGATCTCCACATTCCAAAACTGAGCATCCCCGCCACATTCTGCAATTTCACATAACTAGATTCCATCAATGCATGTCCCCGCCACATTCCAGTATTGTGTGTCACAACTATCTTCTAAAGATGTGGGTTCCAGTCACATTCCAAAATTCAAATCATTGCCATGTTCAGAATCAAAAGTCCGACATTCTGAAATTGTGTGTCCCGGCCACATTCCAAAATTGTGCATCCCTGCAGCATTCTGCAATTGTGTCACTTCTAACAATCCACAACTGTGTGTCCCTGTCACACTCTGAAAATAGAAAATACCGAATGGGTAACCATGCAGAAACAGTGTGTTCTGCCACAGAGGGGTCTGATTCCCTTTGACCTCGACAGCGAAGTTCGAGAGGTCCTTTGGCATCAGACCCCCGAGGTGGCAGAACACACGGTTCTGCATGGGGTTACCCTTTTTTTTTTTTTTTCTTGGTGTATGGTGTCCTTTTTTTACGCTTTTTTAATTCATTTTATTCATCCTGAAAGAAATTGTTTCCAAGCGCTATAAAAGCGATTTGTGTGGTTTCTAGGGACTGGGTGTCCCTAACTTTGCAGCGTATGCTGCCATTGGTTGATTCTTTCGTGGGGGAGTGATTTTCTAAATCAAACAAAATGGCGGCCGAATATCTCACTTAGCGAGAGAAGAAATAGTCAGTCCCCCAAAAATTATAAGTAAAATATATCTGGTTGATTCTGCATTAAAATAAACAGTGCCCGTTTCAGAAAACCACTGCGTTACTTTTTCAGTCAGTTGTAAATAATGTTGACACGCAGCGGTTTTCTGTTCGTGGTTTCAACCTCCAACTCGAGTTTTCAAATCTGAATGAATGGAACGCTGTTCTGCATGTACAGTGAGTACAGCGTTCCATTCATTTTGCTGACTGTGGTGAACAGCTTTTCAATAAGGTGGAATCTGAGGTGAGAACAACATTCCACCATACACTATATGGTCATCCTGACCACATTCCAAAATTACACACCCCTACCACATTCAGAAATGTTGTTCCCCAGCCATATTCCAAAACTGGGCTTCCTCACCAAATTCTATATTTCTGTGTCCCAGTCATATTCTAAAATTGTACCAGTTCTATGTGATAATATAGCCATAAGCCTTGAGAGCGATTGCTATTATCAGTGTGAGTGTCGCCCGAAAAGCAAAATCAGCAATATACATTTGCCTGGCGACCCGACATCCGTCACACAATAAATGTTTCTCTGGGGGCTGTACCCCTACACTCCCTGATTTTAGATTCCTAACTTCGGGGGTGCATGTCAGGGAGGGCACAGTCCGCGTAAAAAAAAAATTATAATCAAGTCCCACAGCCGCAGGCAGCGGCAAAATTCACAACCTCCTGATCCCCAGCCCCGAACCCAGTACCTGCTGTGCCAGAGCTAGCCTCCCTCACCACCACACCACATGGCTGACTCGGCGGCAGCAGGCACACTACACCAGATAACCCTCTTCCCTATCCCTCCCTTTCCCCTACCCTCGCGGTAGCAGTCAGTTGCTACCCTTGTGGGTCGCCTATGATAACAGTGCCGAATATGAGTCGCAGTTTTGATGGTCGCCCATATTCAGTCACTATTATCACAGGATTCCAGTTGTAACTTGCCACCACATTCCGTAAATTAAATTTTGCCCACCTCCTTCTTTTATTAAAATACACTTTCTCTCTCCCAGTGACCCATCCCTACTTTTCTCTCTCTCTCTCTCTGTCTGTCTCTCTGTGTCTCGCGCTCTGTCTCTCTCTCTCTCTCCCCGTTAGTCTTTCTCGCTCGCTCTCTCTGTGTGTCTCTCACTCTCTCTCTCTGTCCAATTCTTGTGGGGGGTAGGAAGAAATAGGCTGTTGGTTAACTAGGATCTACGGCCTATCCTGTAGGTAGGGAAATGGGCAGACTAGATGGGCCAAGCAGTCCTTATCTGCCGTCAAAGTCTATGTTTCTATGTGTGTGCGTCTCTGTATGTGTGTGTGTGTGTGTGTGTGTGTGTGTGTGTATGTATGTGTGTCTCTATCTGTCTCTGTCTCCTGTGTGTCTCTCTCCCCCCCCCCGTGTGTGTGTGTCTCTCTCTCTCTTCCCCCCCTCCGTGTGGGGTCTCTCTCTCTCTTTCTCTCTCGTCTCTTTCCTGGTCTCTCTCGCTCGCTCCCTCTGTGTGTGTGTTTGTGTGTGTGCGTCTCTCTCTCCCTCTCTCTCTCTCCCCTCTCCCCTCATCTGCTCTCTCTCTCTCTGCGTCTCTGTATGTGTGTCTCTCTCTCTCTATCTCTGTCTCTCTCCCGTGTGTGTGTGTGTGTGTGTGTGTGTGTGTGTGTGTGTGTGTCTCTCCCCCATGTGGGGTCTCTCTCCCTGTGTGTCTCTCTCCCTTTCCGTGTGTGTCTCTCTCTCCCTGTGTCTCTGTGTGTCTGTCTGTCTCTCTCTGTGTCTGTGTGTCTCTCTCCCATGTGTGTGTGTGTGTGTGTGTGTGTGTGTGTGTGTGTGTCTCTCTCGTGTGTGTGTCTCTCTCTCTCTCTCTCTCTCCCGTGTGTGTTAGTCTCTCTCTCTCTCTCTCCCCGTGTGTGTCTCTCTCTCCCCGTTCCATGTGTGTCTCTCTCTCTCCCGTGCTGGTGTCTCTCTCCCTCTGTGCGTGTGTCTCAGTCGTGTCTCTCTCCCCGTGCGTCTCTCTCTCTCTCTCTCCTCCCCGTGCGTCTCTCTCTCTCTCCCCCGTGTGTCTCAAAGGGTAGAACCTCATTCCTGAGGCTTGTGATTCACAATATCAATTAGCACCTATGAGACCCTATTATGCATCGTCATACTCACTCTGTTATCCCCAATGGGACCTCCACGCACCAGGTTGCCTCCTTCCTCCCATCTAAACCACCATGAGATAGTCCTTAATGTGTATGTCAATCACCTTCCTCTCCCAGGGGTCCAAAAGCTACACCCAGCATGGGCATCCCAGGACCTGGTCACAGTGCTGTCACCCAAAAGATCCATTCTTGGTACCGCTCATCCCTGGATTCGTTGCCCACTTTAGCACCACTAAAGCACTTGTGTTGAGGAAAAGGCAACAGTCAAGAAATTATAAACTCTTACTGGACCACATTACTCGCCTGCTGCTACTACTTCTCCTACTTTCGGGCAATATTCACAAAATGAAAATGCAGTCGCCCAGCAAATGAGTAAAACGACGACAGAAAAAAAAAACAAAAAAAAAAAACACTAATACTGGAACAGCTCCCAAGACTACTCTTGCTTCTCTTACTCCTGATGTCCAGCAACGTGCATCCCAACCATGGCCCTCCAACGACCCACAATGTTAAGGCAGCATAAAACTTCAAGTCTCATGTTCTCTTCCCTAAACATCTGCAGCCTCCTCCCAGAAATGGACAGTCTCAAGGCCTGGGTCACTCAACACTACCCTAATGTGATATCTGTTGTAGAAACATGGCTTTCCCCGAAAATACCAGATACTGCCATACCCCTGCCTGGTTACACCCTGTACAGACAGGACCGGCACTTGAAAAAGATGTGGAGAATGTGTCATTTACAACAGAAATACACTCCAGGGATATGTCATACCCCCACCACCCATCAATGACAATCTCCAGGTACTAGCCATCAAACTAACGTTAGGAGCACACAACAGATTGCTCACCCTACCGTCCGTATACATCCCACCTACACAGACCACGCCTGGCATCAGCCACCTACTGGACTACAACAGCACGCTGAACCTAAACACTGAAACAATGCTGTTGGGAGACCTCAGTATCAACTGGGTCTCACCTGCTGCTAACACCATCAAAGATACCCTTGCCACAATCCACTTATCCCAACTAGTGGGCGTGACGACTCAAACCAATTACAAGATGGGCACCAGCACACTTCTGGACTGGGTTCTCTCGGACCGCCCTTCCCACACCACAGATCTCTCCGTGCTCCTCGACTCACTGAGTGACCACTCCTCTGTAAGTTTCCTCTGGAACAACTACCACAAACCCCCTGCCAGAACCATAAAAAAAACACCTACTCCTAAAGGGCCACCTTCCGCAGCTAAAGAATGCCCTAATGCAGCAGGACTGGTCAGACCTGTATGGAACCACTGATGTGGACACTGCACTAGACCTCTATCTCAAAATAGAGAAAAACCAGAGGACCTATAAATCCCTGGATTACCCGGGATCTACTGGCGCAACTAAACGCAAGAGATCAACTCTGGCAAACAGCGCGGGCACAAGGCACACCAACTAATATCCAAAGGTATAAAAAGGCCCGCAATGAGTGCACAAAGGCAGTTCGTGAGGCAAAAAGCAAATTTTACAAGGAAGCGCTCACCAATACCTGGAATAGTAGCAAATCGTTCTAGGCAAATGTAGACGATATCACTGGCAAGGACCCTAAAATAGCCCCAGTCATACTAAATGTTGAGAACGTCCCTACCTTGGACCCTCTGCTCATCACTAATTCTCTGAACCTCGCCTTCTCGGATCTCAGTAGTGTGCTCCCAAACTTCTTCAATACCCCTACTCCGGGGTCAATGAGAAGTGAGAAGACCCCAGCACAACCAAACTGGCTACTCTTCCATTTCAAACTGGTCTCCCAAGCCGCTGCTAGAAAATACCTTGAAAAAGCCCTCGGCAAATCAAAGCACAGTGGGGACTCTCTGGACCTAAAATTTGTTCGACTAACACCAGACGAAGTACTTGGTCCACTGACAAAGATACTCAATCTATCCCTCTGCCACTCCAAATTCTCCCAAATCTGGAAAGCCACCACGGTCACCCCAGTACACAAAAGTGGTGACCGGTCTCTTCAAAACAACTACAGGCCAATCTCTATATTCCCCGCCTCTGCTCTCCAAGGCCCTTGAAAGGATTGTGGCTGACCAGCTGGTGGAGTACATCAATCAGTATTAGCTCCTATGCCCAGAACAGCATGGTTTCCGAGCCAGCCATAGCTCCATCACGGCTCTCCTGGAATTTATGGGATTCATACACAGTGCTCTTGACAAAGTGCACATTGTAGGGGCAGCCTTTGTTAATCTATCAAAGGCATTTGACACGGTCCATCATGCCCTCCCCCTTGAACAGCTTTCGGACATAGAGCTAGCCCTAGAAACCATACCATGGTTTTGTAGCTACCCTAGCCTGCGATCACGCAAATAAAGATCGGGGACATCCTATCAGAAAGTCGACCAGTCAGATCAGGGGTACCACAAGGATCCAAACTCGTTCTGTTACTCTTCAGTGTCTTCCTAAACAACCTCCCGGCTGCTTGCAATAGCCACATGCTCCTCTATGTCGATGATGCGGTGATCTTTACTAGCAACCTCAACCTCACACTTCTGAAATACGATTTCCAGAGTGGCTTTGCAGCGGCTGAAAAATGATTCAAAGAGCGAAAACTGGTCATGAACTATAAGAAGTCCAAGACCATGCTCTTCACCACTGCCCAAATCAAGCTAAAAGGCTATCCCCTGGCAATTCAGAATGACTCCGGTAACACCCTGGAACTAGTCTCCTATTTCAAGTACCTGGGAATCACACTGGACACTGCCCTGTCTTACACACAGCACACTGACATCACTGGCAAAGCGTTTAACACCAGGATCGGTATCTTCTACATGCATAGACATTGCTTGACCTATGAAGCTCTGATCTTGGCAATTAACAGTTCACTCATCACCTTGACAGACTATGGCCTAGCTGTCTACGGCTCCGCTACTGACACAGTGCTCCAACGCTTCTCAACAGCCTTAAAACAAAGCCTGCCGCCTGCTCACTAATGCCCCAACTCTCACCCACACCTGTGAGCTTTACGCACGATCTGGCTGACTTCAACTGAAGGACAGAATACTTTATCAATACTTTAACCTGCCTACTCGCAAAAAGGTCTTACTAAACTTACTTCCTCAAGGAGTTCTGAGCCTTCTATCACCACCTATATATGCCAGACACACCCAGAGCTCGACTACGCAAGTATTCCATATGCCCAGGTGCCGCAGAACTATGGCCCAGTGATCCTTTGCTCACCGGGCACTCTATGGACAAATTGTCTACCATCTGACATCACCAGAGCCACAACCCTTGGTTCCTTTAAAGGCAAACTCCGTCAGCACCTCACCAACAGTACCTGTAAGTGCCCCCACTAGTCTGCGCCCGCAGCTTTAGTCTGCCTCAGCACTTCCAACTCCTGGGCCGCCAGGTTAAGTCTTTGCCCTAGCACTTGCCTCCCACTCCCTACCCCTTGGCTCTTTTCTTTCCCTCTGCCCTCCCTATCCCAGCTCCCACTGCCCCTCCCTACCTCACCCTAACAGTCTGCCTCTGCCTCTCTTTTCCGCAGGACGCTGACATACCATGTACAATGCCTTAGCACAATTTGTGAACTGCTTGTCATTGCAACCTATATAGTGCTGAATTTTTTGTACTCAGTATGTATAACTTACTGTAACTATATTGTGTCTTTTTGTGTTAATGTATCCAACTTGGAACCTCTCAATGAGCATCCACTCACAGGTGTCATCCAAGACTTCAATAAATAAAGTAACTGTCATATTCCAAAATTTCCTTTCATCATATTCCAAAAAAAAAAAAAAAAAAACATTCTCATTGTTCCAAAATGTTGCATCCTCACCACATTCTGAAAATGAGTGTTCCTGCCACATTTCAAAACTGCATATCAAAACCAGATTCCAAAACTAAACATCCTTGCCACATTCCGAAACTGTGCATCCCCTTCACATTCCGAAAATGCATCTCCCTGCCATGCTTTAAAATTATGCATCCCACCACATTTGAAAAATGTGCATCTCTGTTACATTTTGAAACTGTGCATCCCCGCCACATTCAAAGATTCTACAGCCACACGACATTGTGAAATTGCATGTTGCCACCACCTTCTGACATCACCACCACATTCTGAAACTGCCTCAACACACCACATGCCAAAACATTCCACAACTGTGTTTCGCATTTCAAAACTGTGTATCGCTCACATTTTAAAAATGCACAACACTGCCACATTCCAAATTGCAGTCTCTCTGCCACAGTCCAGCATTGTGCGTCCCAGCTACTTTGAGATTGTGGCATTGCTACATTCCAAAATTGCAATCTGGTGGCATTCTGAAATCTCATCCCTGCAGTATTAAAAAATGGCAGACAACACTGGCCATGATAAAGCCATGTTTGCTACTGCATTCCAAACCCCTCCCTCCAGGACATTCTTAAATACCTTGCATCTGCACATTCTGGAAATGCATACCATGTGCCCACACAGTGTCAGCTTTCCTTTTTAAACGTTTTCTACAGCTGCAGTTTTATGTAACATGGGGAAACTAAGTCCTATAAGGTTGCATGCAGGAAGAACTTGCCTGCTAGTTCTGGTTATGACATCAGTAACTCTTCACTAAAGCTGGCTTCTTTGAACAGGCAGTAAAAACAGGATCACATTATGGCTTGTAACTTTTTTTCTTCAACACAAGTGTCTCAGAAATCTCATTTCTGGCAAGAGGCCGATTGGGAATGTGCTGATCCCAATTCTGAATTTATTGATGTTTGAAATTTTGGCCAGAAACCCCCTTTTTAACTAACCCAGCTGGCTTGCATTGGATAAAGTCAGTAAGTTCACTAGGTGGGTCAGGGAAAAAGTCTGTGGGATCAGTGTATTTGCAGTCACTAGCCCAACTCCTGCAGATGGCTTTAAAGAAAAATCAATACAGAAGGATGTAAAGGAAGATGTCTCATGTTACCCAAATTATTGAAGTGAAGAGCATTTTTATGAACAAAAATAAGGGCTCAGCACTAACTGTAGTAAAGTTCAATTTGCCTTTTATGAACAACGTTTTCAATTTACTGCCCTTTTGCAGAAGGAGGACAATTAGTTCCATATGTAGAACATTTAACAACAAGATCAGGATTGAAAAATCTGGCCACAAGTGTGAAGGGTAAATAAATATGGGTTAAACACAGATTAATCAGATTTCATAGAAACGAAGAAAATGCACACAAGAAGGCCAACTGGTCTATCCAGTCTGCTCTACCTAACCACTGAGACCCCTAACAGTAACTTGTCACCCCATCCCTTCATGTCCCCCTTTTAAACCGTGTGCCCCTGTCCCATGCCCGCTTGAATCCAACCACTCTTTTTGCAGGCTAACTTGTTGGGCAGTCTCTTCCACTTTTCCCCAAGTACATCCTCGCTTCGTTTCTGAATCTGCCCCCTACCATCTTCCATTCACTACCCCTAGTGTGCAGATTTGCACTGGAGGTTTATTTTGTCACTTTTTAAATACACTTCAAGATACTGAAACCATACCAATGAAAATGCTGATAAAAACTCCCAAAATGTATACTTCGAACAGCACAGGCCTGTCACTGAATGTTCACCTTCACAGAAGAGCAGAGGAAAGCCGCAACAAAAATAAAATAAATGGTGACCAATCAGAAGCCTTGTAAGAAAACACAGACCTAACTACAAAATGAAAGCAGTTTTCTGAATGGCTGGCTGCTGAAGGGGAGCCAGCCTAAAGTGGGCAGTGTGTGGCAATGCTCACAACTCCTCCTACTCAGAAAACAAATGTTTCTCTCTCAATAAATTGGGACAGCCTTAAAACTATTTTGCTTTAATTTCAGATTTGATGCACCCCTTCCTCCCTAGACGCAGATTTCCTACTCATACCTTTATAAAAAAATGTTAATTGTTGCAATGCTTTAGTAAAAGCGTCTGCCTTTTAATTTAAACAGAATATAAACAAATAAAATATAAACTTACCAAATCTGCATAGTTTCTGTTATGTTCATTGCCTTCCCAATCCAACCTTTTAGGCAGCAGCTAAATAATAAAAAATAAAAAAAAATGTTTAAATTCAGAGTTTGGTGTTTCTGCCTTCTATCCCTTTATTTATGTATGAAACGGTATAAAATGATGTCAAATGAATGGGTTCGGTGACCTAAGTCAGCCAACAAAAGTGATGTGGGAAGTGCGTGGAGTAAAGGCTCCTATGTACTGTATATACTGCATGCAGTTGCTAGTAATAGCAGAACTGAAGAGAGAGAGGACACGCGATCACACACATACACACAGACCTGGTATTCTTCCAGCTCCTGCACAAGCACCTGTGGCAAAACAAGAAACAGCCAGGATTAAATATCGCCGCATAATATGGTAGTATTCAAAATAAAGCATCACATTTTGGGCCAACGGGGCAAACAAGCAGATTGATACTCACCTCGGCCGATTTTCGACAGGGGCCTGTCGATACATAACGAGCAATCAGGAAGTAAAGCTCTGAGGGGCGAGAGAAACACAGAATTATAAAGTGTGGGACGCTAGACGGAGAGAAAAGGACGCGGATTTTTATAAACTTCCGATTTTGTATAGTTTTAATATACTTTTTTTACTCTCTTACCTGCTTCTAGGGATGAAATAGGGCATGATGAGGGCAAAACATCGGCCATTCTTTTTATTACGGGTTTGTTGCTTTAAATTTTTATTAATATTTCCCCCACTCAAACACTTGCATCCCCGCTTTTCAGCGGCTCAAACATTCTTCAGCTGTTTCGCCGAAACCCTTTTCAGTCGCCATTTGCGTGATGCGGCTCTTACACAAATGACGCCTCCATTTGGGGCGCCTCAACAGAACGTAGTCCCTACGTTTATTCTGGCTTTTAATTTTGAAACCCTCCAAATGCCACGTTTTTAGTGATTATTTGTAGCAATCAGTACGTATATGTTTTATATGTGATCTAAATGTTAGCGTGCTGGAGCAGAAAAAAAATGCCTTCAAAATAGCTCGGGACTGGATATCGGTCCGCTTGCCGTTAGGCACCGCTATATGACGTCAGCGCAGTGGTGGCACTGTTGCTACATACAATGGTGCTTTTCAAAGGAAGAAACCGTTTTGTTGCAAATTCTTGTGGGATAGACTGGGAATCGGATGAAGCGAGAACATTGCAAAACCTTTACATGTACTGTATAGATAATAAACTAGCTTAGCTAATAATCGGGGCATAACCAAACATGGAAAGGCAGAAATAGATTTACTTTACATTATTCCCAGTGTTGCTTAATCCACCCATGTTTCACTATATTTTTATTCATTGAAATGTTTCACCAGGAAGGCACACAGAGCAACAAGTCACAGTGTTGTGCACGATAGGTAGAAGAGTGGACAATAATCAGTGCCATGCCGGATCGGTTTCGGCTGCGGGGATGGTACGGGAACCTTTAGAGCATGCGCAGAAAAGTGTCGCGCAATGAAATACTGTCACGTTTATATGCAGTGAGATCGGTTCCCGCTCTGCTCTGCACTCGCTAGTAATCAAATTGTCCACACCATACAGGAAAGCCCCATGAAGTCGGCTCTTAGGACGCCACATGAATATAAATAAATACAAGGCAGTTTGTATAAAATTAATTTCAATATGCCACAACAGAGATAATTATTAAACTTTTAGGTGGTAAAATGCTTTACTGATTCGTGACATAGTTTGTTGTAACCAATGAAACCCCACCAAACTAATAAAGCTCTAATGAGCTGACAGTAACATGGTGACGAGATTTATTATACATAACCATATTTCTTAAAGAACAAACAGTTTGTCATTTTCTGTGTGTTCAATCTATCAGAAGGAAAATAGTATCTGCACAGCTTCAACCCCAATACACAGCTTCACCCTGGCTGTCATTTCGAATGATTTATTTTTTGTTATTTAATTGCGTTTAAGTAATGTCAGTGTAAGTGGTGTTTCTACCCACTCAGAAGGTGCTGTGAACTCAATACTGTCAAGCACAAGTTCTTTTTTTATAGTTCCCTCCATCCACTTCAACTCTTATCACCCCTAGTGCAGTGGTCTGTGACAGATGTGCAGCTTGGCTAAGAATGGTGGTCTCCCTTTGTGTGTGTGTTGGGGGGGGGGGGCAGCTTGGTTGGCTTCTAGCTGCAGGAATGAAGAAATGGTGTCACAGTGGTGTTGGGGGTGCAATGTCTGGGGTGGGGTTAGCAACAGTCTGTGGTCAAGAAGTATTGTATGGGGGGACAATCCAGCTGTATGAAGGGTCATCGCCATCGGTTAGGGGAAGGGCTATCGGTTGGGGGGGGTAGTGCAGATTTTGGTCTATAGTATGCAAGGAAGGATGCTTGGTTTGAGAGAGAGTGGTCATCTGCAATGATTTATAGCCAAAGGAAGGAATGGTAGTATAATTGCTGGGATGGTGGTTGAAGGGGGGGCGTTCCTACTGTGTGTGTTGGGGGTTAGGTGAAAGGTATGTTGGCAGGAAGGGTGTTATGGGGTAGAATCCAGCTGTACATAGGGTTGTCAGTTGTGGGAGTGCAGGTTAGGGTGATGTAGTGGGCCAGGAAAGTTCCTCGGTTTGGTAGAGAATGATGAGCGCGGGGGGGGGCTTCCAACTATGTGGAAAGTGGTTGGCATGGTATGCGTGGCTGGTCTGTGGGATGAATGTGTGGTATGGACTTGGTGGCATCCAGCTGCAGAGAGGGTCCTGGGACTGTGGTGTTGTCCAAGACGGGTGAGCAGTTTTCTAAGGGCCGGTTTGGGGGAAGAAAAAGAAGAATCAACATTTATATAGCACTTTTCATACACAGTGTATCCCAAAGCGCTTTACAAGCAATGCTAGAGTGGTAGTGAAGTGACTTAGTGAAGTGACTGAATGTGTAGTGGCAGCCATATCACTCATCAACACCCACACACAGCCTAGATAATTGCGTGAACCGGTTTATGGGTAAGGGAATGTTGGCCAGGACACCGGGAATGTCCCCTACTCTTCGCGAAGAGTGCCCTGGGCTCTTTTACTTCCACCTGGACACCCACCAGGACAGGTAGAAGGGACCTCGGTTTAACGTCTCATCCGAAGGACAGCACCCCCCTAATACTGCACTCGGATGCCAGCATTTTTAAGTGCAAGTTCAACCCCGGTGTGGGACGAGAATCCACGACCTTCTGGTCCAAAGGCGGATGTGCTACCAACTGAGCCACGCTGACACCAAAAGATGGTCCAGTTGCAGGGATGGTGGAGGTATGTGCTCCTGGCTGGTCAGTAGGCATTAAGAGTTGCCAGTGGGATTGGTCATGTAGGTGTAGAGGCTGGCTCAAGGGCTAGAAGGGAGCGAGTAAGCTCCAGGTAAGGAGCTCAGCTTGGAGGTAGGGGGTTGATCCATACACAGCACTGGGAAAGGTAGTCTCGGTGTCCTGGATCTTGTTACCCTGTAGCCTGGGTAACAAGATCCCGGACCTAATGGACTTGATGACAGAGAAGACCCGGATAGTGTTTGTTTTTGTTAACTATCACTTTATGCTCCTCCCTACCCACAGCACCCCACTCCCTTCAGGAGACACCTATGGCCTTCTTAGTCCCTGCCCTCTTACCTTACCAGAGTGGTCCATCCCCCATGTAGCCGTGGCTATATCGCTTAAGCGGGTACGAGATGAGGGCCCTTACACCCCGAAGTCTTCTTGTTTTCGTCAGGATGCCGTCGCTGAGGCAGGTCGGGGCATTGGGGATCGCGGCCTGATGTCCCATCTACGTGGGAGTGCTGCGGGTAATTTTCTGGTGTTCCAGGTGTGATGTGCGCCCTGGCATCAAGGCGCTAAGTGCCGATGTCCATCACACCACCCCCTTGGTAGTGGCTTGGGCTTGCTGTATCTTGAGTCTCCACCTGAGGTCAGACAAGTGCCAAGCCCTGGTTCCCCCCTCCCCCAGAGAAAACGAGCTGTCCCCTGGGATGCTCAAGCATCCTCCCCCCCAGCCGGCCCTCCAGCTCCTGGGTTCATTCTAATAACTGCACCAGCGGTCCGAGATCTGCATATTGTGGCAGTCAAAGAATTATGGTACTCAGGAAGCCATGACTGGGATAATAATATATCGAGGTACACAGTCTACAGGAAAGATAAAAAGCTGACAAAGGGAAGTGTTGCTGGTAGAAGACCTAAATATGCCAGATGTTGACTGAACTCCTATGTTGCAGTCACATACAGGAGCAAATACATCCTGGATGGCTCTGCAGGGGGCATGCCACAGACAGCTAGTGGTGGAATCCGTCAGTGATACATTGATATTGGAGACCTGAGCTCACAAATGGGGACAAAATAACGTATGTATCAGGAGGCAGTCAGCTATGGTCCAGCGTAAGCCATACAGTATGGTTATAGGTAAACATCATTGAAGAGTCGACACACCAAGTTCCCCGATGTTGCCACCATAACATGAAAGTAAGGACCATGCCACCACCTATTTTCCTGACAATGCAACCATTAAATATAAGTAAAGCCCCTGCCCCCTCCCAGTTCACTGATGTTGACACCATTAAATAAAAGTAAAGGCCCGGTGGCGCAGAGGGCTGAGACAGCTGGGCGCCGCACCTCGAGCCACCATGGCGGCCTGGATTGAGCGGACTCGGATCGTCGGGGCTGGCTGGGAAAAGAGAGGATTGAGCATCAGAGGGACTGCTCTCCTCTCCTGGGGTGGGTTGGGAGGAAGCCTTGCTCTTGTAGTGACCCCGTGGAGACCGGGGTACTACATGCAGCAGAGCAGGTGGGACAATCAGAAAGCCGGAAAACAACTTCGGCTCCTATCAGATGACAGCCTCCATATTCTGCACGCCCCCGGAACCTTCAGGAGCCTGTTCCTCCGCGTAGCATCTCGAGCCTGTAAGGATAAAATAGAGCACTGGGGTTTCCTGGCCCCCGGTGCCTTCCCCCTCAATGGGGGGGGACCCGCCCTGAGATGAGATTACTCCGGGACGACTCGGAGGGTTGGCCGCGATATGTGGAGAGAGTAGAGCTCAGGAAGAGGATGGCTGGGAGTGTAGATACTAGGAAGGACCTGAAGGAGAGGTGGGAGCCGGAGCGTAGGAGGAGGTAAAAAGATAATTAAAAAAAAAAAAAGTAAAGCTCGTCCCTCCCCCAAATCAGTTCACCGATGTTGCCAACATAAAAAATCAGTAATTCCACCATGTTCAGTATTCGTTTGAAATACGTCCCATGCCCTTCCCCCTCCATGATCCCAAAGGTACCATCCCTAATAATACCATCTGCTGACCAGCTCTGCCCACCTCACACCTCTGCGGCTGGTTGCCGACAGAATAGTCAATGATCTTACTGTAATGTAGCGGACCAAGAAGGTTGTAAGACATCACCAGCGGAGATACTTGTCTCGTGTACAGTTTAAGAGAGCAAGTTGGGACTACCTGGTGATTTGCGTTTTGTATGGGACAGCCAAAGGCCATCCAATTCCCCACAGCTGCACTTATGATGGGGTTGGGAGAGATAATCGAGACTATTTCAGGCATGTCTGAGAGGGCTACGCTAATAGCTGAAGGAAACAGAGAGGAGTGCACTTTAAGTTGGAAAGTACAACCGTGGGTAGGAAACTCAAACAGGCAAATCATTTCTCTTTATCTAATGGAACCATCTTTCTGGATTCTGTGACAGGTAATGTTCTAGTCCACCACAGTATGATGGTCTATCATCTGGGAGAGTCCCGAACATATAACTGTTTGAGTTTCCTTACATATAATACCATGCTGTAAGAACCAGTTTTTGAGTTCATGGAAGCTTAGACTGTTAGTGAGAAGTTCGGGGGTGATGTTGTCACAACTCTGGAGAGCACATCCTGTAAGGCTTAGAGTCTAAGTCAGGTTGGGAAAAAAAATTATATAAAAATGGGTGAAGAGATGTAAAGAGATGTTGGTTATCAGTGGAGGTGGAAGCAGAGTGGGTAGGAACAATTAGATGAGTATAAGAAACATAGACTGTAATGGCAGATAAGGACCGATTGGCCCACCTAGTCTGCCCATTTCCCTACCTACAGGATAAGCTGCAGATCCTATTTAACCAACAGCCTATTTCTTCCTTCCCCCCACAAAAACTGCCTTATGTCTGTCCCTTGCATTCTTGAATTCTCCCACAGTTTTAGATCCCACAACCTTCTCAGGAAGGCTGTTCCATGCATCCACCACCCTCTCTGTGAAAAAATACTTCCTAACATTGCCCCTGAGCCGTCCCCCCTCTATCTTCAAATTATGGCCCCTTGTTCTTGCACATCTCTTTTTCTGAAAGATGCTATCCTCTTGGGCTTTGTTAATTCCACTGAGGTACTTAAAAGTTTTTATCATGTCCCCCCTCTCCCTACTTTCCTCAAGGGTATACATATTAAGCTCCTTTAGTCTCTCATCGTATGGCTGCTCTTGCAGACCCTGCACCATTTTAGTTGCCTTCCTCTGGACGCCTCCATCCTGGCTATGTCCTTGCGGAGATGGGGTCTCCAGAACTGGACACATTACTCCAGATGGGGTCTCACCAACTGTCTGTACAGAGGGATAACAACTTCCTGTTTTCTGCTGGTGATGCCTCTCCCTATACATCCCAGTATCCCCCCCCTCCTTACTGCCTTCTCACATTGCTTGCTAACCTTAAGGTCATCTGATATGATTACCCCCAGGTCCCTTTCCATTTTTGTTGTTGTTACTACCCCCTCCCCATTGTGTAATCTTCCCCTGGGTTTTTGTTTCCCAGGTGCATTATTTTGCACTTCTTTGCATTGAATCCAAGCTGCCATACTTCTGACCATTTCTCCAACCTTGCCAAGTCCCTTCTCATCCTTTCCACGCCTCCTTGTGTATCAACCCTATTGCAGATCTTTGTGTCATCTGCAAAGAGACATACTTTTCCTTCTAGTCCCTCTGCAATGTCACTTATAAAGACATTAAAAAGGATTGGACCCAGTACTGAACCCTGCAGTACCCCACTGGTAACCTCTCTTTCTTCAGAGTGGACTCCATTTACAATTACCTTCTGTGTCCTGTTGTCCAGCCAATGTGTTTCCCAGTCTACCACCCTGGGACCCACTCCCAGGCTGGTTAATTTGACTATTAATCTTTTGTGTGGGACTGTGTCAAATGCCTTGCTAAAGTCTAGGTAGGCCATATCCACAGCCCTTCCCTGGTCTACTACTTTGTTCACCCAGTCAAAGAAATCAATTAGATTTGTCTGACATGACCTTCCCGCTATGAACCCATGCTGCCTTGGGTCCTTTGCCCCACTGGCCTCTAGGTACTCAACAATTCCTTCCTTCAGAAGTGATTCCATCACTTTCCCTGCCAAAGAGGTCAAACTGACAGGTCTGTAGTTTCCTGCCTGTGTCTTGCTCCCACTTTTGTGAAGGGGAATCACATCCGCCTTCCTCCAGTCCTCAGGTACCACACCATCCTCCCATGATTTGTTAAAAAAGGTAGTCAGTGGTATCACTAGATCTCTCCTTAATTCTTTTACAATTCTGGGTGAATTCCATCAGGCCCCATTGCTTTGTCTACCTTCGGTATTAGGAGTTCTTTCAGAACCCTTTCTTCTGTGAAAGGGCTACAGTTATAGAGAAAGGAAGATTTATTTATTTATTATTTATTTGCTTTTGTTGACCGGGTAAGTCAC
Organism: Neoceratodus forsteri; assembly: GCA_016271365.2. Taxonomy (NCBI): domain Eukaryota; kingdom Metazoa; phylum Chordata; order Ceratodontiformes; family Ceratodontidae; genus Neoceratodus; species Neoceratodus forsteri. Next base: position 587,010,040 of record CM057459.1, read on the forward strand.
ACTAGACAGCCAAGTGCCTATTTTCAGGTGCGACCTGGGAGAGTTACAAACTTAAGTAGGCAGGTACAGTGATAAATCAGTTTTACATACAATGGAATAACAGGTGATGGAATAGAATGACAACAAGTCACGAACCCGGGGGGTGTTACAGACGACCCAGGAGAGTTACAAGCTAGAGCATATATAAACAATGAGTGAGTCAAGATTTACATATAACGGGAGAGCAGGCGAAACCAATATGGCACTCAAGGAGGAGATGGTACACTTTAGAATGATTTGGGTAGGTAGTTGACAGTGCTCAAAAGGGTTAGGACAAGGTAGATGCAGTGCACATAATAACCATAACACAGGTTCAGTCATATGTTATTGAATAAGTGCCAGCATGTGGGGACCTCGGGATGAGCTATCGAAGGGGGGGGGCCAGGTGACCTCGTTCGGGAGGTAAGACAGGGGGTTAGCCATTACTTGATCAGTGGACGGGAGAATAAGTGCGGTGGCGCAGCCCAATTCCTGCTTTGATTTTCTTCCAGTGGCTATCTTTTGGTTTGACTTTAATAACAGGGAGAGAAAAAGAGCATTTATTACAAAAATGCCTGCATAGCCATATGGAAAGCACTATCCTGAATGTATCAGGTCTTACAGTGGGGCACATACATGGGGAGGTACATCTGGTAATTACCATTGGTGCTGCAGGGTATAGTTTTTTTCCATTGATGCATACAAACTGATTTACACTGTATCAGAAAATCAGGATCCAAACTTTCTAGACATTTTCTGATATGTAGTAAGCCACGAGCACGGCTTGGCCTATGCTGGGAAACCCAGAGAAACTAGGGAGCTGAACAGAATGTCAGATGTATCAGCTGGAAGAAGGAAGCAGACATAAAGTACTCAGTTTAATATACTAAAATGCATTTTGGTCACAAATTGGGACTCTTAGTTCACTTGTTATGGGATCAGATCAAGTAGTTATGGCTCACACTTGTTGATCGTCGCCTGTACTGCAAAGGCAAGAATGGTAGAGGTCTTGATGCTATGTCATTAAGAAAGTGAGAGGGATGCAGAATTACACTCGACATCTATTATTTTTTTATCTTTATTTCGCTCCAGTCACCGGTGTTCTAGGTATCTCTCTGGCGAGAGCTCCCTCAGTGTCACCTCTGCCTCTCACCGTGCCCTTCCCCTGACTGAGGAATTGAGTGCTCAGGCCCCTTCCTCCCGCGACCCTGAATGGGAGAGACAGGACCATGGAGAGTCAAGTCAGGACCGGGGGTTGCTGCAGAGTGGCGCATCCCCTGAAACCCACCCCAGGAGAGCAGTCCTGCGGGCGCTCAACGCGTCTCCTCCTGGCCAATCCCCGATGACCTGAGGCCACTCCCGAAACCGGGTCACAGGTGTGTTGTGAGTTTTGGCGTCCAGCGCCTCAACCCTCAGCGCCACTGGGCCAGCCTCTACATCTAATATTAATGGCTGTAGCAGAGCATGTATGTAAAGAGTATGTAAATAAAAACTAAAGGGAAAATAGGGGAGAGATGGTTAATCTGGGTGCAACCAGTCAGAAATGACTTTGTGGGTTTCCGAGTCACCTCCTGAATCTCCTCCCAGGCAGTGTCCCCTCTCAGTTATGATTCAAGGAGTTGTAATAAAGACTTGCTGTGTCAGCCCATCTAGCATTAAAGGAATGAAAAATGTCCTTCATTTTGTGCAGCAATGTCAGTGAATGGGAACCGACAGACATCTTCTCTGTCTGCAGTCACCACTGTTCTGACACGAAGGCAGTGTCTGCTGCTGTGCAGGCTATAGGACATTATCCACTAATACCACTGCGGCATCCTCAGGTGTATGGTAAAGTTCTGGACCCACAGGGAAGAAGACTTTTAGCTTTGAGGAGAAAGAAGTTTGGAATATTAAGCCTTTCTTTCGGAGGGGTATGAATACTTTTGATATTTTTTTCGGTGGGTCTGTAAATTTTACTGGTCTCCTTTTCTTTGCAGAGGTTAGCAGATTTTTTTTAGAGACTAAGACATCTGGCTACAACAGATCAAAGCCTGGTTTTTGGGGTCCCATGCTTTTGGGCCCAGGGTTTGGTAATCCCGCTCGATATTATGTGTGGTTCATAGCTCAGTGCTTATGTAACATATAGTGGAATGATGTAAATGGTTGTTGGATACAGAGGCCAGCATAGAATGATTTGTGCTTAGGTACTTGGATGCTTGAATTGAGTCGTTTGATAATATTTGATGGTTTTGGCCTTTCTCTGTATCCCACCTGTAGGAAGGAGGCTTGGATTAGCATTATGGAGCCCTCCAGTGGGATAAGAGTGCCGCAGAAGGAGGAGGTGTCGGGGAGGATGGTGGGTGAGTGCGACTCGCTCTAAGCAGAGCAGAAGTCAGGATGATTTAAATAGGCTGTGGGGGAGGAGCTTTCCCCCACATAATAGCAGGCAAGCCTTTTGATTATGTGTGGTTCATAGCTCAGTGCTTATGTAACATATAGTGGAATGGTGTAGATGGTTGTTGGATACAGAGGCCAGCACAGAATGATTTGTGCTTAGGTACTTGGATGCTTGAATTGAGTCGTTTGATAATATTTGATGGTTATGGCCTTTCTCTGTATCCCACCTTTAGGAAGGAGGCTTGGATTAGCATTATGGAGCCCCAAAAGAATAAATATCAACGATTGATCAGTAGCTGAATACTGAAGTCGTGCATAACACTTTAATGATAAGAATAGACAATCACCTCCTCCAACTCCGGAGAGTGTGACCAGTAGCACTCAAGAGAGGAAACCCCCCCTTGGGGGGAACCTCTGAGGATCCATGGCTACTGACCTGCCCGTCCTTCTGGGCATACTAAAGGAGAGAGATCCTAATTATACTAAATTAATCAGCTAAGTCTGAATTCAAATTAGTAGAGTTCAATCCAGATGAATGCAGTTTAAGAAGCTGAATTGTAGATGTCCAGTGAATGTTATCCTTCCAACAAAGTCCGAGTCCGAGAATCCATGTATAATTCTGAATGATGGAGAGTAGATGTATTGAGGAACGTCTTCCGTACTTCAGTTGATAGAGGCATAATCCAAGTATCTGAATGATGTTTAGGTAAAGTTGATGAGTGACGAATCAATACAGGAAACTAGATGATAATTGCATCCAAGCTTGATATCTACGAGGCAAACCGAATTAGAAGTAGTATGACTTCCAAGTTTTTAATAGGGCTTGTAAAGTACGAATGAGAGAAGGTTTGAGGCAGACTATCGAATGACGAACTCAGTTCTGATAAGAAATATAATCTTATAGGAACTGATATGAAGCAACAGCTGTAGAGGTAAGCTGGAATAATGTCATGCTATGAGAATCGGAGACCCTGGTGCGATTTATGAAGCATCTGAGTAGTAGAATGAGATGAGCCCAAAGGAAGGAAGGAAGGCCGTTGAACTGAATCCAAAGTGAGAGGTAGTATGAGCAGGATGACATCAACGTAGGCAAAGGAGAAGGAACAGGATGTGGCAACCAGCCCCTGAAGAAAACGTAGCCAAGACAGCTGGCAGGATAGGAGAGAGGTGGCTGATTCCAGTAGGACAAACCCAGCCAGACCCAGGAATGACCGCTGGCTGAATCAAGCGATGTAGACCTTCGGTGATGCACAGAAATCCATCAGCTGGAAAGTACGTAATCACCTGGAAGAAACTTGAGATGGAGATATGGCCACTGCACAAGGGAAAACATGGAGAACTGAAGGCATGCAAATTCGAGGCATGAGGCAGATGAGACCCGCGAAGTATCTGAGATGTAGATAACTGAAGAAGCGGAGTCCAATGAAGTAGCAGTGCCGCAGGTCTGAAGAAGGTAGAGCACAAGCAGGGGAATGAAAGTCCGTAGGAGATGTTAACAAGTCCTGGAAAGAAGCAGCAGGAATTTCCACGGCTGAGGCGACAGGGCAACACATCCAAGACAGCAACTCTGGAAGCCGCTGAATGAGCACTGAGGCAGTCCAAAGATGGTGAAGAATGAGGACCATCCAAGGAGCTGGAGAAGCAGGAGTCACCAGGCATGTAGGGGAGTACAGGGGAGATGGTATCTAATGTCCCGAAGGTGAAGCATCAGGGAGTTCATGGCCGAAACAGCAGAAACAGGTAGGCAGAGGTATAATGGAATCCCCAGGTCTGAGCTGGGCGAGGCCGAAGGAGAACAGAAGTAGGTGAACCTCCCAGCCTGAAGGGCGAAGGCAGGTCAGAAGCAAACGAGTAGGTAGGTAGACCTCCCAGCCGATGGGCGAAGGCAGGTCTTATAAGCAGGTCATAGGCTGAGAATCTGTAGGCTCGAGCCGAGCGAGCAGGCAAGAGGAGAAGTAGGTAAACCTCCCAGCCCGAAGGGTGAAGGCAGGCAGTAGAAGCAGATGAGTAGTAGGTAAACCTCCCAGCCCGATGGGCGAAGGCAGGGCCTAGAAGCAGGTGATTAGTAGGTAATCCATGATGTGAGGAAGCATTCAGGAAGTATGACAGAGCAAGCCAAATTGAGTAGGAGCGAGGTGACTGCGTAAAGTAAGAGATAAAGCAGCAAGCAAGGCAACAAGGTAGGCGGGTGAGATGGAATAGTACATGGCAACTAGCCCCTCGGTGCACAACTTAACTGATAACTGGTGAGGTAAGTAGAGAGGCAGCTATGTCCAGGTAACATGAAGTGCAGCCGGACCCATGGAGGTCTGCTGGTAGATAGAGCGAGGCAGCTAGTCCTGGTGACGAGTGCAGCTTATCCATCAGCTGGGGATGCAGGGAGAGAGGCGACTAGCTCTTGGTGACATGTAGACAAGCCAGACTGTAGGAGATCTGTTAAAATAAGTATGTCATGCAGGGTGACTAGTAGGAGAATGGTCAGATCCAGGTAGCGACATTGAACCACTCAGGTCGAGCTGTACTGATGGAGTAGGGCTAGCCGATGAGGAAGTCTTCCAGGAGGAGAAGTGTTTGAACAAATGATTGGAATCCAACAGGAGAATATGTACTTGGATTCAATGCTGAGCTACAGCAGTAAAGTCAGATATGAGATAAAGGTATATAAATACCCAGGGCCAGACCAGGTAGCAGGCTGAGAGAAGTATGAACTTTCCAACTCAATGTGGGCAGGCAGGCAGGCTCATTGCGTAGGCATAGTCAAAGGCAGAGGGGACAAGGTAGCATACATATCTCTAGGCCCAAACAGGGCAAGGCAGGCTGACAGAAACATGAGCCTCCAGGCTTGAATTGTGCGAGGCAGAATGCGATGAATAGGGTGAGCAGTAATGGTAAGCCAGGGACCAGCACGGATTGGTAGCAATAGTAGAGGCAGCCGAATGACTTGCATGAGTGCAAATGGAGCAACGAGGAGTAGCATGGGAAGCGCACAAGGTACATAGCGGAGTGCAAACAACAGAAAGTAGTCTGACCTTCTTACATGGTGTGGTTAGGAACATAACGCTGGAAGCAAGTAAGCACCGAATTGTCCCACGGATGTATACCCAGTTCTCCAATGAAACACAACAGAACAATCACGGAGCAGGCAGGAAGACCACAACCCTTACAGGCAGCAAATAAAAGATGGTAATGGTGCAGAGGGAGTAGAAGTTAGCCTAAGGGTAGGGAGCAGCAGCGATACAGCAGGGGTAAGGAGCAGTAGAGTCAGATAGAAATGTATAACCGGCTGGCAAGCCACAATGGGACTAGGAAGAAAAGTAAGCAAATGCAAGCTGTCATCCGGTGGCCATCAATGGTAAGGACATTAAACAAACCCTGCAGACAAAGTCATAGGCTGAGTAGGGAGGCAAATAGGAATGCTAGACGGCAGCAGAAACTCCAGATACAATGTCCGCTCCCTCGAGGCAGTAACGTAGAAGTGCAGCAGCAGATGCCCCGTGCAGAACAAGGTAGGAGAAGGTATGAGAACCCAGGGTATGCGCAGCTGGTAGAAGAACCGACTATAGCAGCAAGGGGATTCGAGGCGCAGTCTAAAGGAAGGCTCACTCGCCGGTCGTGCACGCCACTCTGGAGAGGAGCTGCTCGAATGAGGAGGCAGGCTGGAGTGAAGTAACGATGGCAACCCCAAAGGAAAGCACAGCGTCCATTGCGAGGTCCAGGTAGTGTAGACTAGCTCAGAACAAACGGTGAAAGGAGGCTGGCAAACCAAAGCAGGAAGGGTTGAGACAGGCTATGAGTAGCAGCTGTAATGGACAACCAGAACCCGCAGCCAGCAGGGACCAACGGAAGCTGCGAGCAGATGGTGGGCGGAGGAGCGCCGGTGAACTAGCATGGAGCCGGGCTGCTCGAGGGAATGAAACAGAGATAGACAGGCTTCAAAGCGAGGGAGAAGGCAGAAAGCAGCACTCAAGAGTGAGCCAGAAAACCCCCCCCCAAAGAAACAAAGCACAGGCAAACGAACTAATGAGAAACACAGGTAATGGGAGGAGATAGAGACAAGGGGGGGGACAAGGAGCAGCCACGGACCAAACAACGACGCTACAGCGAGTGCGACTCGCTCTAAGCAGAGCGGAAGTCAGTAGGACGATTTAAATAGGCTGTGGAGGAGGAGCTTTTCCCCCACATAATAGCAGGCAAGCCTTTTGATTAAATTCACAACTGGTCAGTAGCTCATGCAGACACTAAGAGATTCCTTAGAAACAGCATCCAGAGCAGTCCCCTCTATATCCTCCAGTACATAGAAACATAGACTTTGATGGCAGATAAGGACCGCTTGGCCCACCTACTCTGCCCATTTCCTACCTGGTCACCACCCTTTGGTATGGGAAGATGGCAGCCACTCTGGGCTGTTGTCTGTTTGGGCGCTAATGTTTGAGCCTGAAAATTGAGGGAAAAATGATGTTTGGGGTTTTTCTCTGCTAGAGTTTTAACTATAGCTGGTCAACAGCTAAATGCGGGGAAGTGGACTGGTCTCTGGCCTCATTAAGAGATTTTTAGCTAGGATTAGAGTGGGGTAATCTGTATAGGTAGGGCTTGGATAGTGAGGTAGACTAGGTGGTTTATAGGTTTTTTTTTATTTAGGGAACGTGCTGAGTGAAGTGTGCTGCAGCTTCTGTGATTGCTGACAGCTTTTCTGTTTTGAGAGCAGAGCATCGAAGCCCACTGCAGGAGAAGGGGGGCGGGTGTTGCCAGCTGCCGTTGGAGGACCCGATTACCAACAGACTGGATTTTGGCAACTGGCGTGCAGGATCTCTAGCGGACCCCCTTCCTATATTGGTGGAACTGTTAGCTGCTGCTGGTGGCTGACTCGGGCTGAGGGGATCTGCAGCATTGTGCAGCTGTTGAGCGATGGGGTAACCGTGAGGCAGGAGGTGGGAGCTCCGCTGCCCCCCGGAGAACCCTGCTTGTCTCCTGCTGCTCGTGAGTAGTTGGTTTGCAGATCCTGGGACTGAGTTAGGCACCCCCCCCCCGTCTTTGTGTGTCATCTGGATTGGGGGATTCAAGTGGAGTTGGGTCCTTTTTGGCAGACAGTGGATTGTTTTGCTTTCAGTTGAACTGGGCAGAGGTAAAATAATACACAGAATGGTACTAGGAAAGAAGTGGGTTGTTTGTATGTCTCTGGAAGCATGCCAGTGAACATGAGGGAACACATGCACCCAGTCATGGTGAATGGTGTACAGACGCAGGGGTTAAGGGAAACAGGGTCATCCCTGACATTGGTGAAAGGGGATCTGGTACAGCTTGGTCAGCTTATACCCAATAAATACGTCACTGTACAGGACTTTGTGGGGGGGGTGAGAAAACATTGCCCCTCGCTAGTGTTCTCCTGGACTGGGGTGAAACAAGGGGAATTAGGATGCTCAAGCCTCCCCAACCCCCCGGCTGGCCCTCCAGCTCCCGGGTTTATTCCCAAACCCGAGTCACTGGCGTCGCGAGCGGAAATCCAACTGCTGCGCCGGCGGGCCGAGACCTGTATATTGCGGCAGTCACAGAATTGTGGTACTCAGGAAGCCATGACTGGGATATTAACATACCGAGGTACACAGTCTACAGGAAAGATAAAAAGCTGACAAAGGGAAGTGTTGCTGGTAGAAGACCTAAATATGCCAGATGTTGACTGAACACCTATGTTGCGGCCACATCCAGGAGCAAATACATCCTGGATGCTCTGCAGGGGGCGTGCCGCAGACAGTTGGCTGGGTGCAATTGCCCCGGAGGTGTGCCTTTAAGAGATTTTTTAATGAGCGTAGGGTCAGTCAATCAAAAGACAGGAGGGGTGTGAACTGAGTGAAAGCTGTTGACTGCGTCAGAATCTGTTTAAGGAAAAACGAGGGCAAATGCCCAGAAAAAGAATTAACAGCATTCAAAAAACATGCAAATGTCCAATAGTGGAACTAGAAACAGCAAAACGAGGTAAAAACTCATCAGTAACAAAAGGCACATTTGGTAAAAGGTGACGTAAGAGCCCTTCTCCGACAGGTGAACCGGGGAGGAAGGGTGGGAGCTTAATGATGCTAAAGGACCCCATGGAAGAAAGAAGATTACTGTGGTGAGTAATTTTTCTTCTTACCCCAGGAGTCCTTTAGCATCAGTAACTTTTTCCACTTAGCTGACTCACAGTGACAGAAATGTATGTGGCTCTTTGTGTTCAGCACTGAATGTGGCACAGTGCTGTTGGCAGTGCATGTGGCACAGCAATATGTTGGCATTGCGTGTGACAGTGTAGTATCCACAGCTGGGGAACTTGACTGTCACTGCAGTGGGAGATCCGGAGCCTGCACTAAATGGTGTCAGCATGGCATAATTGATTGTGCTTCTGGCACTTGGCTAGAAGGTTGTGGATACTGGTCCCACAGCCGAGTCTCGGCTATTACCACAAACACTGGCACTCTTGTACAGTCCTCTGATGGCGGTTGGGCTGTCCTTCATATGCAAAGTTAAACTGAGGTACAATCTCTGCTTTTATCCCGGCGAGTGTCTAGGTGGAAGTAAAAGAGCACAATGAACTTTTCTCAAGAGTAGAGAATTTCTCGCTGGTGTACTGACGAACATTCCCCTTCTCATAAAACAGGTTCAGATAATTGCCCGTGGTTGTGTTTGGGAACTGATGTGTGAATGGCTGTAAATATATGTTTACAGTTACTGCCCTGTATACTACTACTCTCTCGCAGTTTGAAAAGGGATATGGAATGCAATGTGTTTGAAAAGCACGACACAAGTGACACAGATGGATAGAGAGCTAGATGGCTGCGTACATGTATAGCTATGCACCAATTCTTCTTGTCGTATAAGGAAGGGAGGAGTGCATCTGCTTACTCCACAGCTAAGTCACATTGTCTGCAAGACTGCCAGATGTCAGTGGTTCAGATTGGGTGCAGTCCCTGTTAGCATCCTGGTTAGTAACCCATTACCCTTGTCATCAGCAATACAAATCCCTTCCCACTGGCACCAGATTTGTCTGCTGTCCCCATCTGTCTGCCCTCTACGTTTTTGTCTGCGTCTTAACCAAATCTTATTTCATTTTACAGGCTCCTGCATGAGGATGAGGGGTGCAGCTGACCCACCCCCGCTCCCCTTTCTCATCCCACTGCCACCCCACCTACCCCACCCTCACTCTCCCATTCCCTGTCCCATGCCCTTTTGAAGCTGTTCACAGATTTACATGACACCACCCATTCTGGTAGGGCATTCCATTTTGCTACCACCCTCTCTGTGAAATAGTGTCTCCTCATTTCCTTCCTAAATCTTCCCCCTCTCCTTCGGTTCTTCACCCCAAAGTGCATAACCTTATTCTTCTTTGAATTGAACCCCAGCTGCAACCACTCTGACCGTTCCTCTAGCTTGCGTAGGTCCCCCTGCAGCTGCTTCCATTCCTCCTCTCCATCCACCACTGCTCTGACTTGGGTGTCATCAGTAAACAGACTTACCTTGCTTACCACCCCATGTGCAATGTCTGATATGAAGAGCCCAAACAACATTGGCCCCAACACAGAACTCACAAAACACATTTTTCACACGGTAGTACATGCTATAAAAAATACAGGATGAACAACTCTATGCACCTAAATGGGGAGGAGAAAGCAGTGCTCAAATGCAAACTGGACGATTATGTTGACAGACGCAGCCATTTAAACTAAACAAGGAGGGGGTAGGGGGAAACCATGTTGATGAGGCAAGAGGCAGGGGGGGATCAAAAAGCCCTACCCACACAGCCAGAGGGTTAGAGGGCAAAATATATAGGACAGAAGGAAAGAGGAGGTAGAGGGTAATGTGTGCAAATGCCAGAAGTCTGGGTAGAATGATCCCAGATCTAACAGCAACAATGGTTGAGGAGGGCCTTGACATTGTGGGAGTAACGGAAACATGGTGCCACCAGAAACAGGGTTGGGAAATGGAGATACCAGGGTACAAATTGTTCAGGAGAGACAGGGTGGAAAAAAGAGGGGGGGTTGCACTCTACGTAAAGGAGAGTATAAAGGCATCAGAATTGCAGGGTAAGTGGGGAGAGGCCGAAGGACTCTGTATCTCGTTGTCGGTGGGGAAGGGGGAGGCAGTGCATATGGGGGTGGTTTACAGGCCCCTGGCACAACACGAATCAGTGGATAGAAGCATGGCTGACGAGTTCGTGAGAATGGCGGCAAGCGGGGGGAGTGGTGCTGATGGGGGAACTGAACCTACCGGACGTAGACTGGAGCACCCTTTCCTCTGCTTCAACCAGCAGCAAGGAAATATTGGACTCCCTGCAATTGGCACTCCTAAATCAACTGGTCATGGAGCCAACCAGGGCAGGAGCTACTCTTGATCTAGTCCTGACAAATGGGGATTGGGTAGAAGAGGTATTGGTGGGGAACATCTTGGTACAAGTGAACACAACACGGTCAGGTTTACAATAAGGAACATTGCAGAGGTTCACCAGTCTAGGTTGAAGGTGTTGGATTTCAAGAGGGCAAACATCGGGAAAATGGGGAAAATAGTGGAGAGGGCTTTGGAAGGGGTGGAGGATTTGACAGAGGTGGAGGCAATGTGGGGGAGGATAAAAGAAGCTATTGTACAGGCCACTTACATCTGTACTAAGAGAGAAAGTAAAAATAAGAGGAGGAGGAAACCTCTGTGGTATATTAGGGAAGTAGTGAAAAAGGTAAAGACAAAAAGGAAAGCCTTCAGGAAGTTCAAGGAAACACAAGCGGAAGTGGAATGGGGAAAATATCAGGTGAGCCAGAGAGAACCCGGGGTAGAGGTAAGGAGGGCAAATGCACAGACAGCGGAGCGAATAGCAAAAGGGGTCAAAAGAGGGGATAAGACTTTCTTTCAGTACGTAAATGAAAAAAGGAAGACTAGGCAGGGAATACTCCAGTTAAAAAACAAACGAGGGGGAGAAGCTACAAGGGGACAGAGAGAAAGCGGACCTGCTAAACAACTACCTTTGCTCAGTATTCAGTAGGGAGGAGGAAGATGAAGGTAGCAGAGCAGAAAAAGAAATGGCAGGGAAGGGGGAAGTGGAGAGGAGGCCTTTTCTCGTGGAAGAACTTTTGGGGGAACTAGGCTGCATGAAGGTGGACAAGGCAATGGGCCAGATGGGGTGCACCCAAGGGTGTTAAGGGAACTAAAGGAGATATTGGCAGTACCATTGACTGCACTCTTCAATCAGTCCCTGGAGACTGGGGTGGTGCCAGAAGAATGTGGTCCCGCTGCATAAGGGGGGAGGGAGGGAGGAAGTGGGAAATTACAGCTCTTCAGGGATTAGTGCTGGGACACCTGCTATTCAATATATTTGTAGGGGACGTTGTGGAGGGCCTTGAGAGAGGTGTGAGTCTGTTTGCGGATGATATCAAAATCTGCAATAGGGTGGACACACAGGAAGGGGTAAAAAAATGCAGAGAGATTTGAGGAGGCTTGAGGAGTGGTCAAAGAGGTGGCAGCTTGCATTCAATACATATTCCTCTATCTTCCTTAGCCTGTGGCATACTGGGCACCATCCCAGACACCACCCAAATATTCATCTGCATTGCTGCCCCACAACCATTATACCCAACAATCCTACCCATGGTCCACACTACGTATACAGCCTCTCCACACTAACTATCCCTACAGCAGGTAGAATTAACTAATCCTAGCCTAGCCTCTAACATAAATTTTACCCGATATATTCCAGTTGAAGGCCCTCCACAATATCCACCTATCACACTAATCAGCAATTCATTGTGGATGCTGTACTCCTATTTGAGATCTACCCATACTTTTTTCCCTCCTCTGTGGTTGCATTATTGGATAGAACTACATGAGCTGCACATGAAGCCCCTTCCTCCAATTGCAGGGCAGGTGTTCCCCTGTAAATGAGCTGTATTCTGGGGAGGGAGGGTAGTAGTAGGGCCCACACCCGACTCTCACGAGTGTATCATCCCTGTGTCTGCCCCTCACTGCACCTCCAAAAACTGCAACCTTCTCCGGAGGAAGGTCACTCACTCTCACTCACACACACACACACTCTGTATTAAACAAGTCAGCATTCCTGCCCTAACAGAACCCCCCCTTTATTCCGGCTCACTCTAAACTTTTCAGTTGCCGGTGCTGATTGGCCTGTGTTGGAATTCAGATCAGTCACCTGGTCATTTGGGCAGAACAACCCAACGAGGCCCTCCCTCGCCCTACTTCCGGACTAATTTGGCTTTCGATTTCCAGGCTGGGCTGGTTATAGGTCTATTAGCAATACCACCTGGAAGCTGCATCCCTCCCCACATTTTCTATGCCCAATGCCCACCATGCATGAATAGTGGTGCACTTCCCATGATTGAAAGACCACTCCAAGTGAGATTGATGAAATATTAATCTGGCATTTGAAGCAGGAGATTGCATATTCAAGGGACAGAGTACATGCAGAGTCAGAATAGCAAAGCTGTATTTCTGATTACTAGCATGTGGGTCTGCCCTCAATTGGGTAAATAGCTACCTTCAAAACGCTGTCAAACTATGCAGCAGCGCCCTACTGATCTACCTACAATACCAATTATAAATTTCAAAAGGTGGGACCACCTACCACTTGGTAACAATATACTACACATGGGTAACCGAAACCCAACACAATGTGTTGTCGGTATATATGTGACCAGCTCTACGTTTAATTGCTGCGTGAACCTATTTCCTCCAACACTGTAATCTGATGACAAACTGCTAGATGGAGGAGATGAGAGGCGGCAGTCTCACCTCGTGTCTCTCCCCACATGCTGCATGCCGTGTACAGGGAGAGCGAACAACATATGTACAACACACTCACAATTGAGTGCCTGTGAATGTCTGATGCAAACAACTGGAACCACCAAAGAAAGATTATCATTAACAATAAATGAACAATTGGGATGTTTATCTATGCATTATTTTATCTTACCAGAGCAAGCAGTCTCTGGGATAAAAATGTAGAGATTCCTGCTAAAGTCCTACGAAATAATGTACGCAATTATGCAATCCTTGATCAGCTGTTATGCGGCAAACTTATAAAAAAAAAGTTAATAACAGCGTGAGGAAATACTCCCACAACAGGGATCTCCAGGAACCATTTACGTTCCCGGAACCGTTCTGACATGACTGGTAGTACGGTTTTCGTTCGAGCGCTATGCAGGCGCCATATGCGCATGTGTCTTATATATCCGGCGCATACGCTTTAATCGTCAGGAACCATTCCTGGTCCCGGAACCGATCATGTCAGACCAACCTCATAGATTTTTATGACTGGGTGACAGGGACACTGGACCGACAAAGATCAGTGAACGTCCTATACCTGGATTTCAGTAAGGCATCTGATTCAGTCCCCCATATCAGGTTGTTAACAGAGCTGGGGGAGATTTTTTTATTTTTTATTTTAGTCTTTGGTAACCGGATAAGGCCCATTAGACACAAATGCCTGTTTTCAGGGGCGACCTGGGAGCACTGGGTGGTTAAGTGACTTGCTCAGTGTCACACAGTATGCAATTGGAGGTTGTGAGAATCAAACTCAGGTCTGGTATGCTGGATGTATCAAGCTCATTCACACCTTGTTCCTCTAACCTCTAGGCTATACTGCCAGCCCTGGATGGGGGTGGGAGGACAGTTTTTAGCTGGGTAAAAAAATTGGCTAACTGACGCCAAACACAGAGAGTAGTGGTTGGTGGAATAGTCTCCTCCTTAGGAGGTATCCAGTGGGGTCCCCCAATGTTCGGTACTGGGACCGCTCCTGTTCAATGCCTATGTATCAGGTATGGGGAGGGGGGTTAGGAGTAGGGTAAGCCTCTTCACGGATGACTAAAAACTTGGAGCAATGGCAGATGGGGATGAAGCAAGAGAGACAGTCCAGAGGGACCTGAATACCCTGGAGGAGTGGTCAAGGAGGTGGGGGGGTCGTCTCACTGCAAACTACAATGGGGGAAAATGATCTGAGAGTGGTGGTAGATGCATAAATGAATAACTTTGAAAACTGCAGAAGAACTGCAGCCAAAGGAAACAAGATTCTTGGCTGCATAGCCAGGGGAATTATGTCCAGGAGGAGGAAGGTGATCCTCCCTCTCTATAATGCCTTGGTCAGGCCACATCTTGAGTCTTGCATGCAGTTCTGGAGAACTCATCTCAAGAAGGACATAGCACTGCTGGAGATGGTCTAGAAGAGGGCAACCAGGATGATTCAGGGTATGAGAGAGAGGACCTATGAGGAAAGTCTGAAAGAGCTTGGACTGTATTTGCTGGAGGAGAGGAGAGACAGGGGGGGACATCATATGGGTCTTCAAATATGTAAAGGGATAAACAGGTGGAGCCAAAGAGATGTTTAGACTAAAGAAAGGTGGCACAATCAGGGGGAATGAGTGGAAGCTGGAGAGGTGAAATTACAGAGGAGAACGAAGGAGACACTACTTCACTGAGAGGGTGGTGGGGCCATGGAATGCGATGCCCGGGAGTATAGTAGAGGAAGGCACATTGAAGGGCTTCAAGAGGGGGTGAGACAGGTGCAAGGGTAAACTGAAGCCAAGGATGACCCTTTCTGGGGCTGAGGGGGGTGGAAGAGTGAGCACCAAATAGGGGCTGGCTACCGAGCAGACATGACAGACCATCAGGCCTATTCTACTGGTTTTTAATATGTTAGTATGTCCTAGCGGGGCCTTTGATGGACCTATTCAATGCCTCACTTGATTCAGGGTATATACATCAGGATTGGAGGATGGTCCACATGGTTCCTCTCCATAACAGTGCCCCAAGGATGATCCGGGGAATTACAGTCCAGATAGACTCACATCCATTGTGGGTTAACTGTTGGAGACAATCCTGACGGAGGGTCCAATGTTTCATAGATTCATAGAATTGTGATGGCAGAAAAGGACCGACAAGGCCCACTGAGTCTGCCCATTTGTTCAGCTACACTTTTCTGTACTGAATGCAAGCTGCCACCTCTTTGACCATGCCTCAAGCCTCCCCAAATCTCTCTACATATTTTTTACCACTTCCTGTGTGGCCACCCTATTGCAGATTTTGATATTGTCCATAAACAGACTCACACCTCCCTCAAGGCCCTCCACAATGTCCCCTACAAATATATTGAATAGTAGGGGCCCCAGCACTGATCCCTGAGTGACCCCGCTTATGACCTTGCCCTCTCCGGATGCTACCCCATTTATAATGACCCTCTGCCTCCTGTCCCCCAGTCAGTTTCCCACCCATTTAACTACCCTCTGCCCCAGCCCCAGGCCTGACATTTTATACAGCAGTCTACCGTGGGGCACGGAGTCAAACACCTTCCTGAAATCCAAATAAGTCACATCTACTGCCCTTCCCCTGATCCAGTTCCTTGGTGACCCTGTAAAAAAACACTTATCAAATTTGTTTGACAGGATCTGCCCCTAGTAAAACCATGTTGTCTTGGATTCATCAGGCCGCTTTCCTCCAGGTAGCTGGTGATCCTGCCTTTTACTAGTTTCTTCATGAGCTTGTCTACCACCGATGTCAAGCTCACGGGCCTGTAATTTCCCACTTCTTCCCTCCCTCCCCCGTTATGTGGCGGGACCACATTTGCCTGCCTCCAGTCTTCTGGCACCAGCCCAGTCTCCAGGGATTGATTGAAGAGTGCAGTCAATGGTACAGCCAATATCTCCTTTAGTTCCCTTAACACCCTTGGGTGCACCCCATCCGGCCCCATTGCCTTGTCCACCTTCATGCAGCCTAGTTCCCCCAAAAGTTCCTCCACGAGGAAAGACCTCATCTCCACTGCCCCCTCCCCGTCATTTCTTTTCCTGCACTACTGCCTTCATTTTCTTCCTCCCTATTGAACACTGATCAAAAATAGTTGTTTAGCAGGTCTGCTTTCTCTCTGTCCCCTTGTAGCATCTCCCCCTCATTTGTTTTTAACTGGAGTATTCCCTGCCTTGTCTTCCTCTTTTCACTTATGTACCGAAAGAGAGTCTTATACCCCTTTTTGACCCCTCTAGCTATTCACTCCTCTGTTTGTGCATTTGCCCTCCTTACCTCTACCCCGGCTTCTCTCTGGCTCACCTGGTATTTTCCCCAGTCCACTTCTGCTTTTGTTTCCCTGAACTTCCTGAAGGCTTTCCTTTTTGTCTTTCCCTTTTTCGCTACTTTCCTAGTATACCACAGAGGTTTCCTCCTCTAATTTTTATTTGCTCTCTTGGCACAGATGTCAGTGACTTCTACAATAGCTTCTTTTATCCTTCCCAGTATTGCCTCCACCTCTGTCAAATCCTTCACCCCTTCCAAAGCCCTCTCCACTAATTCCCCCATTTTCCCGAAGTTTGCCCTCTTGAAATCCAGCACCTTCAACCTAGACCGGTGAACCTCTGCAGTGTTCCTTACTCTAAACTTGACCGTGCTGTGGACACTTGTACCAAGACGTTCCCCCGCACTGATACATCTCCTACCCTATCCCCATTTGTCAGGACTAGATCAAGAGTAACTCCTGCCCTGGTTGGCTCCCTGACCAGTTGATTTAGGAGGGCCGATTGCAGGGAGTCTGATATTTCCCTGCTGCTGGTTGAAGCAGCCGAAAGGGTACTCCAGTCTACGTCCGGTAGGTTCAGGTCCCCCATCAGCACCACTTACCCCCTTGCCGCCATTCTCAAGAACTCATCAGTCATGCTTCTATCCACTGATTCCTGCTGTGCCGGGGGGCCTGTAAACCACCCCCATACACACTGTCTCTCCCTTCCCCACCGACAATGAGACCCAGAGTCATTCAGCCTCTCCCCACTTACCCTGCAATTCTGATGCCCTGCTACTCTCCTTTACGTAGAGTGCAACCCCCTCCCTTTTCCACCCTGTCTCTCCTGAACAATTTGTGCCCTGGTATCTCCATTTCCCATCCCTGTTCCTGGTGGCACCATGTTTCCATTGCCCCCACAATGTCAAGGCCCTCCTCAACCATTTTTTGTGTTAGATCTGGGATCTTTCTACCCAGACTTCTGGCATTTGCACACGTGACTCTCCACTCCCCTCTTTCCTCCTGTCCTATATATATTTTGCCCCCTTACCTTCCGGCTGTATGGGTAGGGCTTTTGCCCCCCTCTTGCCTCATCAACAGGACTTTCCCTGCCCTTCCCCCATCTTGTTTAGTTTAAATGGCAGCGCCTGTCAACATAATCGTCCAGTTTGCATTTGAGAACTGCTTTCCCTTCCCCATTTAGGTGCAGCCTATCTGGGGCATAGAGGCTTTTGTCGCTCCATGTTGAACCCCAATCTCCTATCACACCATACCCCTTCTGGGCACACCAATCTGCAAGCCAACTATTGAACTCTTCTACACTTTGCCTCACTTCCGTGCTGGCCCTTGGTACTGGCAGCACCTCAGAGAAGGACAGGAATTTAAAGTCCAAGCTGCTGCAGAACCTAGCCAGTGCCATAAACCTTGCCTGCACCTCCGTCACGCTGCTCCTTGAAAGGTTGTTTGTGCCTAGGTGGAAGATCAGATGAGTTTTCCCATCTATTTCCCTCCCCCTCAAGGGGATCCAATGCATGACTTTGGCTGCAGTCATACCTGGCAGGCACTCCACCCATATTTTATCCCGCTTCTCTCCTTCTCCCCTGTAACTATTTTTATAATAGAGTCCCCATGATTAAGACTATAACCCGCTTTTCTCTCCTGCCCTCACTGCTGCTGTTCTCCTCTTTCCAAATTTTCCCCATCCTTTCCTTGCTATTCCCCCCGAAACTTCCTGAGCCTCCTCCCCATCTTCACCTGCTCAAATCCCTGGGCCCCTTTCTGTTCCTCTGGTTCCTTTGAGCAGCCTTTTCTCTTCTGTATCTTATCAATACTCCTTCTCCTGTTTATCTCCCTGACCCAAAACCTGGTTTCTGGCTCTTCTATGGTGCTACCCATCCTTGTACATTGCTCCATTTGATCACCCCCAAAGCTTCTAGGCCATGCTCCATTTCCTTCCTGCAAGGCCCCATCCCCAGCGTCCCTGCTTTCTGCCTGGCTTGTTCCCACACAGTTTCCTCCTCTCCCTGTCTTTGCTGTTCCTGCACAGATGTCCCGGGTCCCACTCTTGCAGCCCCAATCTGTGCCTTCTTGCGGAGTCCTGATCCGGGGCCCCTGCTACCCTTGGACCCCTTCCTGTACTATCCCTCTCTCTCGGGTCTCCCTTGACACCCCCCTCCCCCTGCCTGGTTTTATGGGCACTCCCGCATTCTGGGTTCCTCCTGCCGGGATGCCCTTGTTCCCCCAGAGTACCTCCATTTTCTCTCCTTGTGCATGGGGTTTCAGCACCCGGTGTATTTTTGTAGGCAACCCCATGTCCCCTTCCTTTCCACTCCCCCAACTCCAAATTCTTTCCTCTTCCTCCCTGAGCTTTGCCAGCTGGTGGCACACTGGGCAACCCCCAAATTTCCAAGCCCAGTATAGTACCACGACCGCTCCACACCCTGTGCACTCAACTACCCCACCAAAGATGCCAGCTCTAGTGACTTGAGGGATCTTCCCCATCCTATCATGCACCTTTGGTCAGCCCCCCACATCTCTTTCAGTACCACTTATCTAGCAATTTCACACATATAATGTGTACTTTCCCTTTCTCCCAGCCTTCACCAACAAGGTTCCCGAATGATCCGTGCTTCAGTGCCCTCACTCTGATCAGGACTACCCTAATTTTGCTTGTAGCCTTAGTTACAGTGCCCAAACCAAAAGATTTGCACCACAGTAGCCACTGAGCCTGCACCAATGGTCTGAACCACAGCAGCCACACACCCTGTCAGAGCTGCCCTAGCAACATGTTCACTTGCTTGATCAGATCAATATTCTTTAAAATCCTCTAAAGTCAGGCCACTCCTCCCCCTTGGCTCCACCCCCAACGTCCATTTAATAGAGGTTGGGGCCGGGTTGGGTGGTGTGCAAAATCCTGTGTCTGGTGAAAGGAATGTGTCCGGGCCTGTCCTTTATAGCCCAGCCATGAGTCAAATCTTCACGCCCTAGCTCCTGATTGGCAGTCGGCTTTTCCCCTTGTAACCCTGGCCTGCCGCTGACTGCAGCCGCTGGGAAAGCCCACTCCTCTGTCTCTCCTGCTGCCAATGCAGCACTGGCTCCTCCCACCTCCGACGCTCTCCTCTGCCCCAAGCCCTGGCCTGCCATAGTCTGAGTCACCAGGATACATCTACTCCGACACCACTCGCCACTCCGATTTTTCTTCACCTGCTCCAATGGGTAATTACAGCTCCACCTGTGTTACTTCTGGAAGCCAGTGGACTGCAGTATAGTAGATGGCATTGGAATTGTTAATGGCCAATCCTGCCAGACCAATCTGGTAGAGTACTATGAATAAGTAACTAGACTACTGAACATGGGCCATATGGTGGACATCATAAAGGCATTTGAGTCAGTGTCACATGGAATACTAGAAGTAATCTCCCGGCCCCCCCACCACAATTTTTCATGGCCAGTTTAAAGTCACACTCGTTCACCTGTAAGATGTGCTTCCCACTGTATTTCTTTATTTTATTTATCTATTTGTATTTCGGATGACACCTTTGAACCGAGGGGCTCGTTCACAAATGTTCCACATCAAAGCAACAATGACAGTGCAGTAAGGTACGAAACATAACATGATCATTACAATGGAACTTACACAAGTTCACTTGATAGGTTTCCCATATCGCTACTTCCTATCTCTTTCCTTCACCGCAGGAGATACTGACATAAAATCCACCCCCCCATATCAACATTACCTACCCCCTGTACATTACATATGGTCAATTTACTATCTCCTCTTTTCCCATATGAGTTCCTACGTACCCTCCCCAAAAAACATTATCTCATTGTTAACTGCCCCCTGTGCATGATTCCTGATCAGTTTCTCCATCTCACTCCTGCCACGTAGGTCATTCTATAACGTTAATTTTCCAGCCAACATGTTCAATGTATGCAGTAGGGAGTATACTAGCCATTGCAATTACAGCTGCTATGTATTAAAACAAAAGTATGGCATAAATAATCTAAATAAATAACTGCACTGGACTGATGCAATGTTTAGCAGAATCTGTACCCCCAATATAGGACCCATAAGTTCTTGAACCACAATTTCTACCAACATCTTTTATGCAGTGCTCAAAGAAAACCCTCTCACCCAGTGAGACTACCATCTCAATGCAAATTCTTCCTGGGTCAGAAAGCTCCCTTGCAGTAAAATATTACAGGTCTTCAATCAGAAGAGTACTACTACACTACTGACTACTCAATTTTCAAGCCACCAGAACCCCCTCCTCCCGCCCGCAGACCGCCACGCACCTTCGATTTCCCAGACCTTCTTCACAAACAAGCCCAACTTGAAGTCAAAACTACGGTTTCCACAAACATGTGATCCAGTCTCCCAGAACCCCGCTTCATCTTCCTCTTTATTACCCAACCACGCAATTATCAAAGCGCGGAATTAATATCGCAGACAGAACCAAACTGGCATGTTAGCCATGCAGTTTTGGTTCCCGATTATCTTTTCAGAAGCTTGCGCATGCGTGAGTTAAAGAGACACGCATGTGCATTACCACCCAGAACCATTCTCGGTCCCGGAACCGATCCGGCATGACACCGGGTTAGTAAGTAAACAAGTGCTTACATGAAAGAAAAGGGGGGAAAAGAGGTGGAGGGGAAAGAGTTGTGTCCCTGAAGACCCCTTCAGGATGCGAGGAACCCTGCAAGGGGACTGGTAGGACCAGAGAGACGTGAATAAGGAAGTGTCCCAGAGAGTCCCCTTCAGGATGGTGGGGGGAGGGAGTAGATGAGAGATACAAGCCCCTTGGGGGGGTAATAGAGGGACCCATGGAGAGCATTCGGGGTCCCTTACATTCTGTGAGAGATCAAGGGAGGCCAGTATGGGGAAGCAATTTGTGGGAAGAGGAGGAGAGATAGAAATTTGGGGGGTGGGTGTGCACAGGGTAAAATGAAGGTGACAGTAGAGGGATAGGGTTTGTCCAGGGCATAGAGAAGGGAATTGGGGAGGGACATGGCAGGAGCAGCTAGGTGCAAGGTAATTATTGAGGGCCGAGCTGGTAGTAGGTGGAGGATGAGTGCCGGATTTGAGGGGAGGGGATTCCACATTTTTGGGAGGCGGTGAGAGTAACCAGATTGGCCAATTTGGGTGGATCTAGGGTATTACCAGGGTGCGTAGAGTCGTTGATCTAAGGGGATGGGTGGGTGGGGTGTTATAAAGGAGGAGGTGAGGTAGGAAGGGAGCTCGTGAGCTAGGAGGAGAAACACCTGAAGGTCTGTCTGGGAGATGTCTGGGTCAATAGGCACATCCAGACTTTCACTATCACCATAATCATCCTCATACTCTCCTCCTCCTCCTCCGGTTCATAAAATTCTTCCAAAGTATAATCCGAACGGGAACCGACCGAACCGAGCCCCTGCCAGATGGTGCCGGTTCGGTCGGAACCGAACTAAGCGATTGCACAATGCTTATCACCTTGGCTATCTCATTGGCGGTGGAGTATGAAATTCTGGGTCCGAACCGGTCGATTGATCTTTTCTCTTTCTTTTTACCGGAATTGATTCCACGGAATTGGATCTCCTTTTGCCCGAAGAAGTATCGCCCTGGTCAGAGGGCACTCCTTCTGGTTCGGTCAGAACCGAACCGGGCTGGCCATCCGGGTCAACGGACTTCTCTGCCTCCCTTTCTCTCAGTCTACCTAATCTCTTTTCCAGGGTAGATTTGGGAAAATTCTTACAAATTTGGCAGTCTGAATCGAGGTGGTTAAACCCCAGACAATAAACACAGGTGGTGTGGGGATCAGCCTTGGCAAAGACCTCCCCACACACACTGCAGTGTTGAAACCCAGTGGGCCCGTTTTTTTTCTTGGGTTTCTCAGACATGGCCAATCCTAACCAAAAATGTACCCTTTTTTCGGCAATCCACCAGGCAAGACTCCCCTATCGGTTCCTGACCGTGTCACGGGTCTTGGAAAACGTAATTAAATCCGTTTTTTTTAGAACCGATACGGACCGGTTACCACACTGTAAAGTAAGCACAAGCTTTTTAACCTCAAACTGATCGGTTCAGCCGAACCGATCCACAATTTACAAGTTCCACACAGAAACAAAACAAAAAACTTATCTAGTACTCACGGTACCATAGACAGAGACTTGAACCGACTAAGCGGTAACAGCAATTCGGTAGAAACCGACCGAAAACCGACACTTCAACCGACTTTTTGAACCGAGCAGCAGGAGAACTCTCCAGAGCGACTCTTCAGTGAGGCAGAGTAAAGAATCTGACGGTTGCAGTTTAAACAACAGCAGACAGGGGCTTCAACCGAGCTCGTGGTGAACATTCCATGCTGAACATGGAAAGTTTAACTCTTTGTTCTCCGGGGCAGTTGAAAGGCAGGACCTAACTGCATATGTCAGAATACAGCAAGACTTCATGTTGTTTGAAAGATGACAAGAGGTGGTGAAACTGTTAAAACAGTTTTCCTTCCCCAAATTAACCCCTGAATCTGAAAATGCTCCAAGGTCGGGGTGAAGCTTCTGGTGGACGGCATCCACATGCAGAGGTTCATTTCCAGATGCATCCTGGGGTAAGGGAAATCAGGAACAAGCAAAAGTGATATCACTCTAATAATTATTTTTATAAAATGGGCCTTAGAAATCCAGGAATCCGATTGGCTACTACATATTCTGAGCCGTATCCTTATCAGAAGATATAGTAGCCAACCGGCACTTACAGCCACTCCTGAGCCCCATAACAACAAAAATCAGTGCGCTCTGCCAACGCTTAACAGAAATACTCATTTACAGAACTCACTGAAGCGGTTGCGTCAGCACCTAACAAACCCAGAAGAGCGATACCGTAGCCCCCCCCCCGAGTAAACCCTCATTTTGCACCACTTCCACATTACAAAAAAATATATTTTGTAAACGTTACCTGCCACTTTACAAGACCAGCTTCTTGAATAAATCCAGGAAACAAACCAGACTGTGAGGAAACAACCAACTGTGAGCTCCAACTATGACACGACCATGACACAACTTGCAAAGCACAGCCCCATTCCTTTATATATTCGTTACCACACACAAAAAAAAAACCAGTAACCATCTCTGTCACCTAATCCGCTGGTTGCATTATGAATCTGGCACGCAACCTCGCTCATCAAAACCGGACCACGATCTCAAAATCCCACGGCGGTCTCCCAAGCGGACCTCAAAACCGGAAGTTGGTCCTCCTTGGTGCTCGACTCAGTCAACTTTCACCTCTGCATACATAAAATGTATCTCACATTCAAGTTCCCAAAATAAAACGAACTAGACACAGTACAAAAATAAATCTAGTCAAGAAATCTCCTCACAGTTCACTGAAAAACCAGAAGTAACTGTTCAACAGTCACCTCGATCACTTCACTATAGTCAGAAATCTTTGAAATAAAATTAAAACTATCATCTCTCCTCTGCTGCATTAACAGTATTTGAACATTAACAACACAAGCAGTATCTGTGTGTGTGTGTGTGGGGGGGGGGCACCATGTAGTAGACATCATATAAAATACAGAAATAGAGGGACTATTTTACCACTAACCTTATTAAAACCTCAATTTAAAAATAATTTCCCATCTTTTTTACACTTTTTTAATTTTTTATTAACTCATTCAGGCCTAGAGACGTCTGTAGGCGGTGTCTGAAAGCATAGCCCCTCAGGACAATAACGCCTGTAGACGTACTCAACTGACTTTCACTCAGGCCCAGAAACGTCTGAGGAAGTCAGCAGTTTTTACCTAACTATTAAACAAACCGAATTGCTTAGAATTGAATGCATAGCACCGTTAGAAAGGCAATTTTGCTCTGAACAGTTTTGTTGCAGATACTTTGTGTCTATCATGTATACTTTAGGAGTTATTCATATTTGTTTAAGGTATGGTGTGCATGGCTAACATTTGTCTCTCAAGCCTCACCTAAGCACCTTGAATAAATCTGAAAAAAAAAAACAGTTGTTTGGTATTTCAGCTACTATAAAATAAAAACTAAATGGATTACAATTGATTGCATAGCACCATTAGAAAAGATATTTTGTGCTGAATAATTTTGCCACTGATACTTTGTGTCTACCACATATACTTTAGGAGTTATTTGCATTTGTTTAAGGTATGGTGTGCATGGCTAACATTTGTCTCTCAAGCCTCACCTAAGCACCTTGAATAAATCTGAAAAAAAAACAGTTGTTTGGTATTTCAGCTACTATAAAATAAAAACTAAATGGATTACAATTGATTGCATAGCACCATTAGAAAATATATTTTGTGCTGAATAATTTTGCCACTGATACTTTGTGTCTACCACATATACTTTAGGAGTTATTTGCATTTGTTTAAGGTATGGTGTGCATGGCTGACGTTTGTCTCTCAAGCCTCACCTAAGCACTTTGAATAAATCTGAAAAAAAAACAGTTGTTTGGTATTTCAGCTACTATAAAATAAAAACTAAATGGATTACAATTGACTGCATAGCACCATTCGAAAGATAACATTGTGCTGAACAACTTTGCCACTCATACTTTGTGTGTAGCACTTACGGTTCAAGAGGTATTCACATTTGTTTGTGGCATGCTGATTATGGCTTGATTTTGCTTAGAAAGGCCCAGGATGCAGTGCTAAGAGTATACAGGGCACAAGTGGCAGAAGTTTCAAAGAGCTCTTGTGGTGTGAATGAGTTAAACACTTACTTAGGAACCCATTTTATAAGCGCAGTAACACACTCCAAGGTGTGGGTTATCGCCTGATAAGTGCACGCCCAGGTGCATAAGGAATTCGGCACAAGCGCCTCGTGCCTTGGTACACCCCTGCTGAGCTTATCAGGCAATAACCCCACCTCATCGTGTGTTATTGCTTGTTTTATATATTTAAATTAGTAAAGCACACTACAGTGCAGGGATTAAAAAAAACCCTAGTAACAATACAATGGTGTGCAGTACACTTGGTGGTGAAATGAAACATAATAGTATCCTCCTCTTCTTGTCCTAGGAGAAGGCCCCTGACCAGAGCATTTTGGCCCTCCAAGGAACAGCACAGGGAGGCGGCCTTGCTTTGCCGCAGTCCATGCATCTTCATTCTGCCCTCCAGCTCTGCAGGAGAAGGCCCCTGACTAGGGCACTTCGGCCCACCAAGGAACAGCACCAGGAGGCGGCCTTGCTCTGCTGCAGTCCCTGCATCTTCATTCCGCCCTCCAGCTCTGCAGGAGAAGGCCCCTGACCAGGGCACTTCAGCCCGCCAAGGAACAGCACCAGGAGGCGGCCTTGCTCTGCCGCAGTCCCTGCATCTTCATTCCGCCCTCCAGCTCTGCAGGAGAAGGCCCCTGACCAGGGCACTTTGGCCCACCAAGGAACTGCACCAGGCGGCAGCATTGCTCTGCCGCAGTCCCTGCATCTTCTTTCCACCCTCCAGCGCTGCAGGAGAAGGCCCCTGACCAGGGCACTTTGGCCCGCCAAGGAACAGCACCAGGAGATGGCCTTGCTTTGCCGCAGTCCCTGCATCTTCATTCTGCCCTCCAGCTCTGCAGGAGAAGGCCCCTGACTAGGGCACTCCGGCCCGCCAAGGAACAGCACCAGGAGGCGGCCTTGCTCTGCTGCAGTCCCTGCATCTTCATTCCGCCCTCCAGCTCTGCAGGAGAAGGCCCCTGACCAGGGCACTTCAGCCCGCCAAGGAACAGCACCAGGAGGCGGCCTTGCTCTGCCGCAGTCCCTGCATCTTCATTCCGCCCTCCAGCTCTGCAGGAGAAGGCCCCTGACCAGGGCACTTTGGCCCACCAAGGAACTGCACCGGGCGGCAGCATTGCTCTGCCGCAGTCCCTGCATCTTCTTTCCACCCTCCAGCGCTGCAGGAGAAGGCCCCTGACCAGGGCACTTTGGCCCGCCAAGGAACAGCACCAGGAGATGGCCTTGCTTTGCCGCAGTCCCTGCATCTTCATTCTGCCCTCCAGCTCTGCAGGTACGGCCTTTCTAGCGACTTTGCTTTGCTCGCTCCCTGGTGCTTGACTGGTCACTGCTGGTGACCCAGGTTCCTGATTGGCTCTTTTCCTATTCCACTGCTGATCTTTTGCTGTATTCCTCCCAGAGTCTTAACTTCAGTTTCACCCCTCTGCCTAATTGTATTGTGTGTACCTTGCTGTAACTGTGTGCTTACCATTTGAATCACGGTATATTGCAAGTGCTTGACTGTATAATGTAAGGAAATTACAGCTTAGTTTAGAATAATTTTGTCTAAATTAACCTGAAAAGAATATTCTGATTTTTCCTCTGTCTTTTCTCTGTCCATTTTTCCATTAGCAAGTTATACTATACAGCCACTAGAGGGACACAATCTTCTCTAAAGCGATCCCTGCCTGTTGCTCATATAGATACCTTCCTAAACTACAGCTACCCCCTCCATTTGACCAGCTCCTCCTCCGCGCTCCCTGCTTACAAATTCCTTCCTGTTCCTAAATCAATTATTCACTAATTTCTCTGCCTTTATGAACAATGCATCCCCTCCTCTCCTCTCCTCTCTCCCCCTTGTTCTGCTCATATCCCTCTCTTTAACACCTCCACTTGCTCAATACCCATCTATTCCTAATAACTCTCCCACCCCCATCAGTTATTATCTCCAATCCCCTACCCACATCCATGCTATCACTCCTTCCCCCCATTTGAAATATGATCTCACTCTACCAGTTATTCCTCATGCGGCTTTGATAACGGTGTCCACTTTCATTGCGGTTATCCATCTTCTTCTTCCTCATTCATCCACTCCCTTCTCCTCAAAAGTCCCAACCTCTTCGCCAGCCCCTTCAAAATCCCCTAAGCTCCACTTTCTCATACTCACTCTCCTTTTGCTCTCTGCCGGGGATATCCACCCTAACCCAGGCTCTATTGCTTGTAGCTCCTCTGGTGCTTTCTCCTCTACTACCTCCCCCCGCTCTCTTCTCCCAGACCTCCCAAAGGGCTTAAAGATCCTACATCTTAACACCCACAGCGTGTTGCAAAAAATAGCCAGATTCAGACAATGGTGTGCACGCTAAAACTAGACATTCTAATCATCTCAGACACTTGGCTAAAGAACACTATCCCTGACCACTCGGTCTCCATTCCTGGCTACTCACTGCTAAGGCAAGACTGCGCTGGCAGGAGTGGTGGTGTGGCCA
The DNA here is from genome assembly GCA_016271365.2 of Neoceratodus forsteri. Classification (NCBI taxonomy): domain Eukaryota; kingdom Metazoa; phylum Chordata; order Ceratodontiformes; family Ceratodontidae; genus Neoceratodus; species Neoceratodus forsteri. The sequence continues at coordinate 587,037,605 of CM057459.1, forward strand.
TTTATGTCTTAGCCTCCATTCAATATTCCATCATCTACTTATCCTCCAGTCCTGAGACCCATGATGCCCTAGCTATCCATATGACCCTCCCCTTCACTCTCCCAATATTTGTAGCCGGCATATACTGCAGCCCAAATGTCCATACTTCGGTCGCGCTAGACCTCCTAACCTCCATCACTTCCCTTGCTCGCTCTGGGGAATTAGTCATCCTAGGTGACTTCAATATGAATTGGTTGTCACCTAAAACTACCAAAACTAATAACAAAATCGGAGCCTTAACCCTCTCCCAACTGATCTCTGAACCCACCCGCCCAAATCACAAGACACAACACTCCCTACTTGACTGGGCCCTTACCTCCCACCCCCACCACGTCATCACCTCTGCCATCCTCCCTGATGCTCTCAGTGACCATAACCCGATATTCATAGTTAGGAAAGTCCACAGAACTAAATCACCACACAGAACCATACAACTACGCTCTTTCAAGTCTCTTGACCTTGAACCTCTCCTGAGTAACCTTGCCACTTCTGACTGGTCCCACCTAACCTCCTTCCCCTTGGTTAACGCCCTTACCTACTTCAACAAAATCTTTCTTGCAAACTGGAACGCCTTTGCCCCACTCAAACAAACCAGAGTCAGAGGTAACCACTTACCTTGGATAACCCCTAAACCTCTGGCATGCCTCAGGGCTAGAGATCAAGCCTGGAAGCGTGTCATAAAGCTACCCAGCATCCCAGTGATCTTGCAAACTACCGAATGCTCCGAAATGCTTGCAACAGGACTACATGGTTAGCCAAGTCCAAATATTTCAGATCTGCCTTCATCACCAACATAAATTCCCCTTCAAAGTTCTGGAAGGTGTTCCATGCCCTATTTACCCCCTCATCTCACCCACCCCCCGGTACTTATAGTAAATAGCTCACTGGTGTCTGACCTACCAGCCGTACCTGTGGAATTTAACTCCTACTATACCTCCTGCGCCACTGAGCTACTGAAATCCCTCCCCATCTACCCATCCCCCTCCCCACCCTCTACCAGTGTGCCCCCTTCATTGCCCTCCCACCTCTCATTCTCTTTCACTACTGTAACCCCAAACGATGCCCTAAGTGGCCTCCTCACCATCAACCCCCCTAAAGGTGCCTCACCTGACAGCCTTGACCCAAAACTCCTCTCCCTCTCCACTTCGGCCATTGCCTACCCCCTCTCAATAATCCTAAGTCTCTCATTCTCTACTGCCTTAGTCCCCTCTTCAAGGAAACATGCAGTGGTCCTCCCTTTACCCAAAGGGGGTGACCCCTCATCCCCGGGCAACTATCGCCCCATTTCTCTCCTCCCTACCCTTGCCCAAGCTTCAAGAACACATTGTCCTCTCCCAACTCACCTCTTTTCTATCTGACACCTCCTTTTTCACCCCTTTCCAGTCTGGTTTCAAGAAAAAACACTTAACCACCACCTTTCTCCTATGTCTCACAGACTCCATCCTAACCTGGATGGACAACGGCCAAATTACCTCTGCCATTTTTGTTGACCTGGCCAAGGCCTTCGACACCATCTCTCACTCCCTTCTCCTCGACTCACTCCCAGCAGCTGGCCTATCTCCCTCCACCACAAACTAGTTCAAGGCCTACCTTATTGGCAGAACCCAATCAGTTAAGATCTTGGACACCACTTCCCCTTCTGATTAGCACTGGAGTCCCCCAGGGCTCTGTGTTAGGGCTCCTCCTATTCTCATCTTTTTAAATGACCTTCCCTCTGTTTGCTCCCCATCCTCCGCTATACATACGTATGCCAATGATACAGTTCTGTATGCATCTGGCTCCTGTCCTGATGAGGTTACAACCATGCTTACAGCAAGACTTCAACAAGGTTCAGCTCTTGTTTGCTAACCATCAACCTTTCCTCAATGCCAAGAAAACTGTCTCCATGACCTTTGGCACAAGGCAGAGACTCTCTAGGCTTCCCTCCCTATCCATTTTCCACACCCTTGATGGTACTTTACTTGAGGACACATCCTCCTTCAGCTACTTAGGTGTTTGGTTAGACCAACACCTAAACTTCTCTGGACATATTGACGCCATCCAGAAAAAAATGCGTCCCAAGCTTGGTGCCCTGTTCAGGAACTGTAGTTGCATTCCTGCTACGGCTAGGTGTGAACTTGTTCAGAAGATACTCCCCATTTTCGACTACTGTGACATAGTCTATGATGCTGCCCCAAAGTCCTCCCTGGCCAGACTGGACACCCTCTTCAATTCCTTCTGCCACTTTGCTCTGGATGCCCACCCCTTGCACCCACCATTGTGATCTTTATCGTGACCTATCCTTCCCCTCTTACAAATAGGCGACTCTCCCACTGTGTTAAATTCACCGCCAAGAACTGGTTGGGTTTTCGTGGGTGGGGTGGGGGACACTAGACACCAGGGAGATGTTTGGAGGAGGGGTTGTCAATATAACATTCTGCTGCCCTTGATACGAGACATTACGGTCCACTGGACCACCAGGGAGATATTCGGGTTGGGGTTCCTATTACATTCTGCCGGCCGGGCACTGGGGGGTTCTTTTCACGTTCTGCCTGCGATCAGGCATTAGGGAGATGTTTGGGCTGGGGGTTCTTTCACGTTCTGCCATGATCGGGCATTAGGGAGACTGTTTGGGGGGTTCTTTTACATTCTGCCAGCGATCGGACTGCAGGGTCACGTCGGTCCCCGGCTGCTGCCTGGCAGGGTGGCCAGGCACAAGTCCTCGGGATCGGGCGCACCTACATGCTAATGGCATGCAAATGGGGCTATAATCAGATGCAAATGGCCTCCCTCGCTTTGCATGAATTATGGCCCATTTGCATGTCACCTTTTGAATATCGTGATTTTGCGCATGGCGCAATGGTACTTGCGCCACCGCAGTTGAATGCTCCACTCTGACAACTTGCGGTGGCGCCAGGTTCCTAGCCATGCACAGTGGCTGTGGCTGGGGGTGATATTCAAGGGTTGCTCAATAAGCGCAACTCCTTTGAACTCATGCTCCCACCCCCGCGCAACTACTTTTGCTATTTGCTGGCTTCTGCCTAGAATGGGCAGTTTGAATATCCGCCTATATGTTTTACAAAAAGTGGCTGAGACCCTCCAGCTCCTCTGGAGGAAGCAGTAGAGGATCAGGAAGAGCCTGATTATGTTGAGATGATGGACATCCCAGAGTCCAGGAGACTGTCTATTCCCTCCACAAATCTTTGGGAAACAGACACATAAAATTCTTAAGTCTCCTAATTCTATACCTCCTGTGGACAGACGAATGGACAAGAGGTACCTCTCTCAGCTCAGACATGGAGTTCCTTTTCAACAATGCAGCCATGTTAGGTTGTGCAGGCTGCTGCCTGTGATAAGGCAAATATTCCCTTGCATCACACCCCAGACAAGGACTCCAGGAAGATTGATGCCATGGCAAAGAAACAATACATGGCAGCATCTTTGGGACTCAGGCAGGCTAACTATATGGCCTATACAGCCAGATACCAGAAGTCCAGGTGGGACACTGTGCTGGCTCTGGCTAAACAGGCCCCCGACCAGCTTGCCAAGGAGCTGGAGCAGGTGGCTGCAGATGGGATTGAGGCATCGAAAGTATAGTTTCATGCTGCTGTAGACTCCAATGATGTTTCTTCAAGAGTCATGGCTACATCTGTGGCTCTTCGAAGGATGGCTTGGTTCAGATGTACTAGCCTCTCACAGGATACCCAGGCTAAGGCCATGGATTTTCCTGTAATTGGTAATTCTCTGTTTGGGGAGCAGACAGAGAACTACATGAAAAAGATGGATGAGTACAGGACCACTTACAGGAGTGCTCAGGCCAAAGAAAGGCAAGCAACTCCTCAAAGGCAGCAGTCAAGGCAGGGCAGGCCTTTCCAAAGGCCTTTTTACCAAGCTCAGGCCTCCTCTTCTTCCTTTTCTCAGAGGGGGTTCTTTAGAGGGAGAGGCAGAAGGGGGATGAGCAGGCCTGCATCCACCCCTCAGCCTAAAGCCCCTGCTAAGCAGACACCCTGATGGGTCTGCCCGGGCCGATTCTCCCATACCAGTAGGGGGCAGGCTGGCTTACTTTGTCCAGGACTGGAAGTCTCTTACATCAGACAAGTGGGTCCTGGAAGTAGTAAGCCAGGGACTGGTTCTCAGCTTCAAAAAATTTCCCAAGATGAGAACCAGATATTTTCCACCTGCAAATCTGTCAGAGACCCTTGCCCTAGAGGCAGAGGTTTCTTCTCTCCTAGCTCTCAGAGCTGTAAAGATGGTTCCCACCCTACACAGTGGCAAAGGATTGTACTCCAGGTACTTCCTAACCCCCCAAAAAGACAGGAGAATGGTGGCCCATCCTGGACCTAAGATATCTGAACAAACATCTTTTGAAGCCAAAGTTCAAAATGGTAACTCTGGGAATTATCCTTCCCTCTCTAAGGCCAGGGGACTGGCTAGCCTCCCTGGACCTCAAAGATGCCTACTTTCACATTCCCATCAGGTGCTCCCACAGAAAGTACCTCAGGTTCGAGTTGCCCTCAGGCCACTATCAATTCAGTGCAATGCCCTTTGGCCTAACATCAGCACCAAGGGTTATCACAAAGTGCCTGGCAGTAGTAGTTGCTTTCCTAAGAAGAAAAAAGATCTCCATCTTCCCATACTTGGACGACTGGCTCATAGTAAGTCAGTCTCCAGACCAAGTCAAGTCACATCTGCAAGTGACCCAGCAAGTGCTCACTTCCTTAGGATTCCTTCTCAATCTTCCAAAGTCAGTTCTCGAACCAGTACAGCTCCTCACCTTCACAGGTACAGAACTGGATACAGTAAAGGCAAGAGCCTTCCTTCCCCTGGAAAGGGCAAGGACCCTTATGGAACTGGCCTCTTCATTCACCCTTCAGGTGTCTCGACCAGCAAGGCATTTCCTTCAGCTTCTGGGCCACATGGCAGCTTTCATAGCAGTGGTCCAAGGGGCAAGATTCCAGATGAGGGACATTCAGTTCCTCTTAAAAGCCTTCTGGTCCCAAAGAAAGGATTCCCTTACCAAACTAATCCCAGTGACTCGAACCCTGATCCAAGCCTTGCAGAGGTGGCAGGATCAGGACAATTTGAGACAAGGGGTTCCATTTGTCACTCAGTCTCATTCAGTGATACTCACCACAGATGCTTCCCTGCTGGCCTGGGGAGCCCATTTGGGGGATCTTACCACCCAAGGACTGTGGTCACCTCAGGAATCTCTGCTTCACATCAATCTCTTGGAACTCAGAGCAGTGTTTCTGGCACTGCAAGCTTTTTCCAAATCTGTACAGAACAAGGTGGCTCAGGTCAGGACAGACAACACCACCACCATGTGGTACATCAACAAGCAAGGAGGCACTCGGTCTATGGCCTTGTGCACAGAAGCAATGAAGTTGTGGTCCCTGGCCTATTCCTGCAAACCTCTCTGATAGCAGTTCACCTCCCAGGGAAGGACAATGTCCTAGCAGATGCATTGAGCAGAATATCCCAGGGCCATCACGAATGGGCCCTAGATCCTCTAGTTTTGAAAGTGATTTTCTCGAGATGGGGCACACCAGAGATAGATCGTTTTGCAGCCCCAGACAATCACCAACTTCCTCTCTTTTGTTGCAGACCCCCAGTCTTGGGCTCAGTCCCCCTGGATGCTCTGATTCTGAACTGGGAAGGGAGATTTCTATATGCTTTTCCCCCCCTTCCCTCTCCTGTTCAAAATGATTCTTATTACTCCAGACTGGGCTAGGCAGCCATGGTATCCCTTGTTGCTGTCCCTAGCAGTCCACCTTCCCCTGTCTCTTCCCAGGAATTACAACCTGTTGACATCCTCTCAGGGGAGGATTTGGTACCTGAATCTTCAGTCTCTCAATCTCAGGGCTTGGCTCTTGAAGAGTTAGAGTTTGCAGATCTGCATCTTTCCCAAGGGGTTCTGGATATCCTTAAGGCTTCTTGAAAACCTTACACCAGAAAGACTTACAACTCCAAATGGAAAAGATTCAGCATTTGGTGTTCTAAGAAGAATATTTCTCCAGACTCTGCTGAATTGCCTACGGTTCTGGATTATATGGTCCATCTTAATGGCCTAGGCCTCAGGCCATCTACCCTTAAAGTACACTTGGCAGCTGTTTCTGCTTTCTTGTCAGTAGGCAAGCCTTCCTCTCTATCATCCCATCCTGTATTTTGTAAGTTTTTCAAGGGATTGCTTCCCACTAATCCCCCCTTTAGGGATCCTGCTCCTGCTTGGGACCTTAATGTTTGCATTGCTCAGCTTATGCAACCTCCCTTTGAGCCTTTGTCCTCAGCAGAGCTTAAGTACTTGACTTAGAAAACTATGTTTTTGTAGCCATTACTTCTGCCAGATGTATCAGTGAATTGCAAGCCCTGTCAGTGGAATCTGATTTCATCTCTTTTCATAAAGATAAAGTGGTCCTTAGAACTAACAGAAAGTTCTTACCTAAAGTGGTTTCAGATTTCCACCTCAACCAGTTTATATCTCTCCCTGTTTTCTTCACTGACCATTCCTCCTCGGGAGAGAGGAGGCTACACAGCTTGGACGTTAAAAGAGCCCTTAGCTACTACACAGATCGTACCAAGGGTCACAGGTTTGAATCCCTCCAGTTGTTCCTTACGTATGGAGAAGTTGGTAAGGGCAAACCTGCCACTAAGAGATCTATTGCCAGGTGGATTGTTTCTTGTATGCAATTCTGCTATGAAAACTGGTAGAACTCCACCCTCAGGCCTGAGGGCTCATTCCACTAGAGGTACAGCTGCTGCCAGGATATTCTCTCTTAGAAATTTGTCAAGCAGCCACCTGGAAAACAGTCCATACTTTCACCAAGCATTACTCTCTGGATATCCAGGCTAGGAGTGATGCTTGGTTTGCCCTAACAGTACTTCAGAGCCTATTCCCAAAGTAGATTCTGTCCTCCTCCATGGAGGTACTGCTTGGTAGTCTGCATATGTCAGAATACAGCAAGACTTATGTTGTTTGAAGAAAAATTACCCACCTAGTAATGTTGTTTCTTCTAATGGAGTCTTGCTGTATTCTGACCTCCCCCCCGCCTCCCCTCTCAGAACCTAGATTTTGGGATGTGGGTGGGCAGGAGCAGTGTTGGCACCCAAGGGGTGTCCTTTTTTTTTTTTCACCCTCTTTTTGGTTTGGGTGAGAGGTTGTTTTTTGGATGTGTTTTGTTTTTGGGTTTCCTGACTTGACTCTTCCTTTGAAACCAAAAACCTTTTTGTATAGATATATTTGCCAGTTGGCTAGTAAGAATTTTACAGTTTCCACACAGAACATCTAGTGAGTCTTTGCTCGTAAAGATCTGACGGTTGCAGTTTAAACAACAGCAGACAGGGGCTTCAGCCGAGCTCGTGGTGAACATTCCATGCTGGCCATAGAAAGTTTAACTCTTTGTTCTCTGGGGCAGTTGAAAGGCAGGACCTAACTGCATATGTCAGAATACAGCAAGACTCCATTAGAAGAAACATTACTAAGGTGAGTATTTTTTCTTCTCCACTAACTACTATAGAAATGAGTTTCACCACCAAGAAATCTGGATGTGACAGTTCCCTCACCTAAACATTTCCAATTTAACCTGTAACAGCCCCTTGACTCACCTTGGCTGTTCTGGGGCCCTCAGAATAGTTCAGCACACACCTCCGAGGGGGCCAGCCTGGGGTCCACAGTGCTAGCTAATATGGCATGGTGCCTCCACCTGGGGTAATGGCTAGGACTCCTGTGGATAAATAACGGGTTACCACCCCCCAGGAAATAGTACGCTGCCCCGATAATACTTTATCCCACACAATAACAGTTTCCCACACAGTAGCCTGGCTCCCCCCCCAGCAGCACTCTTTCAATAACACAGGACAGTGGATAAAATGCAAACAGTACCCTTCTTTATTTGGGAAGGGGGCACATTGAGGAAAATGTCAACCACATTTACTTTAGACAACAGCTGTCCCCGTAGCAACCCCTCTTCCCACCCCCTGGTGCACCCAGATTGTTCCTGTACAGTGGGTACCTCACCACTCGGTGATGCAGGCCTGGGGTCTTTCGTTGGGACCCAGATAAACACAGATCACACTGGAAAACACCCTTTCAAACTTGTACTCTGGATCTGGCCAACTTCAACATCCTAGGAAGTTCTGTACGGCAGTTACCTCCAGGCTCCTATCGAACTAATAACTCCCCAGAGCCACAGTTCGGTGTACTCACAGTTTGCTGCAGTTCGTACAGGGGCTCACAGCCAGATAAGTTGCACGGTACCGTGGAGGGTCTCCGTTGGTGGTGCACCACAGATGGGACCCTGGATGCAGGGGAAACTCGAGGCGTGATGATCTTTGCCTGCCTGGCCATGCCAGCTTCGCCTACGGGCCTTTATAGACTGAGTTCACTTAGGCAGGCCTGTTCCATCCTTCTGCACCGGGTGTGTCATCTTCAATCCAGGGAACAAGGCCTGACATGGTTCCCCAAACCCCTCTGTTTCATCTCTAGCCACCTTACAGGACCTACGCAGGGCGACAAGGCTTCCCCAGTCGTTCCCCTGGCTGAATGGTCTTTTCACTGTTCCAGCTGTCTGCTGTGGGGACCAGTGCTCCTTTAGTATCAGCAGCCCAATTCTCCTTATAGACCAAACTGTCCAACTGCTGGGGGCCGATAGAGAACAATTGCTCCTGCTTTTTCTACCCAAACAACAGCTATTCCTCCTGCCCTCAGGTTTGTAGATTTGAATTTAGTGGGGATTAGGAGCAGCCAGGCACTTTGGAGACTTTGCCCAGGAGACCACACAGTCCCTCTCCTCACAAATCACTCCCTCTTCGTTTTTTTCTTTGGCGGCAAAAATAAAACACTGTTTCCTCTCCTGCCTAGCTGCCTCCCTATTGGCTGCAGCTTACCAGGTGATCTCAGGGCTGGCTCTATATTTTACCCAACAGCACTGGTTTGTAGTTTTTCATGGGGGCTGCCATTTTATCTCCCTGCAGGGTTCTTGGCAGTTCCCCGCCGAAAACTCAATTTAGCCCTCTAACTAGGGCTTGAACACTCTCCCCCCTAGTCTGGAGGTCACTCGGTCCATTTATATACATATATCCCCGGCTGTTCTGCTCATCCTAGAGCTGGGGATATCCATTTTTTCTACCGGCTGCAGGGCCAAACTTAATTTGGAATGTAGCTCCTTTAAATTTTCCCTTGATGGCTGTGCATGTGCAGAAGAAGCACAGCCGCCATCTTGATTACTTCCTTGTGGTCCCACTTCCCAAACACCAGGACCACAAGGTACTTTTTTTTTCTGACACCTGCAGGTGCAAAACCCACAGACTGACCCTTGGTTCTTCTGCTTAGTGATCCCATGGGGCTGAGGACAGTGACTGTATTGGCGGCAGCAGCCACCAGACAACAGTGGACCTAAAGGATCCAAATCCCACCCGGGACCCTTGGGAGTGTCATCAGCAGCAGTTGGGGCTGGAGCCCTACAGGTAAGCCCAATTTGCGGGGGCTTATACACTCCCCTGGCTGAACGCTTGGCATCCCGACAAGCCATTTAAATGCAGCAAACATCCAAACATGCACTTTTCTGACTAGATACCTGATTCCTAACTAGCACCAACAATAACCCCATTTCAATCCCATGGACCATCTCATAAACATTGTCTGTCTAAACATTGAATGTTAACTACGTGTAAGTAATTACAGGTATGCACATACACCTTCCCACCCCATCCATATGGCAACACAATGGGGAATAAATGACAGGGACCACAGATTTGTGAATAACATAGAGGGGAATGTCAGATGAAGCACCCAGGGTATCATTCGTGAGTTTAACAATGGGCCTGGGCTGTCTTGCCAACCTCCTAGGCAAGGCTGTATCCGGTATGGGAATCTCCACAGGAATAAAGGGCACCCCTGCTTTGTTAGGCTCTACAGTCAACCCAGTGGCATGGTCAGGTAAACCTACACTGCCGTGAATATGCTCAGGGACTGGAACAAGTGCAGGGTAAGGGGTGGCTGGTGCATCGACCACAGTTTGGGTGGGGCCCAAAGTGTTTGCAGAGTCCATTTCAATGTCCAAATCGGGCTCAGGACTAGGGATAACAGGCTTCTTCTCAGGAATGGAAGGCATTGCATTTGGGTTCAATGAAAACAGAGAGTCTGGAGGGTTGGTGCTGGTGAATGGAGGTGAGTGTCGAGAGTATCATTCCCATGGGGACTGGGTTAGCTCAGGATTTGGCTCACAAGGACAAAGTTCAAAATCCTCCACCTCACTTCCTTCAGAAGAACTGCTGCCAGGCCACTCAGGAGGCTCAGTTGGACCAGTGTTCAGGTTCAATGTGGTCCTCTCAGGGGGCATATTGATATCAGTATCACTTCTGTGGGGCCTCTCAGAAAGCACAGCTGGACCAGTATTCAAGTTTAATGTGTTCTTTTCGAGAGGCATGGAGGGGATCGGGCTTTGTTGTCTTTTCTGAGCAGCTTGGCTATGTGTCGTGGGCCTTCTGGCAACTAGAGTTTCAGGACCAGGGGCAGGGTCAGGCATGATCTTGCTGATGAGGAGTAGGTGGTTTCGATGAACAGTCTTTCTTAGACCTTGGCCTTGCTCTTGTTTGATTTATTGGTACACTAGCAATTCTGGCAGTTTTTCAACCACAACGTAACTTTCTGGAGCCCACCGATCTTGAAGCTTGTGTTTGCCTTGTGACTCCAAGCTTCTGAGCAGAACGCGATCCCCCACTTGCAACTCTTGATTTTGAACTCTGTTATCATACCTCTGCTTGTTGCTCTGGTTACTTTGGGCTGCCACTTCAGATGCTTTTTGAAGTTGCTCTCTCAACTGATGGGTGTACTTGAGGTAGGTTCTGTGGGACATGCCGTCAGAGGACACACCAAAACAAAGATCAACTGGCAGCCAGGCTTCGCAATCAAACATGAGGTAGAAAGGGGAGCATTGGGTGGCTTCATTCTTGGTGCAATTGTACGCATGCACTATATAGCTTACTTTCTGACTCCAGTTCGCTTTGTCAACTGGGTCCATGGTACCCAACATGTTCAGAAGAGTCCGATTGACGCGCTCTGGCTGAGGATCTCCCTGGGGATGGTACGGTATGGTGTGAGATTTCTTTATACCGTATGTGGCAAAAAATTCCTTCACCAGTCGACTTTCAAAATCTCAGCCCTGGTCAGAATGGACTCTCTAGGGGATGTCATAGTGTTGTACAAACTGTTGCAAAACTTTGACGACAGTACTTGCCTTTTGATCTTTGGTGGGAAACGCTAGCGTGTATCTGGTATAGAGGTCAGTGATAACCAGAATATTAGCTGTGTTTTTTTCTGTCAGGCTCGAGGGACAAAAAAATCCATGCAGATTAAATCAAGGGGCCCACTGGTAGTAATGTTGACTAAGGGGGCAGCTCGCTTTGTTAAGGTCTTTCTCTGTATGCACCGCAGGCAGCTTTTGCAATGTCTCTCTACATCAGTTTTCATCCGGGCTAGTAAAATCTTGCTCTACACAGATCTAGGATGCATTCATAGCCCAGGTGACCCATGTCATCATGCAGGAACTTGAAGATGGCATCACGGTACCCCTGTGGCAGTACCAGCTGGAGCTTAGGACATTCGAGGTTGTCCTTGTCGTGCACTTTTCACAGTAGCAGCCCATCGAGTAGAATCAGCTTTCCCCAGGTGTTTGGTGTCAGGGTGATGGCTATGTATTTGGTCAGCTGACTGTCTCCTCTCAGGGGCCCAAATTAGGTTTTGGATGGCTGGTTCATCTCTCTGTGCCCGCTGTAGTTCAGGCTTCCTGGGTTGTGGCAGCGAGGAAATGCCCAGCCCCGTGAAATTCAAATATGCAGGTGGAATAGATTCGGGAGGGGCACCCAGCATGTCTATGGCTCTGGTAGGATTCACAACAGAATCGACAGTGGACAGTGATAACTTGGAACACAGCACTTGAACAAGGGCATTCTCGAGTTGAAGTGGGGGGTTAGAGGCATCACCATGTGGGCATCTTGACAAAACATCAGCATCTATGTTAGTTCATCTGCTTCGATACTCAAGACTAAAATTGTAGGTGGAAAGGGCAGATAGCCATCGATGCCCTGTAGCATCCAGTTTAGCTGCAGTGGTAACACAGAGCGGGGTTGTTGTCTGTTCTAACTGTGAAAGGGACCCTATACAGATATTCGTGGAACTTGTCTGTTATGGCCCATTTTAATGCCAGTAATTCCAGTTTATGCACTGGGTAGTTCTTCTCAGATGATGTCAGGTTACGGCTAGCAAATGCCACTGGCCTAAGTCCTTTGGGATACTCCTGGTACAGCATGGCCCCTAATCAAACTGGCATCAGTGTGGAGGACATAGGGCTTGTTGGGGTCAGCAAAAGCCAGAACTGGGGCCTCACTTAGTCTCTGGATAATCTCCCAGAAAGCAGCCTCATACTCAGGGGTCTACCAGTTCCCAAAAGGCTCACCAACTCGCAAATACTCCTTTGGAGGGTTGGTCCCTAACTGCTGGGCTCTCTTCTTCCTGTTCATTTGAGGATAGTCTTACATCAAGTCATTAAGAGGGTGTAACACCATCGAGTAGTCCTTCACAAAATGATGGTAGTAGCCACAGAACCCCAAAAAAGTATTTTAGGGATCTTAGGTTGGAGGGCCTGGGCCAGGAGGTGAGGGCCTCCACTTTAGCTGGGTCAATTTGAACACCTTCTGCTGGGACGATGTGCCCCACATACTTCACGGTGGGCTGGTAGAACTGAAAACCTTTAGGCCAAACTCCTCCAGATGATCCAGGACCTTCATCAACCGAGTCTCATGTTCTTCCAGGGTGCGGCCAAATATAATAAGGTCAATCAGGTAGACGATAACTTTGAGCAGGTTCATATCCCCCCACAGCCTTCTCCATCAAGCGCTGGAAGGTGCCCAGTGCTCTGGATATTCCCTGCAGCATGCGCTCAAACTGGTAGAACTCCAACAGGCAAATAAAAGCGGTCTTTTCTTTGTCCTCCTCTGACATGGGGATTTGATAATAGCCACTCCGGAGATCCAATACGGAGAACCACTGGCTGCCGGACAGGCCAGCCAGTGCATCTTCTGCCTGGGGCACAGTGAACTGATCCGGGACCATCTTCTTATTGAATGTGCAATAGTCTATGCACATCCTCACAGCTCTGCTCTTTTTTCAGGCCACTACAATGGGGGAGGCACAAGAGCTCCGAGACTTGGTAATAATACCTGTGTCCAATAACTCCTACAGGTGTTGCTGGACGTCTTCAGTTTTGCCCGGGGCCAACGTCCGAGACCTTTCCCTAAAAAGGCGGTTGTCCTTCAGTCGAAGCCGATGTTTTTCACCTTCTACACACCCCATATCCCACTCATGGAGTGAGAAGACCTTTCTGCGCTTTGTCAACTTCTGATTTAAGCTCCACCGGTAATTGGTGGGTATAGGGGAATCACCAAACTCGAACAAATTTAGATCTGTCTCTTCCTCTGTGGCTACCATTGGGTTCATTACAATGGCACTGTCACACCTGTAGATACGTGCCAACACTTGACCCGTTCGGATGACTCTGGGTTTCCTTGATTCATTTTGGACCCTCACCGTAACCTGCCTAGCCCAGGGTGTATCTTGAGGGGGCAGCACTCCTCTTTGCACCAGCAAACCTTCAAGTAAACTGTCAGGTGGTGGGGTGTCGGTTATGAAGACCGGTCTTTAGGGTGGCTGAGCAAACTGCGCAATTCCCTCAACTCGGCACTCTGAACTTGGAGGCAGGATCAACTCCTTCCCATCCACTCAGCACACTACGCCAACACTCTCCTCCACCACATTGGTTCTCGCACTTTCCACAGTCAAGCTAACTCTCTTTATCACAGCTTTTACCAGAGGGTTCACTAGCTCATTAGTCCCGCCTGTTTCAGTACACATCTTCACCAGCCGCCTGAACATATCAGCATTTGTTCCAATTAGTACGGGTGTGCAGTGTCAGTCATTCCCTTTGGCTCCAGGCATATCAAGGCCAAAGTCTCAATGATGGGATGTTCTTCAGGTCCCTTTGAGATGAACGCTATTTGTACTAGGCAATAACCATCATAGGGGTAGTCCAAACTTCCTATCCCCCACAGTTACAAACCAGACAGGGGTAGGAGGGGCAAATGCTGCAAATGTCTGTCATAGAAAGTCCAATGTATGATTGTGACTTGCGACCCGCTGTCCAGTAGAGCAAAACAAAGCACCCCCTCTAGCAAGATTTCCATGTCAGCCCGGGAGCTAGTCAGGCCAGGGGGCACCAGGCTGTTGAGGGGGATTTGGGGTTCAGTCCATTTGGTGGAGCAATGCAATGGCTGGGGCCCACGTTGCTCCATTACTGGTCCCCACTGGCATTTCCCTGGTCTATCGGCCTGTGTTTTCCGGCCACTAGCTGGGGATTTTCGACACTAAGGCAACCACGCCTTGTATGATCATCTTGTCTGCATTTGAAACAGAACCAGCCTTCTCAAGGCCTGAGGGGTATTTGGGGCCTAGGGGCAGCGTATTGAGCAGGTTGCCATCTAGGGTCAGACATAATAGCACTTTGAAAGGGCCAGGACTCTAATGCCAGCTGCAAGCCCTTGACACAGTCTTTTATTTCTTGGAACTCGGCCATAGTAGGGGAGGGGAGCACTTCTCTCATTCCCTTAAAGTCCTGCACACAATCCCTCAGCTCTTTCAGCATCTTTCCCAGCTTGAAAGACCAAGGCGGGTCTGGGGGGTCCAGGGCTTGGGGTCACAGGGCAGCAGTGATGGCTGTGGGCATTGGCACCAGGTCACCGACATCCTTCTGGGCCTCTTCCTCCTTCACTTCATCCAATAACTGCGTAAAAGATGGGGGGGGTCAGTCTTTCAGTCCCACAACCTGAGGGAGATTAGGGTCAGTCAGGAGTGCACAGCCCCCCCCAAGGATCTGGTTGAGCCTCATCTGAGCAGCCCTCTCCAGGGGATCTCCCCCAGCCTCTGCAATCTTGAGCACCACGGCATCCACCCTGGTAATGTACAGTGACAATTTCTCTCCATGCTGCTGCATGGTTCCCCACAGTTGAAACAGGATGGCCTCCCTCTTCTCGACGACCACAAAGGTGCTTTTCAGAATTGCCAAATGTTCATCTGTGGTGCAGGTAGGCTGGCTGGCCTGCAGAGACCAGATCACATCCAGGGCCATGCCCCTCACGCGTTCAACAACCTTCTTGCACTTTTCCTCATCAGAACACCTCCAGACATGGACCATTTGGGTGGCCTGACTTATCCAGGATTCAAAATCATCTTCCTCTGCCAGCGTGGGGATTGCCCCTGAGAAGGTGCGCAACTGCTTGTACTGTTCGTACAGCGCCACCACATGGGGGGGTCACTCCACCCAGCAGCACTGTAGGAGGGGACCCCTCCACCCACCCAGGAACATAGCCATAACCACTGACTACCCTTTTTAACAAATCATGGGAGGATGGTGCGGTACCTGCGGACTGGAGGAAGGCAGATTTGATTCCCCTTCACAAAAGTGGGAGCAAGACACAGGCAGGAAACTACAGACCTGTCAGTTTGACCTCTGTGGTAAGGAAAGTGACGAAATCACTTCTGAAGGAAAGAATTGTTGAGTTCCTAGAGGAAAGTGGGGCACAGGACCCAAGGCAGCATGGGTTCACAGCGGGAAGGTCATGTCAGATGAATCTAATTGATTTCTTTGACTGGGTGATCAAAGTAGTAGACCAGGGAGGGGCTGTGGACATGGCCTACCTAGACTTTATCAAGGCATTTGACACAGTCCCACACAACAGATTAATAATCAGATTAACCAGCCTGTGAGTGGACCCCATGGTGGTAGCCTTGGTAAAACATTGGCTAGACAACAGGACGCAGAAGGTAATTGTAAATGGAGTCCACTCTGAAGAAAGAGGGGTTACTAGTGGTGTACTGCAGGGTTCAGTACTGGGTCCAGTCCTTCTTAATGTCTTTATAAGTGACATTGCAGAGGGACTAGAAGGAAAAGTATGCCTCTTTGCAGATGATACAAAGATCTGCAATAGGGTTGATGCACAAGGAGGCTTGGAAAGGGTGAGAAGGGACTTGGCAGGGTTGGAGGAATGGTCAGAAGTATGGCAGCTTGGATTCAATGCAAAGAAGTGCAAAATAATGCACCTGGGAAACAAAAACCCAGGGGAAGATTACACAATGGGGGGAGTAACAACAACAAAAATGGAAAGGGATCTGGGGGTAATCACATCAGATGACCTTAAGGTTAGAAAGCAATGTGAGAAGGCAGTAGGGAGGGCTGGGAGGATACTGGGATGTATAGGGAGAGGCATCACCAGCAGAAAACAGGAAGTTGTTATCCCTATGTACAGACAGTTGGTGAGACCCCATCTGGAGTACCGCGTCCAGTTCTGGAGACCCCATCTCCGCAAGGACATAGACAGGATGGAGGCAGTCCAGAGGAGGGCAACTAAAATGATGCAGGGTCTGTAAGAGAAGCCATATGAGGAGAGACTAAAGAAGCTTAAAATGTATACCCTTGAGGAAAGGAGGGAGAGGGAGGACATGATAGAAACTTTTAAGTACCTCAGTGGAATCAACAAAGTCCAAGAGGGTAGCATCTTTCAGAAAAAGAGATGTGCAAGAACAAGGGGACACAATTTGAAGATAGAGGGGGACAGCTCATGGGCAATGTGAGGAAGTATTTTTTCACAGAGAGGGTGGTGGACGCATGGAACAGCCTTCCTGAGGAGGTTGTTGGGTCTAAAACTGTGGGAGAATTCAAGAATGCATGGGACAGACATAAGGCAATTCTTGTGGGGGAGTAGGAAGAAATAGGCTGTTGGTTAACTAGGATCTGCAGCTTGTCCTGTAGTTAGGGAAATGGGCAGACTAGGAGGGCCAAGCGGTCCTTATCTGCCATCAAAGTCTATGTTTCTGTGTTTCTATGGCGGTCTTTCATGGACTTCCCTTCACTAGCGAGCAGGGACTGTAGCCTAGCCTCAAACTTCCCTTCGTCACTGGGCAGGGGGGATTTGGGAGGTGGATTAGCAGGTGGCGGGCAGGTCAGGCTGCCTCTCTTTAGTATCACCCAGGTCTCCTGGAACCCTTCTAGTGTCACAGTAGGGGGTATATCAACAGGCCCTAAGTCCCTGTCAGTCTCTGTGATTGAATCCCTAAGCCCAGTGCTCGGGTCCTTGGTCACCCTTTGAATTTTCATCTTCCCACATTCTGCTAGGGCCCCATCTAATACTCCCAAGATAACTTCTTTTGCCCACACCCCCTTCACATTCATGGCCCAAAGGGTCCGAATCCTACCCGGGACCCCTGGGAGCGTCACCAGCACCGGTCGGGATGGAGCCCCACAGGCAAGCCCAATTTGAGGGGCTTACCAACCAATGAGCATTTTACAAGAATAAATTGTAATTGTGTCACTGTGAAAATTACTCATATAGTCTCTAAAGGTTCCAGAATGCTGTTGTACAACGGAAGGGTACAATCACATACCATGACCTTTGAAATTATGAAAGGGATAACATTGTATACAGAACAGTGCTCTACTATACACTATATATAGAATAGTGGATGGGAGACTATCCACAACAAGGCTGTGTTTCCATTGAGGGAGTTGATGATGTCGTACAGACCTTGAGAGCGAAACTCGAGAGGTATCTATGGCATCATCAACTCCCGAGATAGAAACACAGACTTAGTTGTGGATGGTCACCCATTCACTATTTTTTATAGCATATGGTTCCCCGAAATGGTCACAAGGTTCATACCTTGCGTTCATGCTCCTGTACTAGTCCTCGCTCAAGTCCCATCCTCAAAGATACTGGTCCTGCTCACTGCGGTTACGCTCTGCTCCAGTCACATCCCCAAATATAATGGTACTCCTTGCAGTGGTCCCGCTCTGCTTTTCCTCGTAATTGTGCCAGAGATTTAAAAAAAAAACAAAAAACAAAGAAAACCTGCAAATTGATAGTTTGGACACACGGGGCCGATTATGGTAGTCCATGTCCAAACTGTCTGCTCGCCCGACCACTCGCTAGTGAGTCCGTCATTTTAGAGTGTATTTTCGAACCAACACCTGTTTCCACTAGTCAAGTAAAAGCTCAAGGGGGGAAGTTGTACTATCGATGTGACGTCAGAACGATAGTGCAACTTTTTTGACCTTTGGACTGTCCTACACCAAGATTTGGAAAACCTTTGTTTTCCATACACAATAAACCCTAACCATATACTATAGTGCAGTTACCACCCCTGTACTGTGAGCTCAAACAAGGTTGAGGGGGCCTGGGTTTTTGTTTTCCTGACTGGGGGGGCTCATACCCAGATATTTTTAGTTTCTGCGGTGCCTCCACCCAGAGTGAAGCTTAAGGGTGCCTGGTGACTGAGTAGTACAACCTTCTGATGTGCAGTACCTACCCACCTTTCCCCAGTTTCCCCCACACATGAAGAATCATAATGCAACCTTAAAATCAACAAAATTGCAATTAATGGCTTACTGCTAATAATATGCTCACAAGACAACATGTGAAATAACACTACATGATTTATTGGGGAATATTCACAAGGGATAGGGTAATGCTCTTTGTTTATAACCCATGAACTGTAAATGCAGGGCCGAAGTTGGGTGCCTGACTAGGCTTGGTCCATTAAACTCATTTTAAAACAGCAGTAATAACACTTTAAACAGCAGTAGCAGTGAAAGTAGCAGTAGCAGTCAATACCCTTACCTCAGGATGCCAGGGAGGAGGAATGGCTGGATTATGGTGAGCTCTGAAAGGGAGGGGGTGATGGTTCAGAGGCACATTTATCAACCAGTACCGCTACAAAATTCCCTGCGCTGCTCTGGCGGGATGGCACCGCCAGAAAGAGGCACCTGTGGTAGTGACCAGGGAGGATGTTGGGGTCTGTGATGGTGTGGGAATATTAAAGATGGACAAAAACTCCAGTAAGGTGCAACCCACCTGGTTAAGTGGGAATTTTATTATAAAAAAAAAATATATATATATAACTCAGTCTTATGTTTGGCACCTTCTTCAGAATTCACTTCATCTTGAACCAGCTTGTTAATAAAAAACAAAATCACAGTTTTTCAAAAGGAAACAAAAGAAAAATGCATAAATGGTCTATACTCAAAAACAGTGGAACCTTCCTCCACCACTGATCAGAAGTTACTGACCTAATCTAACTAAGGTAGCTTAGGAGAGGAATTTTATACCCTCCCACCTGATCATGTGATTAAGGTCCACATTTTTCAAACATAAACTTTTTAGAATCAGAGAGAAACACACATTTGTTCGTAATAAAATGTACCACAGTGATTATAATGTCCTTTATCATTATTACTTAAGAATAAACATTTTAAATCCTCAGTTTGATTTCTTTCATGTCCATTCTTTGGATTGGACAGAATAAAAAGAGCCCACAAGGGGCCACCAGTCCCCTATAGTCCAGGCATTGAATGCTAAATATTCTCCTCACAACTAAGCTTCAAGACAAAACTGAGTTTAACTCTATGTTCTAAGCTTAAGGTAAGGTCTAACATACTATTTTGATTTATATCTAAAAAAAAAAAAGAAAAACAAAGGCAGAGAATCAGTGTGGCATTTTGAGTAAGGGCTATATGTAAAAAGTAAAAAAAAAAAGGAGGGTTTATAACCTTTCCTGCAGTTTTGAATCCAGTGTCCTATAACAAGGCTACACTCATTATAGCTGCCTAACTAAACAAATCCCATCCTGAACTACTGGAACCCCTTGGGTTTAGTACCAGTCATAGAAAACAGCAAAGCCTCAGAAACACAAGTGAGGAGAGCAAACGCTGCTTTCTTCAGACTGCCTAAGCCATCGGCTGTTGCTTTCTAAGCTGACGGCTTAGCGTTTCACCAACAGACTACAGCAAACTTCAGAGAGCTACCTGCTGTCTCCCTGAGGGCTGAAGAATGTGATTTTGGGCAGAAACCACCTTTTGGGGCAAGAGGAACAGGCTACCAAAGTAGATTTCGGGATTCTGAAATATTAAAGCATCACGAACATGTGCACGTTCGCACGGTCGTGCAGCTTTAGCGAGTGTATGAGCAGCAACAAACAAAAAGCAAAGCTACTCGTAGGGGATAGAAACAAACTGGAGATTGCTCCATTAACTCCTGGAAACTACATTAAGGGGCATTTTGCCATAAAAGAGAGAAGATCAACCCATACATTATCCTGCCTGAACTAAGGAGGTTTACTCCTTATACTGCACAGATATAAAATGTTCATCTGACAGAATTTACTTAATATAAATCTTCTCTTTCAGACTTACAAATAGTCCAATACAAAAATAACTGGGGGTTTGAATAAAAACAATGTACCAATGTATCATTTTGAAGAAAGAGAAAATAAAAGGAAGGAAAAGAATATAGTAGAAGATGGGGGGTTGACTGATAAGTAGGTGGCCTTCCTCCTCATCAGGAAATAAAGGGACAGCTCCAGAAGAAGGAAAGAAAGAAAGAAAGAAAGATGGTTGCAACCTTGGAAAGAAATGGTACATTAGTACATGACAGGTAATAACCCTGTCACATTTACCACCCCTTATGGAAAAGAGGAAGATAGCCTATTTTATTTTGAACTATACTTAAATTCCCAAAAGGTGGGTGGAACCCCCGCCCACCCACTCTCAGGAGTTCCATCCCAGGGCCCCTACTACATTAAGGCACTGACATCACTCATGACAGTTCCAAACCTTCCCTGGGATAACGAAAACTTACTAGAAGGTTCCTACTACAAACTTTAGGAATTGCTGTAAGAGCTACATGGTCCAACCCCCCCCCCCCCAATCTCTGAGGGTTGGAGGAGCTCCGGCCCACCCTCTTCCAAGAAGCTCCATCTCAGGGTCCCAGTATTTTGTATCGCTACAGTGCCACATAACAATTAAGATTCTGCACCACTGCCCGGCCGGGCGCAGCGCGGTTGGATTTCCGCTACACGCCAGCCACCTGGGTTCGGGAATGAGCCCGGAGCTGGAGGGTCGGCTTGAAGGAGGACTTGAGCGTCCCAAGGACTGCTCGTCCTCTCCGGGGAGGGTACCTGAGCTCGGTGCTTATCCATTGGTGGAGACCTGAGGTACAGCAAGCCCGATGCTCCAACAGAGGGGAGCTGATTGTTAGACGTCGGCGCTGCGGCGCCTTGACGTCATCGGACCTGGCACGTCGAGAAACACCAGGAAAAACCCTTGCAGCCTCCTGGTAGACGGAGCACCAGGGGCCCGACCTTCAATGCCCCTACCTGCCCGGGGACAGCATGCCGACGAAGATTAGTGGAACGTTGGGGTGGAAGGGGATCCCGCCTCGTACCCGCCTGTGGGGTATAGCCACGGCTCCATGGGGCATGGACTGCACCAGCTCCAGGTAGGTGAGCGAAGGCTGATAAGCCCATAGGTGTCCCCCGAAGAGGAGGGGGCTGCAAGTGGGGAGGAGGATAAAGAGAAAATTAAAAAAAAAAAAAAAAAAAAGATTCGCACCATATACTACAATTTCCCTGAGATCCATTTATTTCTGGATTCTGCATTCCGTGTAATCATTCATTCCTTTACTAGTTTGTCATCTTCCATAGATATACTTTCTTTTTTTTTTTAAATTCAAGTTTATTATTATCTTTCAAGTACATTATTTTCTCAGCATTACTTAATTTACACAGCTGACTCTTCATAAAACAACTTATTTCATTCAGTCATTGTTCTATTCAATTATCTTAATTACAATGTTCTTAAAGCCTTAGGCGAGGCTTGGCTTAAATAGCAAAGACCCCTCCTCTCTGTAGTCACCCACGACTACGTTTACCTTCTCTTCTTATTATATATGTCGGACTACTTGGCCCAGTCATCAAAGCTCAGCTACACTACCCCCTTCATGCTTTATTCTCTCTACTGTTAATGGTTCAGATTATTCTCGCTCTTTAATTGGGTAGTGGTCATGAGTCAGTTATTTCTCTGGTCTTGCACCACATTTCCCATCTTGTCCATCTTCTCAGGTAAGTATGGAGCCTATTGTTAATTTTGTAAGTTAGCTCTTCGAGGTCTGCAATGGAGATGGTTATCTTTATCCATTCAGAAATGGTGGGTGGGTTGGGAGAAAGCCACCGTTTCATGATGGCTTTATGTGCTGCAGTTATCAAAATTGCCCAAAGATATATGGAGTCCACACCCTCCAACTCTTTTGGTGGGAGACCCAGGATCATCGAGGGCCAGTCCAGTATGTCTCGGATCGAGAAGATCTCCCGAATTACTTTAGTGATATCGTTCCAGAAAGTCTGGAGGATCCCACAGGCCCAGAAAACATGTAGGTGATCTGCGTTTACGACACCACATCCCCTCCAACAGTGTGTCGGGGTGTCCGGGAGGCTTGTACCGATTAGCTGCGGCGTTAAGAAATATCGGACTTTAATTGGCCAGGAAAATTCCTGCCAGTGTGGAGACTGGGTCGTTCTTTTAGTAAGGAGAAAAATACGGTTCCAGGCCTGTTCGTCTATTTCTTGAGGGGCAGCCTCTCCCCATTTTCTCTTTATCCCAGCAAGTGAGTCCTCCCTTAGTGTCATTAACGCCTTGTAAAGAGAGGAAATCATTCCTTGTTGTGTATTAGCTCCGATACTTTGCTGAAAAACTTGTAAGAACTATTGGGCCCTTACCCCTTCAGTGTCTCTTTTCTTTAGCTGGAAGATATAACTTCTAGCCTGTAAGTATCTAAAATGGTCTGAGTTTTGGAGGTCATATTTAGTTTTGAGAGTCCCAAAGTTCTGAAAGGTCTCTCCTTGCCAGAATTGGGAAATGTATTTTAGGCCCTTCCCCTCCCATGCAAGAAATCTAGTGTCCAGACGTCCCGGGTGGAAGTCCGGATCCCAAGCCAGTCTCCTCATTGGCCAGGTGGAATTTTTAATATTGTATTTCTGCCATATTCTATGGGCCGCTCTGATTGTGTCCCTGATCGAGGCCAAATTCGGGGACGTTTGTCTATTTATGCTGGGAGTTAGGAGCCTGATTTCGAGGGGTTGGGATCTCGGCCCATCCTCCTCCCCCCTCTCCATGGTTTGCCAGGTTGTGGAGGTGGTCGGATTAGACCACAGTAATGCTATTTTTAACTGAGTTGCCAGGAAATAATCCTCTAGATCAGGAATGGATTGGCCCCCTCTCTCCTTCTGTGTTTGGAGTATTTTTAAGTTAATTCTAGGTTTCTTAGAACCCCATATAAATTTAGTTAGCAGTTTATTCCAAGTTTGGAAAAGCGATTTGTGTATATAAGATGGGATACATTGAAACAGATATAAAAATCTAGGGAGTACATTCATTCTTAGAGTGTGTATTTTAGAGTGCATTGGAAAATTCAATAAGGACCATCTTTCCAAGTCTCCATAGATGTACTTTCAACCTGTGCCCCATATCGGGATAGATAATCAGCATTCTTATGTTCACTCCCTTTCCTATGAAAAACATTAAATCGGTATGGTTGTAAAGCCAAATACCACCTCATGATGCGGGGGTTTTTCTCCCGCATTTGATGTAACCAGCATAGGGGGTTGTGGTCTATAACAACAGTAAATTCAGATCCCCAGAGATAATATTTAAGAGCTTCTATAGCCCATTTAAGGGCCAGATACTCTTTCTCTACTGTTGCATACTTATGCTCTCTTACATGTAGCTTTCTACTCATGTATACCATAGGATGTTCCTCCCCATCTATAACCTGTGTAAGGACAGCCCCTAAGCCTACCCCGGAGGCATCAGTCTGTACAAAAAAAGGTTTTTCAAAGTCTGGGCTTCTCAAGACTGGATAAGCACATAGAGTAGCTTTGATCTGTCTAAATGCTTCATCGCATTCCTTTGTCCACTCTATTCTATTTGAGTACTTCTTTTTAGTTAATTCAGTTAGGGGTCCTGCTATAGCCGAGATTCTAGGTATAAAGCGACAGTAATATCCGGTTAACCCTAGAAAAGCACGGACTTGTTTTTTAGTCCGGAGGATTTCACAGTTGGATACTGCCTCCACCTTACTGACTTCAGGCCTGATGACCTCATTTCCAATTATGTACCCTAGGTACCTTGTTTCAGTCTGTCCCGGACTACATTTGGTGGGATTTATGGTGACCCCTGCCCTTTTTAATGCCCTAATGATCTCTTCTAGATGGCTTATGTGTGATTCCCAGTCTGGACTAAATACCACTACATCGTCCAGGTAGGCTGCAGAGAAGGTTGTATAGGGCTGAAGTATTTGATCCATGAAGCACTGAAAAGTGGCCGGCACTCCATGCAGGTCAAACAGCATCGTTAAGAACTCATATAGGCCCACCGGGGTACTAAAGGCAGTAATCTCCCTAGACTGAGGGGTAAGGGGAATCTGCCAGCACCCTTTTGTGAGATCAAGGGTGGATATGTACCTGGCACTTTCTAGGCAATCAATAATATCATCTATCCAGGGCATTGGATATCTATCAAAGAGGGAAGCGGCATTCACCTTACGGAAATCCAAACAAATGCGAATACCACCTTCCTTCTTATTGACTATCACCATAGGTGAGGACCAGGCACTGTGGGAAGGTTGTATTATTCCCAGTTGTTCCATGGCCCTTACCTCCTGTATTACCTCCTTTCTGACCTGTACCGGTATGGTTTCTGATGGATAGGGTTATTCTGGGTTAACCTGATCTCATGCTGTATTCCTACCGCTCGACCAGGTACACTGGTAAATGTGTCAGCATATTTATTTAACACTTGCTGTAACTGTGTGTGTTGTGGTGTAGTTAGTGAAGGATTTATTTGTATCTCCTGAAGTTGACGCTTATGTTCCAACCTTTCATATGCTATGTCTAGCTCAGACTGTTGGGGTTCAGTTTGCATGTAACCACTTAAATTCTCTTCTTTGGGTCTCTCATGTCATAGTTTTAACAAACTGGCATGATATATTTGCTTTTTATTTTTCCTATGAGGCATCTGAATTTCATATGTTACAAGGCCTACCTGTCTAACCACACTAAAAGGCCCCTGCCATTTCATTAATAACTTATTTTCACTGGCAGGTAGGAGTAGTAACACTTGATCACCTGGGATAAATTGTTTATGTCCTACCCCTGCATCATAATGTTTCTTTTGTTGGGCCCGTTTGTCACTCAATGTCTGATGAGCTAAAGTGACATATCTTTTTAGATGTTGCCTTAAAGCTATCATATACTCTAAGACCCCCTTTTTTCCTATCTTGCTATTTTCTTCCCAGGATTCTTTAATCACATCCAAAGGTCCCCTAGGGTTATGACCATACAGAAGGGTAAAAGGGGAGTAACCTGTGGAGGCCTGTGGTACCTCTCTATATGAAAACAGAAAATAGGGTAGGAATAGGTCCCAGTTTTTACTTTCCTCACTAACGTACTTTTTTTTAAAAATTTTCAGGGTCTGAATAAATCTCTTTGTCAGACCATCACTTTGTGTGATAAGGTGAAGTTTGGATTGCCTCAATGCCCAGTAATCTATATAATTCTGCCAACAATACTGAAGTAAAGTTAGTTCCCCTATCGGTTAGTATCACTTTAGGGATACCCACTCTACAAAACACCTTTGCCAATTCTTCGGCCACTCTTTGAGCTGTAACTGTTCTCACTGGAATCACCTCTGGGTAGCGGGTGGCATAGTCACCGATGACCAAAACAAATTGGTTACCCTTAGAGCTGGTCTCCAGGGGTCCTGCCACATCCATGGCGATTCTATCAAAAGGTTGGCTGACCATAGGGATATTCTGGAGAGGTACCATATCCTTTTTGCCTATTTTTGCAACCTTTTGACATTCAGGGCAACTCTGAATGTAATCAGCTACCATTTCATGTATGTTAGGCCAATAAAAGCATTCTAAAATTCTTTTTAGGGTGGTATCTCTCCCAGAATGCCCCGCCAGGGGAATATCATGTGCCAACTGTATTATCCCTTTCTGAAATTTCTGCAGTACAACTAATTGTAATACTCTATCCCCATTTTTGGGGTTAGTACACTCTCTGTACAAAATATTATTCAAAAGTAAATATTTGTGAGTCCCATCATCTTTTCCAACCTATAAAAAAAACTGGTTAAGTGATTCATAATTTTTTTGTTCTTGTGATATAGTCTCTGGTTCATAACTCATAAGTCCATTGAACTTTTGGTCTTGCCAGTCCTTTTTATTTCTTCGTTTTTCTGCCTTTCCTTTTCGTGATTTCCCTGGTACCTCATATAGTTCGTCAGAAAAGGGGAATACAGTCTCCATCTGTTCATTAACCTGTTTTGTTTGTGATCACGTGGTTACTGCTACCATAGGCACTAGTTCATTTTTTTCCTTCAATTTGGAAATATCCGGATGGTCTTGACCAATGATCATCGGGACAGGCAAATGAGGTACCACTCCAACTGCCATTTTATTGGTACTACCATTAATAGTGACTTTCATTGGGGCAGCTGAGTAATAATGGGTGTCTCCAAGGATGCAAGTGACCATAGTCCCGCCTTCCATTTTCTCTATCCCTTCCACTAGGTCAGCTCTCACCAAAGTTTGTCGACTCCCAGAATCCAACAGTCCTATAATCTTATGGGGTCCCATTTTAACTGTGGTAATATATGGAGCCCAGATGGCCAAAGCCAAATGTCCAAAATCCTTCTTGGTTATTGAGCAATTTCTAATCACATGTCCCTTCTTTTTGCAGCCATGACATACTACCTCTGACAGGGGTATTCTCTCCCTTCTCTCTTTTCTTCCATCTGATCTATTTCTATAAATATCAGAAGTAAAGGTATTTCTTACCGGAGTAGTAATAGTAGGTGTGTGGACAGATCCCTCTGTATATCTTCCCCACAATGGTCTTGCTGCCAGGAAGTCTTCTGGCAATTCAATAGTTTTTTCAGCTCCCTCAGGCTTGTGCTCTCTGACCCAGAGTTGTACATCCTGGGGAAGTATTTTAATGAATTGTTCAATAGTAATGGCCTCCATTATCTGCTGAATGGTCTTACTCTCTGGCTGGAGCCATTTATCGCTAAGGTCTTTTAAGCGTGCATATACCTCTCTGGGGGCATCTGTTGACTGCATCTTCCAAGTATGAAAATGCTGGCGATATTTCTCAGTGTTGATGTCATAATTCCGGAGTGTCTCCTTCTTTACGTAGTCATAATCATCGGCCACTTGAATTGCTAGGCGGCTATATATGACTTGTGCTCTTCACGTTAATTGTGGGGCAAGTCACACAACCCACTGTTCCTTCGGCCATCCACATGTTTGGGCTACCCTTTCGAATGCTGTTAGGTATGCCTCAATATCATCAGTGTCTTGCAAACGTGCTAGTTTAATGTCCCGTGGGCCTTGGGGCCATTCAACGTGTTCGATCCTGATAGCCTGCAACACTCGCATAGTGTCCGCCCATTTGGCATCTTGACGCCTTCTATCCAGTTCTCTTTCTTTATCTAACTGGACCTGCAGGACACACAGCCACTTTAAATTTCACCCACATCCTCCATTGGTGCTTGTTCCATATATGAGGCGTCCACATCCTTGTCAATATCCTCTGGTTTCAATAGATGCTCGGCTGGCATTTCATTTCCATGTTCGCTATGCTCCTCCTCAGACTTCTCAGACAGTTGTCTTTTAACTTTGGGACGCACATCAGGTAATCCAGTCAGTAACTGGGCCCCAGTCTGGGCTGCCATCTGTCTCGTAAGGGTGCCTTGTGGTTGTCCACCAGCCACGATGTCCACCTTGGGTATACAGACAAATACACACCGCTTCGTCTCTCTTCCTTATCCTGGACGATAATACAGCAAAAATATCCCACTTCTGACACCAGACGTGACGGTATGGGAATATTAAAGATGGACAAAAACTCCAGTAAGGTGCAACCCAGCTGGTGAAGTGGGAATTTTATTATTAAAAAAAATATATATATATGTAACTCAGTCTTATGTTTGGCACCTTCCTCAGTATTCGCTTCATCTTGAACCAGCTTGTTAATAAAAAACAAAATCACAGTTTTTCAAAAGGAAACAAAAGAAAAATGCATAAATGGTCTATACTCAAAAACAGTGGAACCTTCCTCCACCACTGATCAGAAGTTACTGACCTAATCTAACTAAGGTAGCGTAGGAGAGGAATTTTATACCTTCCCACCTGATCATGTGATTAAGGTCCACATTTTTCAAACATAAACCTTTTAGAATCAGAGAGAAACACACATTTGTTCATAATAAAATGTATCACAGTGATTATAATTTCCTTTAACATCATTACTTAAGAATAAACATTTTAAATCCTCAGTTTGATTTCTTTCATGTCTATTCCTTGGATTAGACAGAATAAAAAGAGCCCACAAGGGTCCGCCAGTCCCCTATAGTCCAGACATTGCTGAATATTCTCCTCACTACTAAGCTTCAAGACAAAACTGAGTTTAACTCAATGTTCTAAGCTTAAGATAAGGTCTAACATACTATTTTGATTTATATCTAAAAAAAAAAAGAAAAACAAAGGCAGAGAATCAGTGTGGCATTTTGAGTAAGGCTATATGTAACAAGCATTTGTCAATGCCGAATGTTTGCTTGCTGGCATTGGCATTGGTAGTGTAGAAGTTACAGAGCTGCATAATAGGAATGGCAGCGAAGTATTGAACTGAAGCCAACCCCACTACCACCCTGCAGAAAGTGACAGGCATTGGGGGTGTGCCTTTGGGTCGTCAGGCATAACGACCACGCCATTTCACCACACCCTACCCTGCAGACACTGACAAGTGTCACGGTGTGCCTTGGGGTCTTTGACCCTTATGCACACCCCATTCCATCAGGAAATATGGTGAGATGGGTGCGGTATAGGAGAATGGGGTGAAGTTTGGGCCCGAAGAGTCCGAGGCACACCTTGATGCCTCTCACTGGCTGCAGGGTGTGGGTGGGGGTGGAATGGTATGAGCATGACAGGCAAGAATCCCAAGTCATGCCTGTCATTCTCTACAGGGTGGGGCATTATGGTCAGAAACCCTAACGCCTCAGGCATTCGTTGGTATTTTCACTTCAAATTTTCAACATGGTTTTTTTGTAACCCCCACTTCATGAACAGTGGCAATAATAGTTTGTTAGCCGAAAACTGCTTTTGCACAGCGACTATGGCATTTGGCACCACAGGTGCAAAAACACATTCTGAACAGGATGTGAAAAATAACAGCGGTACTGTTCATGGGGAGGTGTAAAAAATGGCAATGTTGAAAATCTGCTGGGAAAATCTTAAAAAAACTGGTGAAGTCACGAGCGTGCATAGAAACTGTGCAACGCACACCCGTAATGTAACTAGTTTGGGGATTTTTACAGCAGATTGTTAACGCAGGCATTTTGGGACCTCTGATCATGAACAGTGTCAGTGTGATTTTCTTTATCTGTCCCAAACAATGATTTCCCACAGCGACCACGCATTTCTGTGCTGAAAGTGTGAAAACACATTTCGGCCATGTTGTGGAAAATGACAGCTGTACTGTTCATAAGGAGGTGTGGAAAAATGCCACTGGTGAAAATCTGGACTGAAAATATTGCAAATTCATGAACTTATGAGGGTGCGTGGAAGCTGCGCAATGCTCACTCGTAACACAGTCATTTTATGGAGTTTTGTCACCAAATTTTCAACATAGCCATTTTAAGACCTCTGCTCATGACCAGTGTCACTGTGATTTTCTTAATCTGTCCCAAACATTGTTTCGCACACAACTGTACCATTGTAGCGCTACATAAGCGGAAACACATTTTGGGCGAAGATGTGAAAAATGGTAGCTGTACTGCTCATAAGGAAGTGCGGTAAAATGGCACTGTTGAAAATCTGGTGCAAATATTACAAATTCACAAACTTACCAGCGTGCGTAAGAACTGCGCAATGTGTGCTCCTAAAACAGTCATTTTTGGGAATTTTTTCACCAAATTTTCAACATAGCCATTTTAACACCTCTGCTCATGACCAGTGTCACTGTGATTTTTTTTAACATGTCCCATACATCGATTTTGCACACCGACTGAGCCATTGTGCGCTACATGGGCAGAAACACATTGTGGTCGAGATGTGAAAAATTACAACTATACTGCTCATAAGGAGGTGTGGTAAAATGGCAATGTTGAACATCTGGAGTGAAAATATTGAAAATTTGCGAACTTACGAACGTGCATAGGAACTCTGCAACGCACGCTCGTAAAACAGTCATTTTTAGGAATTTTTTCACCAAATTTTCAACATAGCCATTTTAAGACCTCTGCTCATGAACAGTGTCACTGTGATTTTCTTAATGTGTCCCGTACACTGATTTCACACACCGACTGCGCCATTGTGCGCTACATGGGTGGAAACACGTTTTGGGTGAGATGCAAAAAATGACAGCTGTACTGCTCATAAGGAGGTGTGGTAAAATGGCAATGTTGAAAATCTGGGGTGAAAATATTGAAAATTCGTGAACTTACGAGCGTAGTGAGGAACTGGCGTAAATACACGCTAGAAACAGTTTATTTTAGAATTTTCTACCATATTTCAAAATAGGCTTTTTGATAGTCCACCTTATGAACACTGGAAGTGTCGCTTTGTTAATCATTCTGAAAGGTGATTTCGCAGTGGTTGCAAATCACCCTTCAGGCCCAAGTAACGCCATGACAGTGACAGCATTCATGAGGGTCCCAAAACCCCATGTTGAAAATTTGGTGCAAAATTCCAAAAATGCCTGAGATATGCAATAAAGTTGAAAACCCTATCTGTCCCATTATACAGCTTACCGCATTTCCTCAGTTCGAGGTCGGCTTTTGAAGAGTGCAGACGTGTTCCCCGGTCCGCCGAAGAGCTGCCGCTGAGCCCGGAGGCATGGGGTGAGGGGGGGTGTGGGGAGGAGGGTGCGCAGTGGGTGGGTGCAGGTTGTGAGGGGGCAGGAGAAGCGCCGAGGACAGTTTGTCTACAGGTTATTTTTTTTATTTCCTAAGACTATTGGTGCGACGCTTGCCACGCCAGGGTGGCTCACGGGCAGCTGGAAGGATGTTGGTGGGGGCAGGAGCTGATCGGGGATTGGGCACCTCCCGGCCATAATATATTTTGCCACGCTGGGGTGGACCCCAGCGTGGCACCTGGATTCTTTGGGGAGAGGTACGCAGCCGACGGATTGGGCACCCCCATCGCCATAACATTTTGCCACCCTGGGGTGGGCTCCCAGCGTGGCACCTGGATGCTTTGGGCGTGGAGCCGACTGGGGATTGGGCACCCCTGCTGGCTGTACAGTGTGGGGAGGAGGAAGGTGCATGAGCACGCAGTGTGGTGCGCATGTGTGTGTGTTTGAGGGGAGCTCTGCTCACTGAAGCAGAGCTCTCCCTTTCAACTGTATGCCACTGCATTTTCAGCTGTCATAGACAGCTGGAGCAGTGATTGGCGCACTGCGACTGCGCCTGCAAACACACTGACTGAATTGGAAGAGGCTGACACACCTCTGGAAAACTCGGATGATGGCACTATGATTCTTGCACATGCGTGCAAGCAAACATAAAAAGTAAAAAAAGAGGGGGGCTCATAACCTTTCCTGCAGTTTTGAATCCAGTGTCCTATAACAAGGCTACACTCATTATAGCTGCCTAACTAAACAAATCCCATCCTGAACTACTGGAACCCCTTGGGTTTAGTCTCAGTCATAGAAAACAGCAAAGCCTCAGAAACACAAGTGAGGAGAGCAAACGCTGCTTTCTGCAGACTGCCTAAGCCATTGGCTGTTGCTTTCTAAGTTGACGGCTTAGCGTTTCACCAGCAGACTACAGCAAACTTCAGAGAGCTACCTGCTGTCTCCCTGAGGACTGAAGAATGCGATTTTGGGCAGAAACCACCTTTTGGGGCAAGAGGAACAGGCTACCAATGTAGATTTCAGGATTCTGAAATATTATTAAAGCAGCACGAACGTGCGCACATTTGTGCGGCTTTAGCGAGCATACGAGCAGCAACAAACAAAAAGCAAAGCTACTCGTAGGGGCTAAAACAAACTGGAGATTGCTCCATTAACTCCTGGAAACTACATTAAGGGGCATTTTGCCATAAAAGAGAGAAGATCAACCCATACATTATCCTGCCTTAACTATGGAGGTTTACTCCCTTATACTGCACAGATATAAAATGTTCATCTGACAGAATTTACTTAATATAAATCTTTCTCTCATTCAGACTTACAAATATTCCAATACAAAAATAAATGGGGGGGGGTTGAATAAAAAACAACAATGTACCAATGTATCATTTTGAAGAAAGAGGAAATAAAAGGAAGGGAAAAGAATAATGTAGAAGATGTGGGGGGGGGGGGTCGACTGATAAGGAGGTGGCCTGCCTCCTCATCAGGAAATAAAGGGACAGCTCCAGAAGAAGAAGGAAGGAAGGAAGGAAGGAAGGAAGGAAGGAAGGAAGGAAGGAAGGAAGTAAGTAAGTAAGTAAGTAAGTAAGTAAGTTGCAACCTTGGAAAGAAATGGTACATTAGTATGTGACAGGTAATAACCCTGTCACAGGGTCCTCCATACTGGAGAACTCAAGAAGGGTTGGAGATTACCCCAGAGGAGGTGGAAGCAACTTCTGTTGGGGGACACTATTATTAGGGAATAGATTTGTGAATCAGAAGGGGACAAAGAGGGATATCAGTGCCTACATGGCACCAAGGCCCAGAGGAATGGGACACAGATCCTAGGAATTGCTAAGGCAGCAGGATGGAAGGGGGAGCTGGATGTCATTGTCCACCTGGGGACCAATGACCTAGTTAGAGATGGGGCTGAGATAGTACAGGGTGAGTTTAGGGAGCTGGGGAGTGGTCTTAGGTAGCATGCTCAGTGGCTTTCTCTGAAGTGCTGCCTGTCTATGACAGGGAGAGGAGAGGGATCTCCACACCAAGAGCTTCAACTCATAACGGAAATAATGGTGCTGAGAGGAGGGGTTCAGCTACTTTGGGGACTGGGAATCAACCTGGATGGATAAGGGCCTATGTAGGGGTAATGGCCTGTGTTCTTCCAGGAGAGGAACTGCAGTCCTCAGTGGATGGTTTAAATGTTACTTTGAAAATTTAAACTAGCCAGGGGGTGGTGGAAGAAACTGGGGAGGCAGAGACTGCCCCCGCCCCACAGGCTGAAGTACAGAGTAAGGAGAAACCAAGGGGAGAGAAATCCCCCAGGGTGTAAATTAGTAAAGGAAGCAGGGGAATATAAATGAAGGTGGATGGAACTGGGAGCATTAGAAAGAAAGGAGGAAAGAGGGGTGCAAAAAGGGAAAGTGGGGGAGTAACAAGCAGAATGCTAACAGAATCTGGAAGGCCATGTGTACGAATGCTAGTAATCTAGGAAATAAGATTCTGGACCTAGAGGCCATCATTGTAGAGCCTGACCTGGATACTTTGGCCATTACTGAGTCATGGTGCACTCAGAACTAAGACTGGAACGTAGCCATACTAGGCTATACTATATTCAGGAAAGACAGTGTGGGAAGGAAAGGAGGGGTTGTGGTGCTCTATGTGATGGAAGCATCAAAGCAACAGAGATACAGGGAATAAGGGGAAGAGGTACTGTGGGTCAGCTTGGGAACGGAGCCACTATTCATACTGTGGTGATCTACAGATCTCCAGCACATGGGGAGGAGTTAGATAAGGTACTGGTGGAAGCCATTAGCAAAATGGCAGAAAAGGGAGAGGTGTTGCTGGTGGTCTCAGTCTGATAGATGTAGACTGGAGCCTTCCAGCTTCAGCTAGAAGCAGGAACATCCCGGACTCCATGTAGGGGCATTCCTCAGGTAACAAGTCAGTGAACCCACTCGTGATGGGGCAATACCGGACCTAGTACTCACTAATAGAGACAGTGTTGTAGGTGTCAAGGTGGGAGGCCACCTGGTGACCAGTGACCACTGCACAGTATGGTTCAATATAAAGAAAGATGGCTGTAGAATCGAAACCACACAAGCGCAAGGGTCCTGGACTCCAGGATGGCAGATCTTATAAAGATGGACGAATGTCTCAAGGATGACCAGGTGGGGGATGACCTGGGGTGGGTGGAGGAACAGTAGGCAAAGCTAAAAGGGGGCATAGTTAAGATGACAAGCCTCTGTGTCAAACAGGTGAGCAAAAGCAAGAGGAAAAAGAGACCGCTATGGTTCTCAAAAGAGGTGGCAGAAAAGGTAAAAGCTAAAAGGGTAGCATTCAGAAGGAACAATTAGACACATAGGGAGGAGGAGGATAGGAAGGCATATCTGGGAAAGCAGGGACGCAGGGATAGCAGTAAAGAATGCAGAGGTGCAAACTGAAGACAGAATAGCCAAGGTGGTAACAGAAGGGGACAAGACATTTTTTCTTCATATGTAAGTGAAAAGAGGAAAACCAGGGGAGAGATCATAAGATTAAAAAGGGAAGTGGGGAACTGTGCAGAGGAGAAGCAGGAAAAGGCAGACATCCTGAACAAATACTTCTGCTTAGTGTTCTCAGAGGAAGGAGCAGGGAAGGGACAACAAAAAAGTAACAGGAGATTTGGGGGGACTAGTCCTTTTTCAGAGGAAAGAGTCCTGAAGGGACTTGCTAATCTGAAAGTGGACAAGGCAATTGGGCCAGATAGAGTGCATCCAGTGGTATTAAGGGAGCTCAGAACCGTAGTGGCAGCACTTCTGACAGTCCTATTTAACAGCTTGCTGGAAACAGCAGTGGTTCCAGAGGACTGGAGGAGGGCAGATGTACTCCCACTGTACAGAAGTCATAGCAGGGGGGAGGCTGTCAGTATTATAGTCCAGTCAGCCTGACATCACTGGTAGAAATGTTAATGAAAACACTGTTGAAGGAAAGGATTGTGGAATATCTTAAATCCAGTGGGTTACATGACCCAAGGCAGCATGGATTCACAGGAAAAGGCCATGTCAAACAAATCTGACAGATTTCTTTGACTGAGTGACCAAGAAATTAGATTAGGGTGGAGCAGTGGGTGTGGCCTACCTAGATTTCAGTAACACTTTCAACACCATTCCACATAGGAGAAGTAAGAAAGCTGGGTATTTTAGGAGTGCGTCCAAAGGTGGTAATCTGGGTAAGAAATTGGTTAGGGGATAGGTGACAGAGGGTGGTAGTAAACAGAGCTCTCCCTGAGGAAGTGAAGGTGACCAACGGGGTGCCTCAGGGATCAGTGCTGGGACCAGTTCTCTTTAACATATTTATAAGTGACATTGCAGAACAGCTGGAAAGGAAGGCCTGCCTCTTTGTGGATGACACCAAAATCTGCAACAGGGGGGGACATTGGGAGGAGGGGGGATGGAAAGGATGAGCAGAGACCTGAAAAAACTTAATGGAGTACTCAAGAGTATTGTAGCCAAGTTTCAATACAAAAAAGTGCAAAATAGTGCACTTAGGGTACAGAAACTCAGGGCGGAGTACAGAATGGGTGAGGTGGTACTGGCGATCACCAAGCAGGAAAGAGACCTGGTGGTAGTTATATCAGATGACCTAAAGGTGGTCTGGCAGTACGACAAGGCAGTTTGGAGGGTTAGTGGGATGCTGGGGTGCATAGATAGGGATATAGTAAGGCTTCCTTGAGTACTGTGTCCAGTTCTGGAGACCACATCTCCAGAAGGACATAGAGTTGAGGTGGTCCAGAGGAGGGCAATTAATATGGTGCAGGATCAGCCCTACGAGGAGAGACTAAAGCACCTCAGTATGTACACCCTGGAAGAGAGGAGGTAGAGGGGGATATGATACAGACCTTTACATTTATTTATTTGTTTGTTTTTGATAACTGGGCAGGTGCACTAGACATAGAAAATGCCTATGTTCAGGCACGACCCAGGAGAGTACAAATAATAACAAATTTGGTCAATATAGAGTAGTAAAGTAGATTAAATACAGAGTCAATGAACAGTTAGAAAGGAAATAAACATAGAAACATAGACTTTGACAGCAGATAAGGACCGCTTGGCCCACCCAGTCTAACCATTTCTCCACCTATTGGATAAGCTACAGATTCTAGTTAACCAACAGCCTACTTCTTCCTACCCCCCACTATAATTGCCTTATGGCTGTCCCATGCATTCTTAAATTTCCCCACTGTTTTTAAACCCACAACCTCCTCAGGAAGGTGGTTCCATGTGTCCACCACTATCTCCATGAAAAAATATTCCCTCACGTTGCCCTTGAGCCATCCCCTCCTCTATCTTTAAATTGCGTCCCCTTGTTCTTGCATATCTCTTTTTCTGAAAGATGCTACCTTCTTGGACTTTGTTGATTCCCTTGAGGTACTTGAAAGTTTCTATCATGCCCCCCTCTCCCTCCTTTCCTCAAAGGTATACATATTAAGTTCTCTTAGTCTCTCTTCATATGGCTTCTGTTGCAGATCCTGCACCATTTTAGTTGCCCTCCTCTGGATCACCTCCATCCTGTCTATGTCCTTGCAGAGATGGGGTCTCCAAAACTGCACGCAGTACTCCAGATGTGGTCTCACCAACTATCTGTACAGAGGGATAACAACTTCCTGTTTTGTACTGATGATGCCTCTCCCTATACATCCCAGTATCCCCCCAGCTCTCCTTACTGCCTTCTCACATTGCTTGCCTACCTTAAAGTCATCTGATATGACTACCCCCAGGTCCCTTTCCATTTTTGTTGTCAGTGTCTCACCCCTCATTGTGTACTCTTCCCTTGGGTTTTTGTTTCCCAGGTGCATTACTTTGCACTTCTTTGCATTGAATCTAAGCTGCCATACTTGTGACCATTCCTCCAACCACGCCAAGTCCCTTCTCATCCTTTCCACCCCTCCTGTGTATCAACTCTGTTGCAGATCTTTGTGTCATCTGCAAAGAAGCATATTTTTCCTTCCAGACCCTCTGCATTGTCTCCTATAAAGATATTAAAGAGAACTGGTCCCAGTACTGAACCCTGCGGTACCCCACTAGTAACCCCCCTTTCTTCAGAGTGAGTTCCATTTACTGTTACCCTCTGCATCCTGTTGTGCAGCCAATTTGTTACCCAGGCTACTGCCCTGGGACCCACTCCCAGGCTGGCTAACTTGTTTATTAATCTTTTGTGTGGGACTGTGTCAGATGCCTTGCTAAAGTCAAGGTAGGCCATATTCACGGCCCCTCCCTGGTCTACTACTTTGGTCACCCAATCAAAGAAATCAATTAGATTTGTCTGAGGTGACCTTCCTGCTGTGAATCCATGCTGCCTTGGGTCCTGTGCCCCACTGGCCTCTAGGTACTTAACAGTTCTTTCTTTCAGAAGTAATTCCATAATTTTTCCTACCACTGAGGTCAAACTAACAGGTCTGTAGTTTCCTGCCTCTGTCTTGCTCCCACTTTTGTGAAGGGGAATCACACCCACCCTCCTCAGGTACCATCCCATCCTCCCATGATTTGTTAAAAAGGGTAGTCAGTGGTGTCACTAGGTCTCCCCTTAGTTCTTTTAGAATTCTAGGGTAAATCCCATCAGGCCCCATTGCTTTGTCCACCTTGATTTTTATGAGTTCTTTCAGAACCCTTTCTTTTGTGAATGGACTGTTGTCAACCCCCCTGCCCACAGTGCTTCTATTGTTTGCTTTAGGTAACTCCTCTTCTTCTTCTTATGTGAATGCAGGGCAAAAGTATTCGTTCAATATCACTGCCTTTTCACTGTCTCCCTCTGCCCACCTCCCCTCCCCTTTATTAAGCTTCACTATCTCTCCCTTGATCTTTCTTTGCTCTCTAATGTACCTATAAAAGGTTTTATCCCTCTTCTTAACTGAGTTGACTTTCTTTTCCTCGATTTGGTCCTTTGCTGTTCTGACTGCCCTCCCTGCTTCCTTCTGCTGAACTGATACAATTCCCTGTCCTGCTCCTTCTGTGATTCCTTATACTTCCTGAATGCTATCTTTTTCTCCCTAACCTTCCCCGCCACCTCTTTTGAGAACCATAGTGTTTTTTTACTCCGTTTTGTATTCTTATTTATTTCACACAAATGCTTGTTGCCTCTGTGATGGCAGCTTTGATTTTTCTCCATTGTTCTTCTACCCCTCCTTTCTGCTCATTTGCTAGTGCATTCCTTAGGTATTCACCCATTTTGCCAAAGTCATCCCCTTCTAAAGTCCAATATCCTCGTTTTTGTATGGCTTGACTCCACGGTTGTGTTTATCGTGAACCATACTGTGTGGTGGTCGCTTGTTCCCAGATGGTTACCCACTTCTAAATCTGTGATCCTCTCTCCATTTGAGAGTACCAGGTCCATGCTTGCTCCCTCCCGAGTGGGTTCCAGCACAGCTGTCTAAGGCATGCCCCCTGTAGGGCATCGAGAATGACCCTGCTCTTGTATGTGGCAGCAGTAAATGTGTTCTAATTAACATCTGGCATATTCAGATCCCCCATCAACAATATCTCCCCTTTTTCTGCCATTCTGAGAATGCCTTCTATCATTTCCTTGTCCATTTCCTCCCCCTGAGATGGGGGGTCTGTATACAACCCCTGTGCAGATTGTGGTGCTACTCCCTGTCTCCAAGGTGACCCACAGTGCCTCCTGTCCTCCTCATTTACCCTTTAGTTCTGTAGCTTTGATCCCTTCCCTTATGTAGAGAGCTACTCCTCCTCTTCTTTTACCTTCCCTGGCCCTTCTCTAGATTGTGTACCCTGGTATATTGACATCCCAGTCATGGTTCTCCATGTACCATCTTTCTGTGACTGCCACGATAGCCAGGTGTCCCTCTTCCATCAGGGCCACTAGCTCAGGAAGCTTGTTACCCAGACTACGGGCATTGGTACTCATTGCCCTCCATTTAATGTTGGCATTACCCTTTTTTGCCCCATCCCTGCCCTTATTGCCTTTCTCTTTTTTCCATTTACCCCTGTCCTGCCCTCTGTTGAACTCTGTACCTTGGTGTTTAACTTACTAACTACCATGTTTTGTGGGGGTAGGCTTGGCATTTCCTGCTTCCTATAAGCACCTCCACCCTTGGCTAGTTTAAAAGCTTGCCAATGAAGCATTTAAACCAATCACCTAGGAACTTGGTTCCCTTCCTGGACAGATGCAGACCATCATGCCAGTATAGATGCACATCTCTCCAGGTGGACCCCCAGTCCCCATTGAAGCCAAAACCCTGTGCTCTGCACTGGTCTTTCAACCATTCATTGAACTGCATGGTGTGGAGTACCATAGCCTCACCCATGCCATAGACAGACAGCACCTCCGAGAAGGTTACCATGTGTGCTACCTGTCTGAGGCCCCTCCCCAACTCCACAAACTCCTCTTGCAATGCACTGATCCCATTCCCAGTCAGAATAATAGTCATAGTCAGCATAATACACCGGTAATGTACAAAGGTCTTGGGGAAAGAGTATTCAACATCAGTAAAGTACAATAAACAATGGATAGTAATACATAGGTCTATCATAAAATGGCAGAACAATAGGATATAATTATTACGAATAAAGTGCAGCACAGTTGACTAATATGCTCCCTGGTAGGAGGAGGAAGGTTTAATTAGTAATGGAGGGAGGGAGAGAGCATAGATAAAACTGTGGAGATAAGGTAGGTAAGAGCTTATTTAAGACAGTGGACAGTAAGTGCAAGAAGTGAGTCTAGGGCCTCGAGTAGGTCCAGCAATAGGAGGAGAGACATCAGGAGAGTTCGGGGGGAAGGAAGCAGGAGCAGAGGTCTGACTGTAGCAGGTGATTTTAGCTGGTGCTTGAAGCTGGCATGAGTAGAGGCGAGGCGGATAGTTCTAGGTAAAGAGTTCCGGTGAACAGATGCAAGGTGTGTGAAGGCTTGAGCCCCATAGCTATTTAACATTTTGGTACTTGAAAAAGCATCTGATCTCCAGAGCAGAGGGCATAGTGGGGGTTTTGAGGAATCAGCAACTGAGCT
This sequence comes from Neoceratodus forsteri, assembly GCA_016271365.2. Taxonomy (NCBI): domain Eukaryota; kingdom Metazoa; phylum Chordata; order Ceratodontiformes; family Ceratodontidae; genus Neoceratodus; species Neoceratodus forsteri. The sequence continues at coordinate 587,077,449 of CM057459.1, forward strand.
AGAGTAGGGGGAACACCAGACCGAGAGATATTATCAGTCAGGACACCAAGTGAGTAGAGACAGTGAGTTATGGGTAAGAGCCACTGAAGGCTGCTGTAAAGATGGCAGTGATGGGTATGACAATGCAAAATCAGGGCAAAATGGCATATGTTATTATAAATGGTGCTCCAATTGTGCAGCCTAGATTTACAGGCACTGGTATATGTAATGGAGCCATAAGTAAGTGCTGGAAGAAATATGCTCTGGGCTATGGCGACATGGGCAGAAGGTGTGAGAGCATGTATGGTTCTGTAGGCCAGTCCAATCTTGGAGTTTATAGCTTTACAGGTGATGGAGATATGAAGGTCAAAGTCAAGGGAGGGGTCAAGGGTTATGCCCAGATATTTGAGGGATTGCACATTGTCAAGAATGGAGCCATCAGTGCAGGAGACTGATAGCTGGTTATGGCATTTCTTTAGTCTAGGTGCAGCTACAAAGAGCATAGCTTGAGTTTTACTCATGTTCAGTACTATTTTATTCCTAGAAAGCCAGATTTGGATACTGCAAAAGTCAGAGAAGAGGGTAGAATTAAGGTCTGTGATGTTCTTGGCACTGTGGTAGAGGACAAGGTCATCGGCATAGAGAAGGGATGAGCAGGTGGCATTAAGAGAGATGTCATTGAAAAAGATGGAAAAGAGAAGGGACCAAGGATGGAGCCTTGGGTTACCCCAATGTTGATGTTGGAGAGTTCAGATGTGGTGGAGCAGTATTTAACATATTGCTGTCTGTCAGAGAGGTAACTGTTATGCCAGGCAACCACCTCAGGGGAAAAACAAAGAGAAGTCATTCTGGCTGTAAGTAAGGTGTGGTCAACAAGGTCAAAAGCCTTGGTTAGGTCAGTAAAGACTGCCCCAGTTACAAGGCTGGAATCCAAAGCAGATCTGGCATCATTTGTGAACTTAAGAAGAGCAATAGTTGTAGTTCTAAAGCCATGCTGAGAGTCAGAAAGAAGGGAAAGAAAGAATGTCTGTAGAGCTCAGCCTGTTACCATGAGCTAGAAAGTATGGGGTGCTTGATGGCAGGGAAATTCAATTTGGTTAAATGATCACTATTTATGTGAACTGTCCATCAGCTCTGAGGTTAGAGATGGAGGTCTCCGAAATGTCAGCACGTCAAACGTAATTTGACCACATGACTGTGGTGAGAACAGCCAGGCTGCTGGAAGCAGTAGAAAGAGCAAGCGACCCCGAATGGGGAGCTTAGCGATACGGTGTATAAATGGCTAAAGAAGCCTTCAAGGGCTCAGAACACTGGACGCAGATGGAAAACGGAAGTCCGGAATCTAAATAAAAGCAGTGGTCATCTATGATTATGGAGGATAAACATGGATTAGGCAACTGAGCCATGAACAAATTGAGAATCTGACCCAGGGATGGGCATGTGGAGTCGGGTAAAGTGACTTGAACCCTAGTGGGTACGTGACTTTGAAATTTATAGCTGATACAGCTTACAAGTTAAAAGATTTGTTGGTTGGATCTCTTGCATTTTATAAACAAATTATTGAAACTTACAGTATATTTATGCTTTCAGAGTGTGCTTTACAGAGCTATACCTAGAAAAAAAAGTGTAATGAGGGAAGTGCAGATGGACAGTTCACATAAATAGTAAGCATTTAACTGAGTCAGAAAGAAGGTTATGGTCATGGAGGAATGCGACTGTTTGAATTGAAACAACTTTTTCTAATAGTTTGCTTAAAACAGATAATATGACAATATGTCTATAATTCGTGATAGACTTAGGGTCTCCCTTTTTGAAAACAGGGACTATCCTGGCAGTCTTCCAGATATGGGAGACTATCCCGGAGCAGAGCAATAAGTTGAAAATTCTAGCCAGCGGTGCAGCAAGAAGAGGGGCAGTTAACTTGAGAAGTCGGGGCTCAAGGCAATCAGCACCAATGCTACAACTATCAGAGACTGACCAGAACAGGTCATAGAACTCCTTGTTGGTTACCAACCAAAAATGAAAGCGATGAGAGGTGCAGAGTGGGAGATATGTCAGGTCAGGGGTGGTAGCATATGGGGTAGGGAAGGAACTGGTGTAACTTGATAAGTCAGCAAAGTGAATATTAAAGAAGTTAGCAACTGTGACAGGAATCCACCACTCTTTCTCACTGGGGTAAATATGCTACAGGAGGGAAGTATTTTGCAGAAAAAAAGGAGGTCAAGAACAAGTGGACATGCTATGAAGCTGGCAGGTGGTAGATGCAGGAGAGATGTGATGTACTACTTCTTCAGAGAAAGAGTGGTGGATTCCTGGAACAGCTTTCTACTGGAGGTGGCAGAGGTGAAGACTGGTGGGGTTCAAGAATGCATGTGATAGGCATAAGCATATCCTAATGGAAGGGAAGGGGGGAAGGAGAAAGAGCAGGAGACAAATTAGGGTGTGTGATGGTACTGTAGGTATGGAAAAATGGGCAAGATTGGGTGGGCCAAGCGGTCCTTATCTGCTGTTAGATTCTATGTCTCTGTGTTTCTAAGTAGTACCCATCACCTCCAAACCATGCAGATACTATTGCAATGCAAATGCCATAGCTAACCTTTTGAATTACTAGTCCACCTATACTGGGGGCACTTCCCATTCCCCACTGGTACCAATTAAAACCCCAAAACAATTGGGAGCTCCCTGTGCTTCACTGGGGTGCCCAGATGGCGAAATGATGTAGGCCCATAGACATTGCAGCTGGTTGGCCAATGGTGGTGCACTTTTAAAACAGAACAAACATTTTGGGGGTGCTGTGGAGCCTGAGCAGTGCAGCAGCAGATTTGATTAGCCCGTCATCAAACCCAGACTAATTGTTAAAATTTGGTATTTTTGAGTTGCAGAACCAACTTTTGAAGTACCAGAATCTGAACGGGTGTTCCTGATTTAGGTACAATGGGCAATCCCAAGAAGGAAAATTCACAGAGTGGATCGGAGAGAAGTAAGGGAATTGGTGGGGCCTCACGACCATCTTCTAATCAGCAGGCCGAAGCAGACACTGAACCTACGGAGACCATGGCGTCCCTGGGACATAAGCTCCAGAACTTAATTGCCTCTGTTTCCACCTTAAATCAGAAGGTGGATGATTTTAATGGTCGAGTTCTGGTGAACAAAAATGCAGTTGATGGACTCAAAAGTGAAATAAGGGACTTCAGAAAGCAAGCGGATACCAGTACCACTACCAACGCGTTAATGGTAAAGGAAAATCAGCACCTCCGTGCCAGGCTCAAGGCCTTGGAAAATCAGGCTCATGCAGGTAACATACGAATTAATCGGTCTCCCTGAAGGGAGTGAGGGAGATTACCCGACTATGTACATCAACGAGTGGCTAACCGAAAAGTTGCTACCGGAAGGCAATGACGTCTCTTGTAATATCCAGAAAGTTTATCGTATCACCCCCAGAGGTCAGCCCCAAAATTCTGAGGAGCCCAGAACGCTTATGGTAGTGATGGCAGGGGTTGGTACCCGTGATCGCATTCTCAGATGTGCTCAGAGGGTTGGTCCGGTCATGCAAGATGACACCCAGGTATATTTTTTCCCAGATCTTAGTTATTCGACTCATCAACGCAGGAAGTGGTTCGGTAGTGTGCAAAGATCCTTGAGGGAAGCGGGCATCACTCATACTGTGATTTTCCCTGCGAGACTCAGAATTACACTTCAAGGGAAGGTATTTCTTGTTTCGGACCCGGTCGAAGCTGGCAAATGGGCCGACTATGGTAATGGTTTTTAAGAAGCGAGGAAGGACCGGGGCAACTGAGGAGAGTGATGAATACACTTGAAATATTGGACTATACAGTAGGATTTGTACCTACCAGTATCCTGTTATAAGCTAAGTGCTCTACTTTACTGAGTTCTGTATTATACTGTGGGGTTACTCTAGATAAAGACATGTAAGGAGAGGGCTATAGATGGGACCATTTGTTTTTTCTGGTCAATTCATACTTTAAGTGGGTCAGCCTACTATATTTCTTCTTCTACTAATATAGTAATTTACTCCTATAGTATAGACACACCCTGTTCTGTCTCGGAGATGTTGTTTGATGAAGATGTCATTTTTGTTGTTGTTATATAAGCTGTTTAATTTGTTTTTCATTTAATCTGCTGCAGAATGTTAAATTAGGATTGGTTTCTCTTACACTAAGGTTTACACATGATGCCAACCATCCCTGTGGGGACACGTTCCCTTGAATAAGGCTGGACATTACTGGACTACCCTTAAATCTTTTTGAAGTAGCCATGTTGCTCTTGGACTCTCCAACACAGCATTTTCAGGACTCTTAAAAGGTTTAATTTCATGGGTACCCTCGAATGCTGTAACACTATATAGCGGATGCAATTTTAAGTTCTTCTTCCCATGATTAAGGGTCTTATCCCCCCCAGTGGTTCGACACTCATGTGGTTTGTTCACTGTATGTATTGTATATTGTTATGATATATGACAAAATTAAAAAATAAAGTTTAAAAAAAAACAGAATAAACATTTTTAAACCCAAACCTCACAAGCCATGCAATTCCTAAAATGGCAGACCTCAAAGGAGGTATTAGTAGATCGTGATCCAATGGCCAAAGCTGTAGTTTTAATGGCAAACTTTATACAAAATCCCAGTTGCAGGGCAAGCCCTGAGAGTACTCATGTTTCTGGTGTTACCAACTTCCACGAGAATATGGTCTGCATCCCCTCATCCTCGTAGTAAATGCGGCAGTAGTTGAGCAGTTGTGTAGTGTGTGTAGGGGTGGGGGAATCAGCTTGGCGGTGCAGGTATCAGGTGCCTCTGGATGTAGATCAGGCTTTCTACACTGGCATTCATCTGGCCTTCTCTGGCTCCTCTCTCCTTCTCCTCCACAGGATGGTCCAGTCTAGGGATCAGGGACCACACACACGTTTAGTCTTCTGGACCCAAGTATGGTACCCTAACCAGTGCCTAGCAGTAGCACTGCCTGTCTCTGTCCTCAGCTGTCTGCAGTCTTGATGCTGGCTTTCACACAGCAGTACTCACACACAGTATCAGGCCATACTGCAGCTGGTGGCTCTGATACACCTACTGGATCAGCATGCTTTTACGCATTTCATAGAAAGAATCGGAACAGTCTCTTTCTTCAAAAGGTGGTGTTCTGACATAATCAGCAAACGCACAGTTCAGTCTCCATACATTACAGGTTGTAGAAACCTCAGATTCACCTCCTGATGAGTGGCTGTAGAAACACAAGAGAGGCTTTCCTCAGTGGCTTTAGCCAGCAGCCAAGCCCTCTTCACACAGAGCTCATGGCCGAATGACTGGTCCTGAACCTGCCCTCAAACTTTATCTGGACAAAGGTAGCAATCTGATTGGAGTAACTCTCAGGCTTTTTCTAAGGAAGGGGGGCAGTCTCATTGGTGTAACTCTCAGGCTTTCTCTGGGCAAGGGCAGCAATCTGACTGGTGTAACCCTTAGTAGAATGTCCTTTGATGTAGCCTCTGGTATGTTGCCATGCTTTTTATGAAATTTATATTAACGCCTTCCTTCCCCATACTGGTAGGCTCATCTCCTACACTAGTTTTTTTCCAAATCTCTATGTAAAATAGACAGCCAGGCAGGCGGCAACAAGATGGGTGCTCCTCCAGCTCCCCCCACAGGCTGCAGTCCTGGGGGCCATAGAGAGTAACAGATGGTCCCAAACAGTTTGGGCAGGCAGTTTGGGGCAACAGATGGATTGAAGGTAAGCCTCACCATTTGGGGGGGGGGGTGGTGTTACACTAGTATGCATTCTGCCTCCTGCACAAATGAGCCTCACAATTTTAGACTATGGTGACATTATCTGTAGTGCTGCTTCTATGTCCAGACTGGATCCCCCCCTTTAACTCTTTCTGTCACATTGCACTAGATTGTCCCTTTCACACCCAGCACTGTTCTCTCTGTTTCTGTTTCTCTCATTGTGCTTTTAAAAATGAATTGAAGAGCCGGCCCCGGTGGCACTGAGGGTTGAGGCACTGGATGCCACACCTCGCACCATGCCGGTAACCCAGGTTCAGGAATGAGCCCAGGTTATTGGGGGTCAGCAGGGGGGAGGGCGAGGAGCAGGACTGAGCTGCTGTGAGGCAGCTGTCCTCTCCCGATGAGGGATAAGGGGTTTCCCTGGTCCTTGGTTGCCACCTGGTGAAGGACAGATGGCAGATCAGTCAACAGGGAGCCCAACAATACACAGGGATGGGGCAGAAGGGGCTGAGCCGTAACTGGAGTGCGTGTGCACCTCCACGCGCATGCACTGCCATGTCTGCCGAGGTCCCGGGATCTCGACGAGAAAATGGGGGGGGGGGGACGCAAAAATTACTAATTAAAAAAAACTTAATTGAACTCAAGATGCATGGAGGACGGCTTCGGCTACACTGGGAACTGGGGCCAAACTGGGAAGATATGGGTCTCTGTGAGGGAGACAGCCTGCATCTTCCCAGGAGGGGACCACAGTCTTTAGTGGAAAGCTTAAATGCTACTTGTATGAGCATTTAAACTAACCAGGGGAAGGTATAAAACCAAGGGGGGCAACAATTGCCCCCCCATGATGAAACAGCAGGGATGGAAAGTCAGAGGAGAAGAAACTCCCCCCAGGTCAAGGGCACAAGAAGATGGGGTAGGGACAAAGCAGAGGACAAAGTGTAAATCAGGAAAGCGTGAAGAAAGGTGTAAAGAAACAGGTAATGGAGAAGGTAGCAAGGGAAGAGAGGGTTAGGGGGAGCTTCAGGGAAACAGCACAGGTAGTGGGGAAGCAAGGTATGGAGAGCCATGTGTACCAATGCAAGGAGTCTGGAAAATAAAGTTTTAGACCTGGAGGCCATCGTGGCAGAGGCTATCCTGGATTTTGTGGCTATAATGGAGTTGTGGTGCACTGACAGCCATGACTAGGAAATGGCCATACTAGGCTATGTTCTGTTCAGGAGAGACAGAGAAGAGAGCTGGGGAGGATGGGTTGTACTATATGTGAGGGAGGAAATGAAAGCCAGGGAAGTATAGGGGCCCCTGGAGAAAAAAAGGTAGAGGTGCTGTAGGTTATCCTGGAGACAGGCAGTGGGACTGCTATCTACAGGGGCGATATACAGACCTCCAGCACAGGGAGAGGAGTTGGATAAGGCACTTGGGAAGCCATCATCAGGATGGCAAGTAAAGGGAGGTGCTGCTAGTTGGGGACTTCAGTCTGCTAGATGTTGATTGGACCCTTCTAGCTGAAGCTTTGGCAAGTAGCACAGCCGTCCTTAACTCCCTACAGATGGCTTTTCTCAGGCAGCTAATCAAGAAACCCACTAGTGATGCGGCAATGCTGGTCCTTGTGCTTACAAACAGGGGCAGCATTGCAGATGTCACATTGGGAAACCGCTAGGTGCCAGTGATCGCCATACAGTGTGGTTTATTATTTAGACAGGAACAGAGGCAAACCACACGAGAACAAGGGTCCTCAACTTTAGGAGGGCAGATTTTCAAGAAATAGGAAACTGCCTCAGAAATTGCCTTATAGAGGGACTGCCACAGAGGGGTAGAGACACAGTGGGGAAAAATAAGGACGGGCATAATTAAAGCGACCAACCTCTGCATGAAGGAAATGAGTAAAAGAAAAAAGTTACCATTATGGTTCCCTAATGAAGTGACCAAGGTGGTGAGGGAAGAAAAAAATTACTCACCTTAGTAATTATATTTCTTCTAATGGAGTCTTGCTGTATTCTGACAATTGTAGTGATTCCAAACCTTTGAACTGTCCCGGAGAATTAAGGGTTAAAACGCTGAGCTCGAGCATGGTTGAAGTCTCTGTCTGGAGTGTTTTGAACTCAAACCGTCAGATTCTTACAAGCCCAACTAAACTAAAAATTCTATGTGGAAATTGTACAAATTCTACTAGCCAACTGGCTGAAAAGTTCTGGATTCCTAAGGAAGACTCAAGTCAGGAAACCAAAAAACTAAACCCAATGTACTCAAAAATAACAATAATAGATAAGCACCCAAACAAAAGGGAGGAGGGTGCAAGCAAATACACCCCTGGGGTGCAACACTGCACCTGCCCACCCACTTCCCAAAAACAGGTTCTGAGAGGGGAGGCAGGGAGGGAGGGAGGTCAGAATACAGCAAGACTCCATTAGAAGAAACATAATTACTAAGGTGAGTAATTTTTTCTTCAAACAACATGAAGTCTTGCTGTATTCTGACAATTGCAGACTACCAAGCAGTACCTCCAAGGAGGAGGGACAGAACCTACTTTGGGAATAGGCTCTGAACTACTGTTGTGCCAAGCCGAGCATCACTCCTAGCCTGGATATCCAGAGAGTAATGCTTGATAAAGGTATGGACTGTTTTCCAGGTGGCTGCTTGACAAATTTCTAAGAGAGGGATATCCCTGGCCGCAGCCAGGGAAGCAGCTGTACCTCTTGTGGAATGAGTCCTCAGGCCTGAAGGTGGAGTTTTTCCCAGTTTTTCATAGCAGAATTGTATACCAGACACAATCCACCTGGCAATAGATCTTTTGGAGGCAGGTTTGTCCCTTCCCACTTCTCCATAAGTGAGGAACAACTGAAGGGAGTCAAACCTGTGACCCTTGGTATGCTCTATGTAGTAACTAAGGGCTCTTTTGACATCTAAACTGTGTAGCCTCCTCTCCCCTGAGGAAGAATGATCAGTGAAGAAAACAGGGAGAGACATAGACTGGTTTAAATGGAAGTCTGAAACCACTTTGGACAAGAACCTTCTCTTGGTTCTAAGGACCACTTTATCCCTATGAAAGGAGATAAAATCAGGTTCCACTGACAGGGCTTGCAATTCACTGATACGCCTGGCAGAGGTAATGGCTACCAAGAACACAGTTTTCCAAGTCAAGTACTTAAGCTCTGCTGAAGATATAGGCTGAAAGGGGGGTTGCATAAGCTGACTAATGCAAACATTCAAATCCCAGGCAGGGTCAGGGTCTCTGAAAGGGGAATTGGTATGAAATAATCCTTTAAAACATTTACAGAACACAGGATGGGAAGATAGTGAGGAAGGCTTCCCCACAGACAAAAATGCAGAAACAGCTGACAAGTGTACTTTGAGAGTAGCTGGTATGAGGCCTAGGCCATTAAGATGGACCACATAATCCAGAACCGTAGGCAATTCAGCAGTGTCTAGAGAAATATTCTTCTTAGAACACCAAATGCTGAATCTTTTCCATTTGTAGTTGTAAGTCTTTCTGGTGGAGGGCTTTTGAAAAGCCTTGAGGATGTCCAGAACCCCTTGGGGAAGATGCAGATCTGCAAACTCTAACTCTTCAAGAGCCATGCCTTGAGATGGAGAGACTGAAGATTGGGGTACCAAATCCTCCCCTGAGAGGATGTTAACAGCTTGTAATTCCTGGGAAGAGACAGAGGAAGATGAACTGCTAGGGACAGCAACAGGGGGTACCAAGGCTGTCTGGCCCAATCTGGAGCAATCAGAATCACCTTGCATGGTTGAAACCTTACTTTTACCAAAAATTTGAACAGGAGTGGGAAGGGGGGAAGGCATACAGAAACTTCCCTCCCAATTCAGGATCAGGGCACCCAGAGGGACAGAGCCCAGGACCAGATGTCTGCAACAAAAGAGAGGGAGTTGGTGATTGTCTGGGGCTGCAAAGAGATCTCTCTCTCTCTCTCTGGAGTGCCCCACCTTGAAAAAATCACTTTCAACACCTGAGGGTCCAGGGACCATTTGTGATGGCCCTGGGAAATCCTGCTCAGTGCATCTGCTAGCACATTGTCCTTGCCTGGAAGGTGAACTGCTACAAGACAGGCTTGCAGGGAATAAGCCAGGGACCACAACTTCATGGCTTCTGTGCACAAGGCCATGGACCGAGTGCCTCCCTGCTTGTTGATGTAGCACATGGTGGTAGTGTTGTCTGTTCTGACTTGAACCACCTTGTTCTGAACTGACTGTGAAAATGCTTTTAGAGCCAGGAAAACTGCCCTGAGCTCTAGAAGATTGATGTGGAGAAGGGATTCTTGGGAGGACCACAGGCCCTGGGCAGTAAGGGACCCCAGGTGGGCTTCCCAGCCCAGAAGAGAAGCATCCATGGTAAGGACCACTGAACAAGGCTAAGCAACAAAAGGCACACCTTGCCTTAAATTGTCCTGATCCTGCCACCACTGGAGGGCCTGGATCAAGGTCAGAGTCACTGGAATCAGTTTGGTGAGGGAGTCCTTTTTCTGAGACCAGAAAGTTCTCAGGTGGAACTGAATATCCCTCATCTGGAATCTTGCCCCTTGGACCACTGCTGTTGAAGCTGCCATGTGGCCCAAGAGGTGGAGGAAATGCCTTGCTGGTCGAGATACCTGAAGGCTGAAGGAAGAAGCTAGTTTCATAAGAGCCCTTGCCCTTTCTAAAGGAAGAAAGGCTCTTGCTCTGAGTATATCCAGTTCTGCCCCTATAAAGCTGGACTGGTTCAAGAACTGACTTGGGAAGGTTGAGGAGAAATCATTGGGAAGTGAGCACTTGTTGGGCCACTTGCAGATGAGACTTGACTTGGTCTGGAGACTAACCCACTATTAGCCAATCGTCCAGATAAGGAAAAATTGAACTCTTTTGCCTTCTTAGAAAGGCAACTACTACTGCCAGGTACTTTGTGAAAACCCTTGGGGCTGAGGTTAGGCCAAAGGGCATTGCTCTGAACTGATAGTGGTCTGAGGGCAACTCGAACCTGAGGTACTTTCTGTGGGAGCACCTGATGGGAATGTGAAAGTAGGCATCTTTGAGGTCCAGGGAGGCTAGCCAGTCCCCTGGCCTTAGAGAGGGAAGGATTATTCCCAGAGTTATCATCTTGAACTTTGGCTTTAAAAGATGTTTGTTCAGATATCTTAAGTCCAGGATGGGTCGCCACTCTCCTGTCTTTTTGGGGATGAGGAAGTACCTGGAGTACAGTCCTTTGCCCCAGTGTAGGGTAGGTACTCTCTCTATAGCTCTTAAATCTAGGAGAGAAGAAATCTCTGCCTCTAGGGCAGGGGTTTCCGAAAGATTTGCAGGTGGAAAAGATCTGGCTCTCATCTTTGGAAATTGTTTGAAGCTGAGAACCAGTCTGTGGCTTACTACTTCCAGGACCCACTTGTCTGATGTAATAGACATCCAGTCCTGGACAAAGTAAGCCAGCCTGCCCCCTACTGGAATCGGAGAGTCGACCCGGGCAGACCCATCAGGGTGTCTGCTTGGCAGGGGCTTTAGGCTGAGGGTTGGATGCAGGCCTGCTCATCCCCCTTCTGCCTCTCCCTCTGAAGAACCCCCTCTGCGAAAAGGAAGAAGAGGCCTGTGCTTGGCAAAAAAGGCCTTTGAAAAGGCCTGCCCGTAGACTGCTGCCTTTGAGGAGTTGCTTGCCTTTCCTTGGCCTGAACACTCCTGTAAGTGGTCCTGTACTTGTCCATTTTCTTCATGTAATTCTCTGTTTGCTCCCCAGAGAATTACCCACTACAGGAAAATCTATGACCTTAGCCTGGGTGTCCTGCGAGAGGCTAGTACATCTGAGCCAAGCCATCCTCCGAAGAGCCACAGATGTAGCCATGACTCTTGATGAGACATCATTAGAATCCACAGCAGCATGAAACTGAACTTTTGATGCCTCAGTACCATCTGCAGCCACCGCCGCCTCCAGCTCCTTGGCTAGCTGGGGGGAGGCCTGTTTAGCCAGTGCCAGTACAGTGTCCCACCTGGACTTCTGGCACCTGGCTGTATAGGCCATGTAATTCCCCTGCCTGAGTCCCAAAGAAGATGCCATGTACTGCTTCTTTGTGTAACCCCCCTGCAAATGGGGGTTCCCCAAAAAAGTCTTCCAGGAGCTTGCTTGAATGCTCCAAGCCTGAATGGTGTTTGGCGTTTAAGCCATTTATCTGTGAGTGCTTTTAGAGCCTCTGGTACTGTCTCTTTAAGAGCTGTCTGCTTGCAGACATAATTAATTTGTATGGGGAGACTGTGTGTTTTCCTGCTTGAGTCCTGCTCGAGCTGCTGCCAAATTGCTCCGTTTCTGCTATCGCTAAGTGGGCAGGGGGAGCACTCTTCAAAGAAGTAATTGTTTGCTTGTAACCTGTTAGAGTAATAATGAAAATGCAGTTTGATTTAACCTGCTTTCTTGTAGCAAGGACAGTGCAGAGCAAGCTCCCTCATGTTGGTTCTGAGCTGCTGAACTGGGCCAGTCATGGTGGGGATCCTTTAGAATGGAGCCTGTTCTGGGTGAATCAGAACCTGGACTCTCCTCTGGAGCCTGTTGTAAGGGGATTGTAAAGGCAGTGACTCTGGGAAATGTAGTTTTGACTTCGGTGCCTTTTTTCCACCAACAGGGGGAGTGACAGCCAAACCAGCCAACTGAACTGGGAGGAGCTCAAAGGAAATGATTGGCTCTGTCTACTGGAAAGATCAGATCAGTTTGGGCTGTGAAGAGACAGGGAGCTGTGTGCTTCTTCGGTGTGTAGTTTTAGCGCGGGGATCTCGTGTAAGGCCCTAAGTTTCGGTCTGCAGTTTGTGCAAGCGCCTGTTCGGACTGAAACCGACCTGTGAAGAGAATCAAGGAGATCTGAAGAGTAGAAATCAGGCTCACCCTGTAGAACACTGAAGAAATTGCTGAATCGCGCGCGGTCTGTCAGGAACCGAATCTGCTGTGTGTTCTCCCGGGTATTGTGCAGTAATTGCGATCAGGATAGAGAAGCAGCCTGCCTTATATAGTACTTTCCTTTTACATATAAATGTGTGTAGTGCTTGTGGGGAATTGCATTTCAAATCCCCTGTACAGTGAATAGAGTGCATGAAGCTGGAAGTAAACCCCAGCTTAATCCAGACTACATCCATTTGCTCTAAACTGCATTGAGGTCCAGTCACAAAGACCTTGTCCACATGGTCTGCTCCTCCTGGCAATCCATGACAATCTGCCTTCCATCCAGTTCTCAGCTTTGAATTTGTGAGTACAAAGCAGGGTAGCTCCCTGCCATCTGTTTATCGAATTGCAACTGTGTCATCTAATTGTTTTTTTTTAATTTCTTCACGAACTGAGCCAACCAGCTCGGATTACAATTTGGGTATTGTGCCAGTGTTTTTTCCATCACAGGGCCCCAACCAGCTGCAACCGATCCTGGCTAGCACCCCCCATCCTGGGTACCCAGTGAAAGTGACAATTTGGGACTCTGAATATGCACACAGTACTGTGATTATTAATATGTTTAACCTAATTAACCTGATTTCCGGCCTTCCGTGTTACAACTCCTTAAATAAATCAGATCTGTTGGTTTCAGCAAAGTTACACTGGCTGAGGTATTCGTTTATGTTAAAGTATTGTACTGTGGTTTTTGCACTGTATCATCTTGTTTTGCAGGGGGTCCCTGGGGTCCAGTCGACTGAGCCAGTCCTGGGGGTAAGTGTACATTGTGAAGATATTCCTAATGCATTGTGTGGGCTACTAGTGGGAAGAAAGAGGGGGGTTACAGTGTACCAGAGGGCTGTGACCAAGTTAGTTTAACTACTGCAAACCCTGACCTCTGGGTGGAGGCACCCGCCACTGGACCTAGGCCCCTCAACCTGTTAGTAGTTAAGCAGGCAGGGGTAGTAGCCCTTGGGATAGCGCCACCTAGAGGTTACATTTGCCATGGCATCAATCTTCCTGGAGTCCTTGTCGGGGGGGGTGTGAAGCCAAGGGAATATTTGCCTTGTCACAGGCAGCAGCCTGCACTACCACAACATGGCTGCATTGCTGATATAAGAATTCCGTGTCTGAGCCTGAAAGTGTATACTTCTTGTCCATTCTTCTATCCACAGGAGGTATAGTGTTAGGAGACTTTAAGATTTTTTGTGTCTGTTTCCCAAAAGATTTATGGAGGGGAATAAACAGTCTTCTGGACTCTGGGATATCCATCATCTCTACATAATCAGGCTCTTCTTGATCTTCCACAGCCTCCTCCATAGGAAGCTGGAGGGTTTCAGCCACTTTTCTGTAAAACAAAAAATGGGAAGGGAACTCAGAAAGCCTATTAGGGGAAACACCTGGTGGTCTGTCTGGGGAGATGTCCGGTTCCACAGGCACATCCAGACCTTCACTTACATCATAGTCCTCAAATTCCCCTTCCTCTTCAAACTCTGGTTCATAAAAATCTTCAAGGGTATACTCTTGAACCGGAGGAGCCAACCGAACTGAACCGAACCCCTGCCAGAAGGAGCCGGATCGGTCGGAACCGGATGGAGCGATTCCACAATCTGAATCGTCCTGGCTATCTCTTCGGCGGTCGGAGCATGAACTTCTGGATCTGAACCGGTCAATTTATCTTTGCGCTTTCTTTTTGTCGGAACCGATCCCTCAGAATTGGCTCTTCTTTGGCCCGAAGAAGTATCGCCTTGGTCAGAGGGCACTCCTTCTGGTACGGTCGAAACCGAACTGGGCTGGCCATCTGGGTCAGCAGACTTTTCGGCCTCCTTTTCCCTCAGTCTACCTAATCTCTTCTCAAGGGTAGATTTGGGAAAATTTTTACATATTTGGCAGTCTGAATCAAGGTGGTCAAACCTCAAACAATAAACACAGGTGGTGTGGGGATCGGCCTTGGCAAAGACCTCGCCACACTCACTGCAGTGTTGAAACCCAGTGGGCCCGGGTTTTTTCTTGGGTTTCAGAGGTGGCCAACCCAACTAAATCCTTATTTTTCTGCAACCGCTTATATAAGACTCTCATCGGGTTCCTAACCGTGTCATGAGTATTGGAAAAAAATGGTTAAAACACGTTTTTTTTAGAACCAATAAGAACCGGTAACCACACACTAAATATAGCAAAATTCACAATCAAATGGTCGGTTCAGCCGAACCGACCGCACTTTTACAAGTTCCACACAGAAATAATAGAACAGTTCCTATCTAGTCCTCATGGCACCACAGACAGAGACTGAACCGACTATGCGGATACTTTTTTCGGTTTAAACCGACGAAAAACTGAAACTTTGACTTCGAACCGAGCTGAAGGAGAAATCTTTGGAGCGACCGTTCAGTGAGGTGGAGTAAAGAATCTGATGGTTTGAGTTCAAAACACTCCAGACAGAGACTTCAACCGAGCTGGAGCTCAGCGTTCCATGCCCTGCATGGAAAGTTAACCCTTAGTTCCCCAGGGCAGTTCAAAGGTTGGGAATCACTGCAATTGTCAGAATACAGCAAGACTTCATGTTGTTTGAAAAAAGGGTGGCATTCAGGAGCTATAAGGAAATGCAGAGGAAGGAGGACAGGGAGGTATATCAAAACAGAAGGAAGCAGGAAGAAAAAATTACTCTCCTTAGTAATGTTGTTTCTTCTAATGGAGTCTTGCTGTATTCTGACCGTAGCAGTGAGTCCCAACCTTCGAACTGCCCCGGAGATGAAAGAGTTAACTTTCCATGCCAGGCATGGAACGCTGAGCTCGAGCTCGGTTGAGACTCTGTCTGTTGCTGTTTGAACTCAAATCGTCAGATCTTTACGAGCTAAACTCACTGAGGCCTGTGTGGAAGCTGTAAACCTACACTAGCCAACTGGCTACTAACATAATAACAAAACGTTTGGTCCCAAAACAAAGACTCAAGTCAGGAGACCCAAAAATGAAATAACACAACAACCACTCACCCAAGAAAGGGTGATAACAAAAAAGGTGGGGCACCTCCTGAGTGCCAACACTGCCACTGCCCACCCACATCCCAAAAAAGAAAGGTTCTGAGAGGGGAAGGCGGGGGGGAGGTCGGAATACAGCAAGACTCCATTAGAAGAAACAACATTACTAAGGTGAGTAATTTTTTCTTCAAACAACATGAAGTCTTGCTGTATTCTGACAGTAGCAGACTACCAAGCAGTACCGCCATGGAGGAGGGACAGAACCTACTTAGGAAATAGGCTCTGAAGCACAAGTTGTGTTAATGTACATCACTCCTAGCCTGGATGTCCCGGGAGTAATGCTTGGTGAAAGTGTGAACAGTTTTCCAGGTAGCTGCTTGACATATTTCTAGAATAGGGATATCCCTGGCAGCAGCCAGGGAAGCAGCTGTACCTCTAGTAGAGTGAGCCCTCAGGCCTGAGGGTGGAACCTTACCTAATTTTTCATAGCAAAATTGTATGCAAGAGGCAATCCACCTGGCAATGGATCTTTTAGTGGCAGGTTTTCCTTTGCATCCCTCACCATAAGTGAGGAACAGTTGAAGGGAGTCCAACCTATGACCCTTGGTGCATTCTATATAGTAGCTAAGGGCTCTTTTCACATCTAGGCTGTGCAGCCTCCTCTCACCAGAGGAGGAATGGTCAGTGAAGTACACAGGAAGAGGCATAGATTGGTTAAGGTGGAAGTCTGAAACCACCTTAGGCAAAAACTTCCTGTTAGTCCTTAGGACCACCTTATCCCTATGGAAGGAAATAAAGTCAGACTCCACTGACAGGGCTTGCAGCTTACTTATGCACCTCGCAGAAGTGATGGCCACCAGAAACACAGTTTTCCAAGTCAAGTACTTAAGCTCTGCTAAGGACAAAGGCTCAAAGGGGGGTTGCATAAGCTGTGCAATGCAAACGTTAAGATCCCAAGCAGGGGCAGGATCCCTGAATGGAGGATTGGTATGAAGCAATCCCTTGAAAAACTTGGAGAAAACAGGGTGAGCTGAAAGAGAAGAGGGCTTACCTGCTGAAATGAAAGCAGAAACCGCTGCCAGGTGCACCCTTAGTGTAGCTGGTCTGAGACCCAAGCTATTGAGATGAACCACGTAGTCAAGTACTGTGGGCAGATCAGCAGACTCTGGGGAAATATGCTTCCCAGAGCACCATATGGAAAATCTTTTCCACTTGGAATTATAAGTGGCTCTAGTGGAAGGCTTCCTAGAAGCCTTCAGAATATCCATAACACCTTGGGAGAGGTGCAAATCAGTAAACTCTAACTCTTCAAGAGCCGGGCCTTGAGATTGAGAGATTTGAGATTCGGGTACCAAACCCTCCCCTGAGCACAAGTTAACAGGTTGTAATTCCTGGGAAGAGCCTGGGGAAGATGGACTGATAAGGACAATAGGAGAGGATACCAGGGCTGTCTGGCCCAGTCTGGAGCAATCTGGATCACTTTGCAGGGTTGAGACCTGATTTTGACTAGCACGTTGAACAGGAGAGGGAAGGGGGGGAAGCATACAGGAACTTCCCTTCCCAGTTGAGAACTAAGGCATCCAGGGGGACTGAGCCCAACACTGGGGACCTGCAACAAAAAAGGGGAAGTTGGTGATTGTCTGGGGCTGCAAATAGATCTATCTGTGGGGTGCCCCATCTGGAGAATATCACCTCCAAGATCAAGGGATCCAGTGACCATTCATGATGGCCCTGAGATATCCTGCTGAGAGCATCTGCCAGGACATTGTCCTTGCCTGGGAGGTGTACTGCTGAGAGGGAGGTGTTCAGAGAATAAGCCAGGGACCACAACTTCATCGCTTCTGTGCACAAGACCGTAGACTGAGTGCCTCCTTGTTTGTTGATGTACCACATTGTGGTGGTATTGTCTGTTCTGATCTGAATAACTTTGTTCTGAACAAACTTGGAAAAAACTTGAAGTGCTAGAAAAACTGCTCTGAGCTCCAACAGATTGATGTGGAGCAGAGATTCCTGAGGGGACCACAACCCTTGGGTGGTCAGGTCGCCCAAGTGAGCCCCCCACCCCAAAAGGGAGGCATCTGTAGTAAGGATTAAAGAGTGAGACTGAGTGACAAAGGGAACTCCTTGTCTCAGATTGCTCAGATCCTGCCACCAGTGTAAGGCCTGGATCAGGGTTCGAGTCACTGGGATCAATTTGGTCAGAGGGTCCCTTTTCTGAGACCAGAAGGCTCTCAAGTGGAACTGAATGTCCCTCATCTGAAATCTTGCTCCCTGCACCACTGCTGCAGAAGCAGCCATGTGCCTCAGGAGCTGCAGAAAATGCCTTGCTGGTCGAGACACCTGTAGGGTGAAAGAGGAGACCAGAGTTATAAGGGTCCTTGCCCTGTCCAGGGGAAGGAAGGCTCTGGCCCTTTCTGTATCTAGCTCTGCGCCTATGAAGGTGAGGAGCTGAACAGGCTCTAGAACTGACTTTGACAGATTCAGAAGGAAACCTAGAGAAGTGAGCAGTTGCTGAGTTACCTGTAAGTGTAACTTGACCTGGTCTGGGGACTGGCCTACTATGAGCCAGTCGTCTAGTTATGGGAAGATGGCAATCCTTTGCCTTCTCAGAGAAGCAACTACTACTGCCAGACATTTTGTGAACACCCTTGGAGCAGAGGTTAGTCCTAAGGGCATTGCTCTGAATTGGTAATGGCCTAAGGGCAGCTCGAACCTGAGGTACTTTCGATGGGAGCTTCTGATAAGAATATGGAAGTAGGCATCCTTGAGGTCCAGGGACACTAGCCAGTCCCCTGGCCTTAGAGAGGGTAGAATTATTCCCAGAGTCACCATTTTGACTTTTGGCTTTAAAAGGTGCTTGTTTAAATATCTGAGATCCATGATGGGCCGCCATTCTCCTGTCTTTTTTGGGGTAAGGAAGTACCTGGAGTACAATCCTTTGCCCTGGTGTAGGGGTGGAACCCGTTCCACAGCTCTGAGAGCCAGAAGGGAAGAGACCTCTGCCTCTAAGGCAAGTGCCTCTGAGGGATTTGCAGGTGGAAAAGATCTGGTTCTCCGCTTTGGAAATTTTTTGAAGCTGAGAACCAGTGCCTGGCTTACTACTTCCAGGACCCACTTGTCTGATGTTAGAGACTTCCAGTCCTGGACAAAGTAAGCCAGCCTGCCCCCTACTGGTATGGGAGGATCGGGCCGGACAGACCCATCAAGGTGTCTGCTTGGCAGGGGCTTTAGGCTGAGGGGTGGATGCAGGCCTGCTCATCCCCCTTCTGCCTCTCCCTCTAAAGAACCCCCTCTGTGAAAAGGAAGAAGAGGAGGCCTGAGCTTGGCAGGGGGTTTTGGCTGAGGGGTGGAAGCAGGTCTGCTTGTACCCCTTCTGCCTCTCCCTCTAAAGAACCCCCTCTGAGCATAAGCAGAAGAGGAGGCCTGGGCTTGGTAGAAAGGCCTGTGAAAAGGCCTGCCCCTGCCCCTGGGATGCTGCCTTTGAGGAGTGGCCTGCCTTTCCTTGGCCTGGGCACTCCTATAGGTGGTCCTATACTCGTCCATTTTTTCATGTAATTTCTATTTGCTCCCCAAACAGAGAATTACCCACAACAGGAAAATCCATGGCCTTAGTCTGGGTATCCTGTGACAGGGCTAGTACATCTGAGCCAAGCCATCCTGCAAGTGCCACAGATGTAGCCATGACTCTAGATGACACATCATTTGAGTCTACTGCAGCATGGAATTGCACCTTGGATGCCTCAATACCATCAGCAGCCACCTGCTCCAGCTCCTTGGCAAGCTGGCCAGGGACCTGTTTTGCTAAAGCCAGGACAGTGTCCCATCTGGATTTCTGATACCTAGCAGTATAAGCCATATAATTGGCCTGTCTGAGTCCCAAGGATGCTGCCATGTATTGTTTCTTTGCCATGGCATCATTCCTCCTGGAGTCCTTGTCTGGGGGGTGTGAAGCCAAGGGAATACCTGCCTTGTCACAGGCTGCAGCCTGCACTACCCCAACATAGCTGCATTGTTGTGTAAGGAACTCCGTATCTGAGCCTGACAATGTATACCTCTTGTCCATTCTTTTATCCACAGGAGGTATGGTGTTAGGAGTCTTTAAAATCTTAAATGTCTGTTTCCCAAAAGATTTGTGTAAGGGAATAGACAGCCTCCTAGACTCTGGGATATCCATCATTTCCACATAGTCAGGCTCCTCCTGGTCATCCACAGCTTCTTCCATAGGAAGCTGGAGGGTTTCAGCCACTTTTTTGTAAAACATGAAATGGGAGGGGGACTCAGAAAGCCTAGGAGGAGACATTCCTGAAGGTCTGTCTTGGGAGATGTCCGGGTCAATGGGCACATCCAGACTTTCAAAACCACATTCACTTTCCTCATATTCCTCTTCCTTCTCCTCCGGTTCATAAAATTCCTCTAAATCATACTCTTGAACCGGTGGAACCAGCCGAACCGAGCGCCTCCCTGATGATGCCGTTTGGTCGGAACCAGGGAAAGCGACTGCACAATTTTTATCGCTTGCTATTTCTTCAGCGGTTGGAGAAGAAAGTTTTGGATCCACACCAGCTGATTTTTCCTTTCTTGTTCTCTTAGCTGGAACCGACTCCTCAGAATCGGATCTCCTTTTGCCAGAAGAAGTCTCGCCCTGGTCAGAGGGCACTCCTTCTCGTTCGGTTTGAACCGAACCGGGCTGGCCATCCAGTTCAGCTGACTTTTGGCCTCCCTTTCCCTGAGCCTACCAACTCATTTTTCTAGGGTAGCTGCAGGAAAATGTTTACAAATCTGGCAGTCTGCATTGAGGTGGTCAAACCCCAGACAATAAACACCGGTGGTGTGGGGATCAGCCTTGGCAAAGACTTCCCCACATGCATACTGCAGTGTTGAAACCCAGTGGGCGCGGTTTTTCTTTTGGGTTTCTCAGACATTGTGCCAGTCCTAACCAAACTTACCCTTTTAATGGCAATCTGCCAGGCAAGACCCTCTTATCGGTTCCGGACCGTGTCACGGGTCGTGGAAAAAAACGTAATAAAATCCGTTTTTTTTAGAACCGATAAGAACCGGTAACCACACTCTAAAACTTAAAATAAAGATTTTTCAGCAACTTGATTGGTTCAAACCGAACTGATGAACCATTTACAAGTTCCACACAGAATAGAAACAATATAAACCTATCTAGTACTCACGAATACCACAGACAGAGACTGAACCGACAGGTTGCGGTTTAAATTCGGTCAAAAACCGAGAAAAACGGTACTTTAACCGACAAATTGAACCGAGCAGAAGGAGAAATCTCCGGAGCGACTGTTCAGTGAGGTGGAGTAAAGAATCTGACAGTTTGAGTTCAAACAGCAACTGACAGAGTCTCAACCGAGCTCAAGCTCAGTGTTCCATGCCTGGCATGGAAAGTTAACTCTTTCATCTCCGGGGCAGTTCGAAGGTTGGGACTCACTGCTACTGTCAGAAT
Organism: Neoceratodus forsteri; assembly: GCA_016271365.2. Classification (NCBI taxonomy): domain Eukaryota; kingdom Metazoa; phylum Chordata; order Ceratodontiformes; family Ceratodontidae; genus Neoceratodus; species Neoceratodus forsteri. The sequence goes on from CM057459.1 coordinate 587,098,479, forward strand.
ACAGCAAGACCTCATGTTGTTTGAAAGGCAGTGAGGGGAGCAAAGCCACACAGGAGAGGATAGCCAAAGGAGTAGCTAAAGGGGATAAGACTTTCTTAAGTTACATAAATGAGAAGAGGAAAGCAAGGGGCTGTATAGTGTGGATAAGGAGGGTGGCAGGGGGAGACTGCGCAGAAGACGATCAAGAAAAACAGACATCCTGAACAGATACCTCCTGCTCAGTCTTCACAGTGGAGGGAGGTGTGACGGACCAACAGGAAGCCGCAAGAACGAAGGGAGGAGGAGGTGGATGAGTCCAATTTCAGAGGAAAGAATCCTGAAGGGACTTGCAGCTGTGAAAATGGACAAGGCTATGGGACCAGATGAGGTAAAGCCAAGTGATCTCAGGGAGGTGCTAGCTGCCCCACCGATGGCCTAATTCAACAGCTCACTAGAAACAGATGTGATTCCAGAGGATTAGGGGAGCGCATACGTGGCTCCCTCCATGACAGCAGCAGCAGGGAGGAGGTTAGCAACTATAGGCTGATCAGTCTCACATCAGTGGTGGGTAAATTAATAACAGCCCTGTTCAAAGAAAGGTTGGCAGAGTATCTTGAATCCAATGGGCTGCAAGACCAAAAGCAGTTTGGATTCATTTGGGGGGGGGAGTGATTTCTTTGACTGGGTGACCAGGGGAAATAGATCAGGGAAGACAAAATACGTGGCCTATCTGGACTTTAGCAAGGCCTTTAAAACTGTGTTGCACAGGAGACTGATAAAGAAATTGAATAGCCTTGGGGTGGGATCCAATGTAGTGGACTGGGTAAGGAACTGTTTAATAGATAGGTAACAAAGGGTTATGGTTAATGGCACTCACTCTAATGAGGGGAGAGTGACCAATGGGATGCCGCTGGGCTCAGACTGGAACTGGTCCTCTTCAATGTCGTAAGTGACACTGCAGAAGAATCATGCTTTTTTGCAGATGACACAAAAATCTGTAATAGGGCACACTCATGAGTGTGAGAAGAGAATGCGTAGGGACCTTTGGAAACTCAAAAAGTGATCAAGCGCATGGTAGTTGTGGTTCAATGCCAAAAAATTCAAACTCATGCACCTAGGGCAAAGGAACCCAGGAGCTGAGTACAGGATAGGTGGTAGGTACTGACAGTCAGTAAGCAGGAACAGGACCATGGGGTTATCATATTGTAAGCCCCCTCTGGGAGCTTACTAAAACTTAAATAGTTAACCCCCGACACTACCAATGACCCCCTGCAGGTCAAGAGGTCACGGTAGGCACAGGCAGTGTAAATTGGGATGTTTGGGTGGGATTAGGATAAATCCAGTTGGATTGCAAGAAAAGAGGTTGGGAACGTGAGCGTGGCTGCAGTGGGGCAATTGCCTGCACTGGCCTGTGACAGGGTTGAAAAAGGCCCTGCACCATTTGTTATGCAGAAGGGGTTTAAACGCAAGGGTCTGTTCTAACCTCTCCTTTTCTTTTTTTTTTTTTGAAATTACTCTTTGTCCACCTACCCCAGCCTGCCACCCCTGACCCATCAGGGAGGCATGGAAGACATCCCAATGTCTGGTACCCTGCCCTGAATGGACCACGAGACCCTATGGAGCTGTGGTTTAACCCCCCGGGCGGGGACGAGTTGGGGGCACTAACACCCTGTAACTCATGTAGCGTCGGCTCAGGTCTGTTGGGTGGGCACAGGCACATCGTGGGCATGTCTTCCAACTCCCCATCTCCCCGGCAGTGGCAGGCCCTTTTCTCCATTCCCCTACAGCATGAAACCACAGACATCAAGGCGCAAGCGCTGACGTCCACACTGTACAATGGCCACCCATCCCCTATAGTCAGGGCTTGCAGTACTCTGAGCCTCCGCTCGGAGTCAGGCAAGTGTGCGGGCACTGGTCTCTTCCCTCTCCAGAGAAGGCGAGCTGTCATGGGACACTCAAGCCTATCTCCCCACGGCCAACCCACCAGCAACCCGAGTCCTCTCCCGAACCTTGGTCGCTGGGATGGCGCGAGGTGTGGCATCCAGGGCCTCAACCCTCAGCGGCACCGGGCTGGCTGTATCCTCCCCTTTTCTGTCTCTTCTCTGCCTGGTTGTGCAACCAGATTTTCTTGTAAGGCCTAGGAACTGATCACTCAGACGGTTTCGCAGTTCTCCGCCTCTCGCTATCTCCCTGACTTCCCTTGCTATTTCTGTCTTTTCTTCCCCTTGCATATCTGCAGGTATAAAATATGTGTGAATCTTTATGTGGAAATGTCACTGATACAGAGATCCCTTTGTTTAAAACTGTATATAGTTATACTGTTGAAATGACTGCAAAAACTGGAATTCAAGGGGTTAACCTGAGATAGTGGTTTGAAAAATATTTTCCAGAGCTGTCAACAAGAGGTCAGCTCTGGGTTGCAATGTACTGTTTTTCTGCACCTGCTGAAACTGACAAGAACACTGTGTGATAAGCAGAATGTTCTCTTAACGAGCCCCCTGCAAAGATATGTTATAAAAAGAGCTGCAGTGGTGGCCCGGTGGCGCTGAGGGTTGAGGCACTGGATGCCACACTTCGCATCGCACCAGTGACCCAGGTTCGAGAATGAGTCCGGGCCGCTGGGGGTTGACAGGGGAGGGAGAAGACTGAGCATCCATTGGACAGCTCTCCTGTCCTCTCCTGGGAAGGAGGGGGGACCACACTTGGTGCTTGACTGGCCTCTGGCAAAAGTAGGGGGCACGCCAAGCGTACAGTAACAACTAGAGGATGGGGAGTGGTGATGTCGGTGGTGATGCCATGACGTCAGGGTGTGTACCACTCCCCCAGAACAAGGAACATCAGTGACCGGTCTCCTAGATGATGGAGCACCATGCAGAGACCCTGATTGCCCGCACCTGCCAGGTGACCTGTCGGACTCCAACAAAAAGTTAATTATCTCAGGGGGCGTATCTGCCCCACCTCGTACCCACCTGGGGGGGTATAGCTAAGGCTCCATGGGGACTCGACAGGGGACAAGGCAGGTTGTGGAGCGGGGATACTGCAATGTGTCTCCTGAATTAGTGGAGACCGGACGCAGGCTGAGAAGCATAAAGAGTAATTTAAAAAAAAAAAATAAAAAAAAAAGAGCTGCAATGTTTTGCAAGAGGGAGCGACAGAGACTGAGAGACTAAAATTGGAAATTGAGAAGAAAAACTCAAAGGACTCTGCTTTCTATGTTTGTCCTGCCGTTGTAAATAGGTATACTGAACAATTTTTTTTTTTATTTTGCTGTTATTAATAATAAAATGCTATTTGTGAATTTTACAACTGCTCCTGGTTTTTCTATGCTTCCATACCTGTACCTCGATGACAGATGGTGTCAGCCTAAGTGGAATTTATGCCGTGCATATCTAAGCCAGGAGTTTTGTGCATGGGTATTAGACATGGCACCAAGGAAGCATAGAAGAAAGGTATGGATTCTGCAGCAGCAAATCCAGGAGTGATTACCAGAAGAATGGCAGCTAAAAGCCCCATTTACACCACCTGATCTGCAGCGCATCAACCCATGTGCAACAGTTGATGCACTGCAAATCTTACTGTGTGGACACTCACCAGTGCGCCGTAGGATGCCTGCGATTCCACTTTTTGATCTGATGCCAGAGAGGGAATGTCTAGCAGATCAAACGTAGTTCCATAGTGTTGGAAACCCGCTTCTATGCTTGATCCGCTGTGGAGGTCAATTTTCCCATGAGTCTTTCTGTCTGAAGCAGGAAGTATCAGCAGACCAGCTACCATGGTATCGAGTGGAAGGCAGCACTGTTCCTGACTGTGCAATCTGTTTTGCAATAAATAAAAATGGCAAATCACAAAATCAGAGGTCAACGTGATTTATTTGCAGGGCACCCGACTGATGGTTTTGGTGGGGGTGGGTTGGTGTGGCCATGCATCTTTGTGTAGCTCGAGTTGGGGGGGGCTGATTCAGTGACATGAATGAAAGTAGTAGGGGTCAGGGATACTTCATTCCCATGAGAGGAAAAAACAACTTTTTCATGTGTCTGTCTAGTGCTTAGAACAATGGCTTGGGAAACAAGGGAGATCACAGCACTTCCTGTTTACTGTAAGGCATGGCAATCACCGGACATGATGTACCCAAGGAGTTTGTCACACACATCATCAGAGTGACATCCACAACACTAATCACACCCCACTGAAGGAACAGCCCCACCACAACGTGCACTGCAGCGCAGCACAGAGGGCTGTGTAAACCATTTATTACAGGCTCAGCAGACAGCGCACCAGAAAGAAGCATTTAAGATTCAGGAGAGATGCAGTAATGTAAGCACGGCTAACATCTTAAATTGCACAGAGGCAGGGTAACACATGTGGAAACAACTTCCTCCCTAAATCCTAAAAAAGCAGGAATGGCTATCCAGATAAAAAGAGGCATACTGTTCCAGATAAAAACAGTTGATGGTGTTATGGAGGAATGTTATCTAAGGGTAACGGGGGACCTACATGGAGAAACCCTACACTTTATCAATATTTACACCCTGAACCTGGGCACAAATACCTTCCTTACCAAAATCTTTAATAAAATAGCACAACTGTCACAAGGACAGATTTTTTTTTTGAGGGGGGCTTAAATACAATAATGAATCCAGGAGTAGACCACTCATCCAGAAGGAATGCAATGAATAAAAAAGCCACACCGATCCTAAATAACTTATCTGCAGAAATGGGACTAATAGAGGTTTGGCATGCTCAGCATGAGAGGAGAAAGACTACTCCTTTTATTCAGCCTCACAGCACACATACTCCAGGAGCAACCTCTTTTTTATGCAAAAACAATATCGACACAGGACAATCTTAACGCAGATCAGTTCACATTATCAGACCACGTCCCATTATCCTGGGTCATCAAAGTCACATCCTCAGAATATACACCAATTTGGAGACTGAATGAATCCTTATTGAATAAAAAGGGACTTTTAAAAAATACATAAAGAAAGAACGGAAGAAACATACAATATTAATGTGGCCAAAAACTGTTCAAATTTATCTACATGGGAACTTACTAAAGCAGTTATAAGAGGGGAACTTGTAAGCTTTGCAGTGGCACAGAAAAAAACTAAAAACCTTAACTACCAGAAGGTTATTAGAAGACCTAAAGGCCCTCAAGGAACAACATAAAAGAATCCCTGACTCACAAACCATCCGGAAAAAAATGCTAACAATAAGGGATGAGCTTATCAAACAGGAAAATGAAACAGCAGAAGGTGCCCCCTGTTTTTTAAATCAAAAGTGTATAGATCTAGGACGAAAAGCATGCTGGCTTTTAGCTTATAGGGTGCGTAAAGTACAAATATCTAGATGGGTTTCCTCCATCAAAAACCCCCATGACCCTAACAACCCATGGAAAACTCCCAAAATGATAGCACACCAATTTAACATTTTTTATCAAAACCTATACAAGGAAGACAAAAATCCAGAACAAGTCGCCGCCCACATGGCTCAATTCCTAAACAAACTTAACCTGCTAAGGCTACCTTTATCAGCCAAGCTAGAGATGGACTCCCCATAAAAAAACAAGAAGTTATTATAGCAATAAAGTCCTTCCCCCCCTGGGAAAATACCCAGGACCAGATGGTTATAGTCCAGAGTTCTATAAACAGCTGGTTGATCCCTTGGCAAGAATACTTACAAAAGTGTTCAATACATGTTTGGATGAAAAAAGAATCCCTCCATCATGGATTGAGGCACTAATTGCGGTTTTACCAAAACCAAATAAACCCTGAGACATATGCGAAGCATATAGGCCCATCTTACTGCTAAATCAAGATTAAAACATTTTAAGTAAGATTCTGTCCATGCAGCTCCAAAATTACATTGAAATAATAGTACACGAAGACCAAACAGGATTCATCCCCTACAGACAACTTGCAGATAATATTAGAAAGCTCCTTAATACCATGGCCCATAAAAAAGAATCCCCCTCCCCTCAACTTGCAATATTTTTAGATGCCGAAAAAGCATTTGACAGCCTGAATTGGTCATACCTGAAAGAGGTGATGAAACACTATGGGTTGGATGGCTGATTCCTGCAAGTGGGTCTCTCTTTGTTATAGGGGGCCCACTGCATGAATCAGAGTCAACGGCACTACATCAGAACCTCTTACAATTAATAGAGGCACCAGACAGGAGTACCCATTGTTCCCGCTACTGTTTGCCCTAAGCCTCGAACCTCTAGCAGCAACAATTGGAAACGCCCATGAAATACAGGGAATCCAGGTAGGACACCAAGCATGTCAAATTTCACTTTATGCTGACGACACCCTGGTCTACATGTCAGACCCGGCACACTCCTTCCCCTGATTTCTTGAATTACTTTCTGATTATGAAAAAAATCTCAGGTTTTAAAATCAATAAAGAAAAGTCATGTGTTATTACTTGGGGGAACTCTTCTGACAGAGCAGAAATCCCAGCTAGCCTTTAAATAGGCAGAAGAGACAGTAAGGTACTTGGGGATATGGATCCCAAATAATCTGCAGAATTTATACCAGTACAACTACTCCCCCTACTCACCCAAATATTTTCTGAGCTCAACAGATGGGGAGCCCTCCCATTATCTCTATCAAACAAAATAGACACAATAAAACAAAACATAGTGCCCAGATGTCTCTTATCTTTTTACCACCCTACCAATTCCCATCCCCTTAAAAGGCTGGAAAAACTTTAGAAGGAAAATAATGAAATGTATTTGGGCAGGCCGCAAGCCCCGAATTAAGTGGGCAATATTGTAAGCAACAAAAGAGGAAGCTGGTTGGGGGCTCCCTGACTTACCCACATATTATACAGCAGCACAGTTACTCCCAGTCCTCAGAATGACATCAGGTAGAATGAGAACCAGCTGGTGTACCCTGGAAAAAGATGCCCATCCGCAGATTCCACTTAGGTTCTTACCATGGGTAATAATGCCTACAGCCCTTAAGGAAAATATCTGGATCAGACATACCATGACAAAATGGTTAAAGGCTAGGCAAAACTGGGAATTCCTAGAACCGGTCTGAAAGTACATACCCATAAGATTCATTCCTGGAATCCCAAGGTAGGAGATACAGGCCTGGGTTTAATTAGATGGGAGCAGTGAGGCCTGAGAACCCTCTCCCAACTAACACAGGGGGAGACAGTAATAGACTTTCAAATCCTTCAGAACACCTATGGGATACCCAAACAGGACTTTCATAAATATTTACAATGCCGGCACTTTATTCTTACTGGACCTGGAGTAACATCCATACAGAGTGCACCTGCTCCTGGGATCGCCCTAATTCAGAGCAGGGTCAGTACACTGAACACCAGGAAAGTAGTTTCACAAGTGTACAAAATTTCACAAGAATATATAGGTATCCTTGGTGTACAATTAGCTCAAGATAAATGGGAACAGGAAGTGGGATACAATTTGGAACCTAATCAATGGTCAATAATATGGGGCGGTACTCACAAACTAACAGCAACAAATAACTGGAGGGAGTTCCAATGGAGAGTTAATATACGATACTTTAGGACCCCAGTCATTTCAAAACATCTGGGCAACAATTACTCAGATTGCTGTTGGAGAAACTGTACAAGTACAGGGTCACATTACCATATTTTATGGAGTTGTGGAACACTAGGCCCATACTGGGAACAGGGAAACAATATAATTAAACGTATCCTGCAGCTTCAGCAGGACCTTACCTTTAGTAATATGATCTTGGGACTCCCTCCAGAAGATACGAGATCAGTAACAGAAAAATACTTCTTTAGGGTTCTGAGGGTAGCAGCAGCGAAAGCAAGCACTCAGAACTGGCTAAAACCAAAGCCACATACGGTGGCGCAATGGCTCAATAATATAAACAATATCAAACACACAGAAGCTATAGCAGCTAAATTAAGGTACCAGGTGGACCGTTACAATTCCCGATGGCTACTGTATTTTCACATAAAAAATCTCTGAAAGCTTTCCTAATTAACCAGGCATTCTCAGAGACTTGGTGAATGGTTGGTATAGTTTTTGTTATTAGTTTTACTGATTTTAACCTATATTGTATTGTTGCTGTATGGAATATTGTAAACGCGCCCTGAGCCCAGGAAGGGCACTTTATATAAATACATTTTTACTTTACTTTATTTACTTACTACTTAGAAGAAGAGGGAGGAAAACCGGTGATAAGCCAATTCCTACAACAATAAGGAACAGTATATGCAGGGTGAAATGCTAACAGATAAATAATATCGACCAAAACTACTAAATAAACCAGACATAGACAATAAAAGAATGGGTGAATAAAAAGCACAAGCCAAAAGAAAAGTTTATTGTTTTATTTTTTCATTGTTTTTTAGCTTTATCATAAACAAAAAAAAAACCTTTAGTTTAAGGGGTAGAGCATACTGTTTGACAAAAAGAATGCAAAATGAAGGACAAACCAAGAAGGAGTGCAAGGAACACAGGCCCCACCTTTTCTAAAGGACACCCGAACAAAGGACTTGATCTCTACTAAGGAGAGGTTGGGAGCCCATAGACCATCTCATTGATACCTGTTAAGCTAAAAATAACAAGTATATTGGTTAAACAAAGTAACAAATGCAAGGACATTTACTTACTCATTGTAATAAGATTAAGAAGATGAAAGAAAATGTATTCATTCCTGCACTTAGTGGAATATATGTGTACACTAAGTTTTTTACTCTATGAAAAATGTACTGTTAATGAACTTTGGCTCTTAATAAAATATAAGTTCCAAAAAAAAAAAAAGTAAATACGGCTAAACTAGAAGCAGAAATAAAAGTCCAAATTGAGACTGTACAGCAAGCACCAGTCATGGAAAAAAAAAGAACAGGCAGTGACAGAACTTGAAAGCCTGACTGCCCTTTTCAAATGGTGGGCTATACAACAAAAAGGGAGAAACAGAGAAGAGAGGAGATGCAGCAGAGAGAAAAAGAGATTCAACGTTTAGAGACACAGGGAAAAGAAATGCAACAACTCGAGAAGCAAAGAAGAAAAGAGATGCAGTGCTGGATGCTTGCAAACTGTCAAAGCTGGTGGTTCTGGCACAGGTCCAGCAGAGCAACAAAACACAAACAGCTTAAAAGACACTAAACTTACAAAGATGTGTCCCTCGTATGGTATCAAAGCATTCTTGACAACTTTTGAAAGGGTTACTACAGCTTGCCAGTGGCCAAAGCAGCTTTGGGCAATCAGACTGGTACCTTACCTGACAGGGTAAGCCCAACTTACCTACAGCAATATGGCCACTGCACAGTTAGAGAACTATGACCTGGTGAAAAGTGAAATCCTGAAAAGGTATGGCATCTCAGGAGAGACATACAGGCAAAGATTCCGGTCCCTGAAGTATAACTCAGCCGACAATCCTCGAGAAGCCTTCACCCGTCCCATAGAATTCCTTATGAAATGGCTCCAACCAGAGCGCAAAACACTCCCACAGATCATTGAAACATTTGTAATGGAGCAGTTCATCAATATCCTACCCATGGACATACAGCTTTGGATAAAAGAACACCGACCAGAAAGTAGGGAAAAGGCTGTTCTTTGGCTGAAGACTACCAAATGGCCAGATATATGCCACAGTGGCGAGGTAACAGCCAAGCACTGGTAAGACAATCTTTTTCCTATTTAAACTCCAAGTTTGATAAGAACTCTGGTTGGGGTAACAAAACTGTGCCCAAAGACTTAATTTGCTATAACTATAATAAGCCAACTCATATTGCAAAAAATTGCCATAGTAAGAAGAATGACGCTGGAGCAGATTTGTCCTTAGCAAATTGGGACAAGTACTTAACAGATGTGAAAGTGGTAGATAAGACTGTGAAGGGACTTATTTATTTATTTATCAAGTCTAGGATTACAAATATCTTTGAGCCATGGCTCTTTTACAAAGGTTCCACGTCAGAGAAATACAAATTATGGGGAACATCAAGACAGGCATTACAACAATGTGGACATTGCAAACAGAGTACAGATTAATACAGTTCAAGGATAGCATTGTAACAAGGCAGCCAGCGGCATTTGTCAGAGAAAATAGACAACAGATAAGAAGTGCCAGAGTCATAGGGAGAGGGGAGAGGGAAGAGGGTAGGGGGGAGAAGGAATGTAGAAAGGGTGGTGAGAGGGTGAAAAGTGCAGCATTGGGTATACCAAGGTGTGAGGGTAGAATCCAGTGAGGAAGGGAGGGGAGGTGGGGACAACTAGAGCGGAAAGGGAAGTGGAGAAACAAGGTTAAGTTGGGCAGTCACAGGAGCTGTTGGTAGTGAGATAGTCCCGGAGCCTAGTTTTAAACATACCAATAGTTGGGGCAGAGGAGATGGTTGGGTTGAGGCCATAAGCAGACAGACCCTAGTGCATATTGAAGTGCTGGGAAAACAATGTCCAAAAGGACCAGGTACTGGTGTCATCTGCATCCACGGAGACACTCGATACTATCCCACCAGCCAAGTGACTAAATATTAAGGGTGTATCACACCAAATGAAAGTGGGGGAATACCTAAGTTACCTGTATCTGTGATTATTGGAAATGACTTTCCAGGATTTACTGAGTTAATCAAAGAGGGAATAAATCCTGATGTTTCAGCAGCTGTGGTGACAAGAGCTCAGGCAAAGAAAAATCTCAGATGGTGGGGACTCTTTCCCTTTCGCTGATTTTGATTTGGACTTGTTTGAGCACAGCTCCAAAATCCACAAATTCAGGAAAGAAGGGCGATGTCTGAAGTAACAGTGGCAACAAAAGACTGATGGACATAAGGGGTTAACGTGAAAATGCTGAAACTAAACTGATCACTGATTGTGATTTTCTTTCAGAACAAGCTAACAATGTTTCTCTCCAGGGTTATTTTAAGCAGCTGGGGTTGAAACCAAAATAGGGTGAATCTATGTTTAAAAAATGTAATGGGCTACTGTACAGAGTTTGGATTAAACCTCAGACACAGGACCAGATAGAACAATTAGTTATACCACAAAAGTATAGCTCTGAGTTGTTACAGATAGTACATGATAGTCCTATGGCTGGTCACTGGGGGGAGGGATCGCACCCTTGCCAGGTTGCTGTACAGATTTTACTGGCCTGGAATTCATGAAGATGTTGCTACCTATTGGAGTTCTTGTGCTGAGTGTCAGAAAGTAGCCCCAGTGACTAAAAAAAGACAAGGTGCCCCTTGTGCCCCTACCCTTGATGAACGTGCCTTTTGAGAAAATTGCAATGGATGTGGTTGGCCCCTTAAACAAAAGTAAAAAGGGTAATCAATGCATTTTGGTAGTATGTGACTATGCTACTTGATATCCAGAGGAATTTCCAATGCATACTGTTACAGCCCCAAAAGTGGCAGCAGAGCTTTCCAAAATTTTCAGCAGGGTGGGCATACCTAAAGAGGTTATTACTGATCAGGGTAGTCATTTTGGTGCTGCATTACTGAAGAAGTTGTACCGACTGCTAGGTATCACTGCCATAAGAACCTCCCCTTATCACCCTCAGACAGACGGTCTTGTTGAGCATTTTAATCAAACCCTAAAATGCATGTTAAAAAGGTTTGTAAAAGGGGAAGGGAAAGACTGGGACCAGTACTTACCTTACCTGCTTTTTGCTTACAGAGAAGTGCTACAGGCATCAACAGGTTTTTAACCATTTGAAATGCTGTATGGTAGACAACCTAGAGGGCCACTAGATGTAATAAAAGAAACATGGGAAGATAACCCACATCAGAAACAATCTATTACATCTTATATGTGTGCCCTGAGAAAGAAGCTGGCAAAATATGTTGAAATCACCCATAGTACTCAGGAAGAGGCCCAAAACCAGCAGAAGGTGTATTATGACCATGGGGTAAAAGAAAACGTTTTTGAGCCAGGTGAAAAGGTCTTTCTGTTACCCACGACAGAAGATAAACTGTTACTGAAGTGGCAAGGGCCTTATAACGTGCTTAGATGTACTGGCACAGTTAACTATGACATTGAGACCTCTGATAAGAAAAATCCTACTAAGATATACCATGCTAACCTCCTCAAGAAATGGGTTGAAAAAATACCAAAAGCTGCTTTGCTAGTTTTACCAGAAACTGATAAAGAAGATATTAATATAGCTTATGACAGACTGGAACAAACTGTAACTGCTGATGCTGTAAAGCTGAATGTTTCCTTAACTTCCGAACGAACCGTAGAAATTTGTAACTTACTAAAGACATTTAACAGTACCTTTACCACAGTGCCAGGCCGAGCAAAAGGGGTCGAGCACGTAATAGTGACAAGGAATGCGCACCCTATTAGACAAAAGACATACAAATTACCAGAGCGGTTAAGAGCTGATGTGGTTAAGGAAATACAAAAAATTTAAGAATTGGGTATCATTTAAGAGTCAAGAAGTGCTTGGTCATCACCAATGGTGATTGTAAACAAAAAAGAAGGGGGTGTAAGAATCTGCCTTGAATTTAGGAAACTTAATCAAGTGTCAGAATTTGAAAGTTATCCTATGCCCAACATAGATGATTTGGTGGACAGACTGGGAAGTGCTAAGTATGTCAGTAGGAGTACCATCGATCTCACCAAGGGTTACTGGCAAATCCCCCTAGCTAAGGAATCCAGAGACAAAACTCTATTTACCACTCCTATAGGATTCTGTCAGTTCACCACCATGCCATTTGGTTTACATGGCACACTCGCTACATTCCAGCGGTACATGGATGTAATTTTATCACCTCACACTGGTTATTATGCTGCATACCTGGATGATGTCGTGGTGTACAATCCAGATGGGAAAAGCCACCTGGAACACCTACGAGCAGTTATCCAAGTAATCAAAAAGGCAGGTCTGACAATTAATCCTACCAAGTGTGCACTGGGCACGCAGGAAACCAGATATTTGGGCTATGTTTTAGGAAATGGAGAAGTCAAGCCAGGGGTTTCCAAGATAGAAGCTGTAGCTAACAGCCCTGTCCCAAAACCAAGAAAAATGTCAGGTCATTTTTAGGGCTGGCTGGTTATTATCAGAGATTTGTTTGCAGCTTTGCTGAGTTAACTACTCTCTCACTGAACTCACAAAGAAACGGTTCACGAATAATGTGAAATGGACCCCAGAGTGTGATGAGACATTTCAAGCCATTAAGGCTGCATTATGTTCAGTCCCTGTTTTAAGAAGCCCAGACTTTGAGAAACAATTTCTGTTGCAGACAGATGCATCAGAGGTAGGCCTAGGTGCAGTCTTGAGTCAGCATATAGATGGGAAAGAACATCCTATTCTATACATAAGTAGGAAATTGCATGATACAGAGAAAAGGTACTCCACCATTGAAAAGGAATGCCTTGTGGCAAAGTGGGCCATGGAGTCCCTTAAGTTTTATTTAGTAGGAGCTGACTTTGTACTTATAACAGATCACAATCCTCTCTGTTGGCTCAACCAAATGAAGGATAACAATTCTAGAATCACACGGTGGTACCTGGAATTACAGCCCTTTAAATTTACAGTGATGCACAAATCTGGGAAACAGAATGTCAATGCTGATTTTCTGTCAAGATATGGATCAGGAATTGAGAATTTCAAAAGTTAAAAAATGTGCTGTTTAAACCTCACTGTTTGCCATACTGCATATGCACTGAACTGTAAAGGTTATAAGCTAATGTTAGGCAGGAATTTAATAGAATGTTTTGGAAACCTGTTTTTGTAAAACAGGTTCCCTAATAAAGAGGGGGGTATGTGACAGGGTTAAAAAAGCCCTGCCCCATTTGTTATGCAGAAAGGGTTTAAACACAAAGGTCTGTTCTAGCCTCTCCTTTTCTGTCTCTTCACTGTCTGGTTGCTCAACCAAATTTTATTGTGAGACCTAGGAACTGATCACTCCTATGGTTTTGTAATTCTCCGCCTCTCGCTATCTCTCTGCCTTCCCTTGCTATTTCTGTCTTTTCTTCCCCCTTGCATATCTGCAGGTATAAAAATATATGTGAATCTTTATGTGGAAATGTCACTGATACTGGGATCCCTTTGTTTAAAACTGTATACAGTTATACTGTTGAAATGATTGCAAAAACTGGAATTCAAGGGGTTAACCTGAGATGCTGGTTTGAAATATATTTCCAGAGCTGTCTACAAGAGGTCAGTTCTGGGTCACAATGTACTGTTTTGCTGCACCTGCTGAAACTGACAAGAACACTGTATGAGAAGCAGAATGTTCTCTTAACGAGCTTCCTGCAAAGACTTGTTATAAAAAGAGCTGCAATGTTTTGCAAAAGGGAGAGACAGAAACTGAGAGACTGAGATTGGAAACTGAGAAGGAAAAACTCAGAAAAGGGACTCTGCTTTCTACGTTTTTACTGCCATTGTAAATAGTTATACTGAACAATTTTTTTTTGTATTTTGCTGTTATTAATAATAAAATGCTGTTTGTGAATTTTAGAACTGTTCCTGGTTTTCCTATGCTTTCTAACCTGTGCCTCGATGACATGGCCTGCATGGCCCAGTTCGGTAGCGTGGTTGATGTGTACCAGTCTGCAGTGGGAATGTGGCTGCAGTCAGGAGCCCCTCTCTGGTTAAAAGTAAGTGGGAGGGAGCTGAAATTTGCCCCTCTGTGAGTGCAGAGAACAGTGTATGGAGAGCCACAGTGACCTGCTGAAAGTGCCCGCGGTTACCTGGTTAGAGTGATCCTTAATGTCTGAGAGTCTGCTGAGCAGATGGAATTGATATAGAAAGAGGTGCAGAGTTGGCTAGTGAACCTGGAGAGCTGCAGCTGAGAGTTAAAAAAGCTGAGCGTCCACTGAGATAGTGCTGGATAAGACTGAGAAATGTGTTCCATGAAGCACTATCATTCATGGAGGTGAGAAGTGAGAGAGTAGAGACTTATCCAGAAGCTGCATCAGGGTGTGTCATGGCCTTATTCAACCCACCATTTGTGCTACTGCCACTGTGAAACCTGATTAGGCTCCAGGATGATAAATTTAGTGGAAGACCATATCGGTCACATTTTACTGCTGTTCTACGCGGTACTGTTTGTGTCTGTGGACTTGCTTTTTGCCCTCCCCATGAACCTCATGCTCCATGCAGTAACTGGTGTGACTTGTGCCCCCACTGCATTAAATGGATTTGTTCTTCTTCTCATTTTTGTGTGGACTTTCGACTCATTTATGAACTGTTGCTTGCCAATTAACTACCTTTCCCTTGCAGTAGCCAGCAATCATTACAGGAAGGAACCCCGGCACATCTGAGGCTTTGGACCAGCTAAACACAGCCATTTTCTGGTTATGAGTTTTCTCTGTGTGGTTGCCCCTCCCCTTGAACAGAAAACCATCATACTCCTAGACACTGGAGCAGGATGCTTCAACATGGGGACTTGTCTGGGATCAACATTTTGGGGTGCCTGTCACCATCTAGACACACTGTGAATGCTGGCTAGCAATGTTGGTTTGGACTGTCTGCATTGAGTGAGTGAGTGAGGAGCCGGAGAAGTCATTACCTGGGAAATTTTGCACCTTTTGAAGCTGCTGGCACCTGTTGGTCTGGCTGTAGGAGCTCGCATGAAGGGCATCATAATGCCCTGTGTTGGGACTCTCTGTTGATTGGTCGATGGGACTGGTGGCTGGGGGAAAAGGGAGTTGGAATGGAGGGTTGCAGGTTGTAGCATGAGGAGAGTGTTTGGAGAGACTGAGTGAGCAGCAGCACTGTTTGAAAGTTTGAGTAGCTGTTACCAAACTTTGGAAAGAGAAAATAGCCCAGGCCCCAGTGTCGTCGCCTGAAATAATGGTCCCAGCCTCTATGCTAAAATGGCTCTGGGACTGGGTGGAGAAGGTAACGATGACCAATGAGTGCGTTGTCTGCCAGTACAAGAGCCCTGGTGTCATGGAGCTGCCTGTTTGCTCAAAATGCTCCAGCGGAGCTGCACGTGCCCCTGCCCTAGTCCAAATTGGGGTTGGCCAGGACTAATTAAGCCTTATGGATTGGAGATTGCCAACATGGAAGTGTGGTACAAGATATTCTTGGAGCCATGGAGCCAGGCCCTGGTGGAAAATGTCACCAGTAGCCTGTTACGCCCGCCGTCTGAGCCAGAACCTGTGCTGCCTGTTGGCCATGGGGCAGGCCATCGCTGCAGGGCCCATATGTCAGAAAAGCTACTGTCATTTCCAATTGGAAGTGCCAGGGAGCTTGCAAAGTCAAAAGAGAAGTTGATCACCCCATGGCAGAAGGTAATGTGCAACCTGACGTGGAGGTGGAAAAGGTGGTGGAGCAGGGTGGCACTTCAGACTTGGAAAATTTGTAGGGTGGGCAAGGCGCCAGTGCTGCCACCGAGGATATTGGCATCAGGGTGGCTTTTGAAGATGATGACATTGAGAGGGAAATCCCGAAGCCATATAAAGCCTCGGTCATGTCATTCAAGGATGAGATGCCCAGTTTACCTGCCCAGTGCCAACAGCGGCAAGAGAAACTAGACTGCCTCCGACCCAACGACCCCAAGGTGAAGACCTTTTGTATTGGTATATGGCTCCCTGACAGCCAGGCACCTCACACCAGTATCCACTGCATCCTGGAATGGTCTCAGGTTGAGTGAATTGTCCAGAGAAAGATTAGGCAAGAATACCCCAATCAAGTATACCCGTACCTCCCCAAACGATTATGGGATGTAATAGAGGAGAGCCATTAAAACTGGGTTTTCTGAGGGGTGCTGGACAAAATGTGAAAGAAGCATTGTTTGAGTGCCACCAATGCTACCATGGAGCTCCAGAAAGCTCAGAGTTATGCAAGAGTGACATGCGCCAAACACGTGTATAATGGACTTATCGTTTTCAAAACCTTTTCACTAGTCCAAGACATTGAAGGGAAGAGGACGAAATATTATGTCATCAGTGTGGATTCTTTCGGGGAGGAAGTGACCAAGCCGGAACCTCATTGTTATTATGCAAGACTGTAAAGGCCTCCTTGATCTGTGGGACTGTTGAAGAGACTCAAGATCAAGGTGCGCCCCCCCCCCAACATGAACATTGGTACTGTGTTGTTTGCATTTTGGACTGCAACGTGAACCAAGAAAGGACAATTGTCTCCAGATATCGGGTTAGACAAACCCTTTTTCTTCTTATCCTATTGTTGTTCTGTTTGTTGTGGGTTAATTACTTGTAAACTGTTTACAGAGCGACTTCATATTTGACCAGTTATGTGTAACCCCCAGGGGGCGCTACACTTACGGCTACTACCCCTGCCTACCTTCACGAAGACAGGGTGAGGGGGCCCAGATCCATTGACTGGTGCCTCCACCCAGAGGTCGGGGTTAATACTGGCGAATCTACCTTGGCCACAGCCCTCTGGGTCACTGCAACCCCCCCTTTCGACCCACTAGTGGCTAGTGGCTCACACAAAGTCCAAACAATACTTTTCCCACATACACTTACCCCCCGGATGGTATCTCTCAGCTCACTCCGGGGATCCCCTGTAAAGTAAGGTACAGTTATATCACAGTCACTATGCAGCAGTTCACCAGAGATGCACAAACTAATCAGGGTGTAGTTGCAACACATCAATCTGATTTATTAAAGGGGGGCAAATAACAAGGGCAGGGAGAATCAAGGTAATTGGCTTACTCTATAATTATCTACATAGGGCACTGTGCACAGGCCTAAACCTAATATTTACTGTCCCTGGGTACCCAAGCCCTAATGGCTAGTCCACCGTGGCAGCTGGTTGGGGCCCTGGCACAGATAGCCTTTGCAATCCTGAGGAAGTAAAAAATAAGAAGAACATTCCACTAGGGCAGTTAGCAGTGTAACAAACCACTTAAGACCACTGTCTGCAGACTGGGCAGGGAGCTACCCTGATTTAGTACTCACGGCTCCAACACATACCGATTCGGTCACCACCAGCAGGGCTGAGCCTGAATTTCACCAGCCTCCTCACACATTTATATGGCAATTAGCAGAGGGGTACCATACCAGGCAGCAGCTTCTAGACCCCCCACACACACTTGCAGCAGATTTGGGCAATAAACGGCAAATTCAACCTCACGGGTGGACCGAGCGCAATTCAGCAATTTTCTCCAGTCCTTTCAGGTTGAGCCTGGTAGGTAGCTGGGCTGGCACCAGCCTCCTCTGACCGCACGCAGGCGGATTTTTTTGTCCGCCGACTTGAACAGGAAAACCGGCCGCCTCGGGCCTTTCACGCGCTTCCCGCGTGAACACTCCACTAGCGCAGAAGCACAGAGCTCCTTTCCTCTCCTCAGCCACAACGCCTCTGCCCTTGACAGCGTTAAGCACTCCTTACAGGTCGGACGCTACCCATTTCCATTGGCTGGCTGAACATGCCAGTCATTTCCTCCTGCCCTCAGTGGTGCGAAAAAAGCGCCATAGCCCATAATACCTTTCCAAAAATACAAGCAGTCCCTCTATTGGTCAGCCAACTCTGTAGGGTCCCGAGGTACTGATTGGTCCAATTCAGCAGTTCTGGACCAAAATGGAGGAGAAAATCGAACAGTCTTTACTGCAAAGAAAAGCAGGTTAGAACAACTACATTATCATTATCTTACGTTATTGCGAGCAAACAATCACATCCTCCAGCAGAGCTCCCTCTGCACCACTAGTGATGGCAGAAGGGAGCTATTTTTTCAGCGTCCCGGGCGGGACTCGGGCATACAACCACACAGCCCCCCCATTTCAATTAATTATGACTGCAACAGGCAGCCCTTAAAGAGACAGCATATGGAGGCTTTAAAAGCACTCACTAGCTACCCATTTAAATGGCTTTATGCCGATCACCAACCAGGTATGGAGCATGGAAACGAGCTTCGGGAAAGCTGTTAAGAACCCCCATTTACAAGGGGGTTACATATGCCTCAGCATAAGACTGATTAAAGGACTGAGCATTGCTAGATCACGGTTCCGAGACATTGACGCATTATGGATTTGGCACAGTGGTGCCGGTAGCAAGAGGAGAGGAAGAGCACCTATTTTGGCAGGTTAATCCATTTATATTTCATTGTCTTACTGTTATTGAAAAAATGCAGCCCATATTTTGTGTAGTAGTGCAGACTATATTGTTTTAACTGTTCAGTTGTTATGGTGGGTAGTTTTGTGGAGATGATTTGGACCAGAAGACTGTGGCATCAGCACAAAATTTAGCAGTGTCTAATATTTCAGCAAGTAGTTTAGGCTGGATCACCACCGCCGTAGCTTAGGCAATCCGTCTATGGGCGCAGTGGGTTGGGTCACCATGGCAGCGTAGTGCAATGTGTCGGGAGTAGAGCAGTCACAGATAATGGGGTTTATTTGAGTTATGGGAAATCCACCATTTTGGCAGTGTTGCCAGCAGTGCTGGGTGGGATCTGTCTGGTGGAAGTGTGCATACCTTCCCACAAGTGTCACTCCAGTAACTGGGCAGAGCGCTCACTGGGATCAATAACCATTTGTCGGAGGAAGGCGTAAGCCCCCTCTGGGAGCTTACCAGAACTTAAACAGTTAACCCCCGTCACCACCAAGGACCGCCTGTGGGTCAGGAAGTTGCAGTAGGCACAGGCAGTATAAACTGGGATGTGTTGGCGGGATTAGGGGAGATCCAGTTGGACTGCAAGAAGAGAGGTTGGGAAAGTGAGCGCAGTCAGGGTGGGGGCAACTGCCCACCCTGGCCCACATGGCCCAGCTTGGTAGTGTGGTCAGTGAGTACCAGTCTGGGGAGGGAATGTGGCTGCAGTTAGGAGCCCCTCTCTGTTTTGAACAAGGCCGCTGTTTACCCTTGGTTTAGTGCCAGTTAAAAGTAAAGTGGGAGGGAGCTGTAATTTGACCATCTATGAATGCAGAGACCGGTGAACAGCGTATGGAGAATTACAGTAATCTGCTGAAAGTACCCGCAGTGACCTGCTTAGAGTAATCCTTAGTGTCCAAGAGTCCATCAAGCAGATGGAATTGGTATAGAGAAAGGTGCAGCTTCTAGCTAGCGAACCTGGAGAGCTGCAGCTGAAAGTTAAAAAAGCTGAGCACCCCGTCTGGTAGATTTGGAGCAATGAGTTAGTGCTGATAGGACTGATATATGTGTCCCGTGAAGCATCATCATTCACAGAGGTGAGAAGTGAGAGAGTAGAGACTTAGCCAGAAGCTGCATCAGTATGTACCATGGCCTTATATGGCTCACCATTTGTGCTGCTGCTGCTATTGTGAAACCTGATCCGGCTCCAGAATGATCACATCAGTCATGTTTTACCACTATTCTGCGTGGTACTATTTGTGCCTGTGGACTTGCTTGTTGGCCCCCCCATGAACCCCATGCTCCATGGAGTAACTGGTGTGGCTTGTGCCCCCACTGCATTAAATGGATTTGTTGTTCTTCTAATTTTTGTGTGGACATTGGACTTATTTATGAACTGTTACCTACCAATTAACTATCTTTCCCTTGCAGTAGCCAGCAATGACTAGAGGAAGGCACCCCCGCACATCTGAGGCTAAACACCGTCATTTTCAGTTTATGAGTTTTCTGATGTGTGGTCACCCTTCCCCTCGAACAGGACACCACCATACCCCTAGACATGGGGAAAGGGGGGCTATGATATCATATCTGATTACCTTAACATAGCAGGGCAGTGTGACAAAGCAGTGGGTAGGCCAGTGGGATGTGGGGATGCTTAGGGAGAATTGTCTCCAGCAGGAGGAGGGAGGTGGCCAGCCCACCGGTGCAGCAGTTGGATTTCCGCTTGCAACGATGACGACCTGGGTTCGTGGATGGACACAGGAGTTGGAGGGCTGGTCAGGAGAGAAGGATCAAGCATCCTGGGAACTGCTCTCCTTCTCAGGGGAGGGAGGGGAAGAGTGTCCGTCGCTTTACGGATCCCTGGCAGAGGCTGGGGGTATGGCTGCAACTGGTGCTGTCATGTTAGGGGGCGGGGCAGATGCTGGGCATCATTGCACGTCCCTGCCTCCAGGGAGCAAGCATGGAAAAAACCTGGTCCCCTGGCATGATGACCCGCTCTGCCCCAGTGCCCACTGCTTCCAACGTCCGCCGGTGGGGTCCCACTACCATGTCCTTTACCCAGGGGGTAAGCTGGGGCTTGCAAACAGTGTCCATTGGGAAGGGGAGCCCCCCCGACAGACCCACCCAAGGGGGAAAGCCTGGGCATGAGGGTGGCAGGAGAAGCAGGTCTGAGGATAATGGGAACCAGACCAAAAAAAAAGGGAGAAGGGAGGTGGTGTTGCCACTGTACTGCTTACTGGTGAGACCACACCTGGGGTACTGTGTCCAGTTCTGGAGACCACAGCTCAGAAAGTTCAGGGTGGAAGTAATCCAGAGGAAGGCAACTACCTCAGTGTGTGACTCAGCAGTATGTTGGACTTTTCTGCCCCCATTGATGCCATCCATGCCAAGCTCCACCCTAAACTTGGTGCCCTGTACTGCAACAGAGACTGCCTTTCCCCCCAGGTCTGCCGGGAGCTGGTCACCAAATCTATTCTCTCAGTCTTCGACTATGCGGATGTGGTCTGTGGCACCACCCCTCATCTTCCCTTGTCAGAATGGATACCTTCTGCAATGCTTTCTGCCACTTTGCTACCAATTTACCCCCTCGTACTCATCACTGCTCCCTGTACTCCTCTCTATCCATTCTCTGGCTCCGCTCATGTTGCCAGTCCCACTGTGTCTCCTTCATCTCTATATGCTGGTTTTGTCACTTACTTACTTCCTACCTCTCCTCACTCATCTCCCCCATCCCCTTCTTCCTCCTCTTCCTCTTCCTCCTTCTGCTTCAGGGATTCCCGTACTTTCTTCATTCCTAACACTAGGCAAGTTGGGTGGATTGCATTTCAGGATCTCGTTTTATCAGGCCTGCCATGCCCATGTCTGGGGCAGGTTCCGTGTTAGGCCCATTAAAGAAATGCAAAGTAAGAGTAAGTGCAAGTGCAAGGAAGGAGCCGAGTCGCACATGCTATAGTTTAAACTAGCATCCTGTCTCTGTTGGGAGAGGGTTACAAACTGGCTGGTTCTCTGGCTAGGTTTTCAGGGCAGCCACAGTGTATTTAAAGGCCACATCCCCGGTATTGATTACTTTGGGGTGGGGAGCAAGGCACTCCCCAAATACTGGTTGAGGTTGTGCATTGTACCCTCTCAGATCTGAGCTTTACTCAGGTTATCTGCATAGAGTCTGCACCTGTTCTATTACTTTAGGCCTGTTTGAAGCATCTGTATCAGCCTGGTACTGTTTGTACCTCCCATACATGCCCTCTGGCCTTTTCTGTCTCTCGACTCCATGGAGCTGTGCACTCAGTTTATTTATTTAAAAGGCAACTATGACTTTACTACTACCAGCCAATGTGACTACTTCTCCTAAATGGTCAACCTCTACACTCACGCCTGGCATTGTGTGGCCCTAAACTCCCTCTGGCCAATTATCCTTGTCCTCCACTTTCCTCCCTCTCACCTCACCTTACCCCTCTCCCCCATTCCTCCCCTACCTCACCCACACCCTCTCTTCTTTTAGCACTTCAGACTTCTGTCCCATCTATCTTGCAGTTCTCATACCAACCGCCCCAGACAATGGCCCTTCAGCCTGCCCACTCCTTCCTGACCCCCCCACCCTCCACCCCCTACTGGTTGCTCATCTGGCCTTACTATCCTTTACTGTCTCTTCAATTGAAATACGGTATTTTGTTTTTGAGACTCGGTGTAACCCCCCCCCCTGCAAATGGAGGTTCCCAAAAGTCTTCCAGGAGCTTGCCTGAATGCTCCAAGTCTGGGCGGTGTTTGGCGTCTGAGCTGTTTAAATGTGGTTCCACGTGAGTGCTATTTGAGCCTCCATGTACTGTCTCTTTAAGAGCTGTCTGCTTGCAGACTTAATTAGTTTGTATGAGGGGACTGTGTATTTAATGCTCGAATCCCGCCCGAGCTGCTGTCAAATCGCTCCATTTTGAGGTCGCCGGAAGCACAAAGGGAGCCTTGTTGAAAGATATAACTGTTTGCCAGAAATCATTTAGAGTGACTGAGAAAATGTAGTTTGTCTAACCTGTCTTCATTTCAGCACAAACTGTTTCAGTGTAGCCAGGGCCCCTGGTGTTCTGCGGCAGAATTTTCTGATTTCTGCGGCAGCATTTTCTGATTTCTGCGGCATGATTTATTCATTTCTCTGGCAGAATGCAGTCCTGTCATTGGCTAAATATGATGTGATATCATCGATGACATCATATGCTGAGCATAGATGAGGGGCTTCAGGATAAACGAGGTGGGAAAGAAAGCCTGACACTATGGAAAAACAGTATATTTATATGAAAATTCACCAAAAACAATTCTGCGGCACTATATATATTCTGTGGCATGATGCAAATTCTACGGCAAATTCCACAACCACAGAACCACAGAATTCCAGGGGCCTTGAGTGTAGCTCTTTCATTTTGGTCCTGAATTGCTGACTTGGACTAATCAGGATGATAGGGAGACCTTAAAGTGGAGCCTGTGGACGAATCAGAACTTGGACTCTCAATTTTGAGCCAGTCACAAGGGGACTGTATGGGCAGTGACTGTGGGAAATGTGGTTTTAACCTTGGCACCTTTTTTCACCAACAGAGGGAGTTCTGTTGTGAGTGACAGCCGAATCAGCCAACTGAACTGGGAGGAACTAAAAGGAAATGCCCTGCTCTGTTACTGGAAAGTCAGATCAGTTGTGACAGTGAAGAGAAAAGGAGCTATGTGCTTCTGTGGTGTGTAGTTTAGCATGGGAAGCGCATGTGAGGCCCTGAGTTTCGGCCTGCAGCCGCTGTGAGTGCCAGTTTGGACTGAGTCTGAGTTGTGAGGAGAAAGAAGCACCAGAAGTGTGGAAACCAGGCTCACCCTGTTGAAGACTGGAGAAATTGCTGAATCGCACTCAGTCTGTCAGGAACTGAAGCTGCTGTGCGGACTCCCAGGTATCTTGCAATAATTGCGATCAGGATCGAGGAGCAGCCTGCCTGATATAATACTTTCCTTTTACATATGAATTCGCGTAGTGCTTGTGGGGAATCACTATTTCCAATCCCCTGTATTGTGTGCTGTGTGTTGAAGCTGGAAGCAAACCCCAGCTTGTCTCAGACTAAATCTGTTTGCTATCAACTGCAGTGGGGTCCAGTCACAAGGACCTTGTCTCCATGCCCTGTTGTTTCGGACAATCCTGAAGAACATTCACCATTCAGCTCTCAGCTTGAGTATTGTAAGTTCAAATCAGGGTATTCCCCTTATCAATTACAAGTGTGTCATCTAATTATTGTTGTTTCACTTCTTCATGGACTGAGCCATCCGGCTCCGGATTACAAGTGGGTGTTGTGCATATGTAACCCCTAGATGGCGCTATCCCAAGGGCTACTACCCTTGCCTGTTTGACTACAGACGGATTGAGGGGCCTAGGTCCTGCGGCAGGTGCCTCCACCCAGAGGTCAAGGTTTGTTGTGGTTAGACTAGCTTGGTCACAGCCCTCTGGGACACTGAGACCCCCTTGTATTCCCTCTAGTAGCTCACACAGTACACCGGAGTTACAGCCCCAATACCCCACGTATACACACTGTTCACTCATATAGATACCACTTACCCTCGAGACTGATTCTGCAGCACGTCTCTGAGGACCCCTGTAAAGTAAAGTTAAACAACATACACAGCAAAACACAATACTGTTTCCATAAGTACCAACACCACAGACAGTATGTAGTATAACAACAACAAATCTGATTTATTTAGGGGACAGTAACAAGGAGAGGGGCAATCAGGTTGATTTGGTTTGGAAATATTCAAATCACAGTACTGTGCACACATACAGGATCTGAGAAGTCACACTCTGGGTACCCAGGTTGGGGGGGGTAGCCAGGTCCATTGCCTGGGGTCGGTCGGCAGGTGCAGATGGATAGAGCCCTGTAGAAGTAAATATATGCACAACACCCAATTGTAGTGTGGAGCCAGAGGGCTCAGTCCATGAAACAGTGAAACAACAAGAATTAGGTGACACACTTGTGATTGAAAACAAGCTGCAGGGGAATACCCTGATTTGTACTCACAATACCCAAGCTGAGGATTGGATGGAGAATGTCCCTCTGGAGTGCCAGAAGAGCAGGGCATGAGGACAAGGTCCTTGTGACTGGACCCCATTGCAGTTGATAGCAAACAGATGTAGTCCGAATTAAACTGTAGGTTTACTTCTAGCTTCAGCACACAGCACGGGGGATTTGAAATAACGATTCCCCACAAGCACTACGCACATTTATATGTAAAAGGAAAGTACTATACCAGGTAGGCTGCTCCTCGATCCCGATTGCAATTACTGCAAAATACCCAGGAGCACACACAGCAGCTTCAGTTCCTGACAGACTGAGCGTGATTCAGCAACTTCTCCAGTCTTCTACAGGGTGAGCCTGGTTTCCACACTTCTAGTGCTTCTTTCTCCTCACAACTTAGATTCAGTCCAAACTGGCACTCATAAAGGCTGCAGACCGAAACTCAGGGCCTCACACGCACTTCCCGTGCGAAACTATACACCACAGAAGCACACAGCTCCTTCTCTCTTCACTGCCACAACTGATTTGATCTTTCCAGTTACAGAGAAGGGCATTTCCTTTAGCTCCACACTATTCTGCTGGCTGATTCAGCTGTCACTCACCATAAGACTCCCTCTGTTGGTAGAAAAGGGCGCCAAGGTCAAAACTACATTTTCCAGAGTCACTGCCCATACAATCCCCTTATGTCTGGCTCAAAATTAAGAGTCCAAGTTCTGATTCGTCCACAGGCTCCATTTTAGGGAACCCTTAACCCAACTGGCCCAGCACAGCAGTTTAGGTTCAAAATGGAGGGGTAACACACACAGAGTCCCAGCTGCAAGAAAGGCAGGTTAGACAAACTGCATTTTACTTAACACTCTGGTTTCAGGCAAACAGTTGCATCTTTCATTTAGGCTCCCTCTGCACTCTTAGCGGCTGCAGAAACTGAGCGATTTCTCCACAGCTCAGGTGGGATTCGAGCACTAAATACACAGTCCACCCATACAAACTAATTAAGTCTGCAAGCAGACAGCTCTTAAAGAGACAGTATGCGGAGGCTCAAATAGCACTCACTTGGAACCACATTTAAACAGCTCAGACGCCGAACACTGCCCAGACTTGGAGCATTCAGGCAAGCTCCTGGAAGACTTTTGGGAACCTCTTGTTGCAGGGAGGTTACACGTATATCTTCTTCCTACAGGGCCCCATCCATCTGCACCTGCCGACCAACCCTGGGCAACGGATCTGGCTAGCCCCCCCCCATCCTGGGTACCCAGAGAGTGACATTTTGGACCCTATATATACACATGTGCACAGTACTGTGATTTGAACTTTGCCAAAACTAATTAACCTGATTGCCCCCTCCCGTGTTACTGTCCCCTAAATAAATCAGATTTGTTGTTGTTATACTATATACTGTCTGTGGTGTTGGTACTTATGGAAACAGTATTGTATTTCACTGTGTATGTTGTTTAACCTTATTTTACAGGGAGTCCTCAGAGACGTGCTGCAGAATCAGTCCCCAGGGTAAGTGGTACTTTATGAGTGATCAGTGTGTATACGTGTGTAACCCCCAGGGGGCGCTATCCCAAGGGCTACTACCCCTGCCTGATTTGCCACTAACAGGTTGAGGGGCCTGGATCTGATGGCGGGTGCCTCCACCCAGAGGTCGGGGTTAAGACAGTCTGATATGACTTGGTCACAGCCCTCTGGGTCACTGCAACCCCCCTTTCTTCCCACTAGTGGCCCACACAAATCAATCACAGTACCCTTGCAATATACATGTAACCCCCCTGCAAATGGGGGTTCCCAAAAGACTTCCAGGAGCTTGCTTGAATGCTCCAAGCCTGAATGGTGTTTGGCATTTAAGCCATTTATCAGTGAGTGTTTTTAGAGCCTCTGGTACTGTCTCTTTAAGAGCTGTCTGCTTGCAGACATAATTAGTTTGTATGGGGGACTGTGTGCTTCTCTGAGTACCACTCGAGCTGCTGCCAATTCACTTCATTTTGCAGTCACTAGGAGTGCAAAGGGAACCTATCTGAAAGATGTAACTGTTTGCCAGAAATTATTTAGAGTAATAATGAAATTACAGTTTGTCTAACCTGCTTTCTTTGCAGTCAGAACTGTGTCTGCTAGTTCCCCATTCTAGTTTTGAACTGCTGAACTGGACCAGTCAGTGTGGGGTAAGCTAGCTCTAAAATGGTCCCTTGGACGAATCAGAACTTGGACTCATAATCTGAGCCAGCCACAAGAGGATTGTATGAGCAGTGACTCTGGGAGATGTAGTTTAGACTTCAGCACCTTTTTGGACCAACAGCAGCAGTCTATTGTGAGACAGCCAATCCAGTCAAGAACTGGGAGGAACTCAAAGGAAGTGCCGGTTTTGTCGGTTGGAGTTTCAGTTGAGCTTTGGCAGTGAAGAAGGAAGGAGCCCTGTGCTTTTTCAGTGTGCAGTTTTAGTCAAAAAGCTGTGTAAGGCCCAGAGTTCGGTCTGCAGCTTGTGTAACAGCTTGTTAGGACTGAATCCGTCCTGTGAAAAAATCAAAGGATCTCTGAAGAGTAGAAACCAGGCTCACCCTGTAGAAGACTGGAGGAATTGCTGAAAATTGCACTCGGTCTGTCAGGAACTGAATCTGCTGTGTGTCTCCGGTATTGTGCAGTAATTGCGATCGGATACAGATGCAGCCTGCCTGGTATAGTGCTTTCTTTTATATGGATGTGTGAAGAGGTTTGTGTACCTCAAGTGAGCCCTGCTGACATTGAAGGACCCTATCTTATTTGGAGGTCGTGAGTACTAATTCAGGGTCGCTCCCTGTTGAATTGCTACATTAAATCCAAATGGAATTACTGTACTGCTGACTGTTTAATTCTCCTTTCTCTGGTGAAAGGGCCCCTACCAGCTGCCACGGTTTGGACTAGCCACTAGGGCTTGGGTACCCAGGGACAGTAACTGATAGGGATAGGCCTGTGCACAGAGCCATAGGTAGATTATTAGAGTGATAAGCTAATTAACCTGATTTCCCCTGTCCTTGTTATATCCCCTAAATAAATCAGAGCTGCTTGTTTCAGCAAAGTTATACTGCCTGAGGTATTTGTCTATGTTAAAGTACTGTACTGTGATTGTTGCACTGTATCTCATTTCACAGGAGGTCCCAGTGCCGGAACCAGACCTGGGGGTAAGTGTATACTGTCAAGGTAATTCTGATATATTGTGTGGGCCACTAGTGGGAAGAAAGGGGGGTTTCAGTGTCCCAGAGGGCTGTGACTAAGTTAGTTTAACTATTGCAAACCCTGACCTCTGGGTGGAGGCACCCGCCATTGGATCCAGGCCCCTCAACCTGTTAGTGGCAAATCAGGCAGGGGTAGTAGCCCCTGGGATAGCGCCATCTAGGGGTTACATACACTTACCCCCAGGATTGGTTCAATCAGCTTGACTCTGTGGACCCCCTGTAAAGTAAGATGCAGTTATACAATAACCACTGTACAGTACTTCAACATAGACACACAGTTCAAGCAGTGTAACTTTGCTAAACAACCAAATCTGATTTATTTAGGGGATAGTAACAAGGACAGGGGGAAATCAGGTTAATTGATTTAGTCACATTAATAATCACAATACTGTGCACATATTTCAGAGTCCCAAATGTCACTCTTAAGTCTTACTGTGTACCCAGGCAATAAGAGGCTAGCCTATTTGGTGCAGTTGGTTGGGGCCCTGAGGATGGAAAATGCATGCACAATACCCACTTTGTAATCCGGAGCTGGTAGGCTCAGTTCGTGAAGAAAGAAAGGAAAAGTAATCAGATGGAACACTTGCAATTAGATGATGGCAGGGAGCTACCCTGATTTGTACTCACAAATTCAATGCTGAAACTGAATGGAAGGCAGATTGTCCTGGATTGCCAAGAGGAGCAGACCATGTGGACAAGGTCCTTGTGACTGGACCCCACGGCAGTTCAGAGCAAATGGATGTAGTCTGGATTAAGCTGGGGTTTACTTCCAGCTTCAGGCACTCAATTCACTGTACAGGGGATTTGCAACGCGATTCCCCACAAGCACTACACACATTTATATGTAAAAGGAAAGTACTATACCAGGCAGGCTGCTTCTCTATCCCGATCGCAATTACTGCACAATACCCAGGAGAACACACAGCAGATTCAGTTCCTGACAGACCGAGCGCGATTCAGCAATTTCTCCAGTCTTCTACAGGGTGAGCCTGGTTTCCTCACTTCTGGTGCTTCTTTCTCCTTACAACTCTGATTCAGTCCACGCTGGCACTCACAAACATTTGTAGGCCGAACTTCAGGGCCTCACACGAGCTGCCCACATGAAAACTCAACAGCGCAGGAGCCCGGAGCTCCTTCCCTCGTCACATTCACAACTCATCTGATCTTTCCAGTAGACAGAGCCGGGCATTTCCTTTGAGTTCCTCCCAGTTCAGTTGGCTGGTTTGGCTGTCACTCACAGTAAACTCCCCCTGTTGGTGGAAAAAGGTGCCGAAGTCCAAACTACACTTCCCAGAAGCATTGGCCATACAGTACATAGGTGGCTGGCTCCACAATGAGAGTCCAAGTTCTGATTTGCCAGCAGCAGGCTCCATGTCAAAGGTCCCCCCCCACACTGATTGGTCCAGTTCAGCAGTTCAAAACTAGAATGGGGTCTAGGCAAACACAGTTCTGTCTGCAAAGAAAAGCAGGTTAGACAAACTGTATTTTCGTTATTACTCTAAATGATGTCTGGCAAACAGCTATATCTTTGAAAAGTGCTCACTCTGCCCACTTAGTGATGGCAGAAACAGAGCGATTTGGCAGAAGCTCTAGTGGGACTTAAGCAGGGGAAACACACAGACCTCCATCCAAATTAATTATGTCTGCAGGCAGACAGCTCTTAAAGAGACAGTACCAGAGGCTCTAAAAGCACTCACAGATAAACGGCTTTGACTCTGAGCACCATCCAGGCTTGGAGCATTCAAGCAAGCTCCTGGAAGACTTTTAGAAACCCCCATTTGCAGGGGGGTTACACATGGGCTATTGGGGCTGTAACTCCTGTGTACTGTGTGAGCCACTAGAGGCACTAAAAGTGGGTCTCAGTGTCCCAGAGGGCTGTGACCAAGCTAGTCTAACCACCACAAACCCTGACCTCTGGGTGGAGGCACCCGCCATAGAACCTAGGCCCCTCAACCTATCAGTAGTGAAGTAGGCAGGGGTAGTAGCCCTTGGGATAGCGCCACCAAGGGGGTTACATCTTGGAGGCACCGCTGGGCTTTTGTGTCCTCTAGTGGCCACATTTACAAATTACTGTTAACAATAAATGGATACCCCAACAGAAGTGGCTGTACACCAGTTAGTGAGGTGGTGTACTGGGCAGGAGATCGACCCCCAGAATGCTATACTTATCTTGGTTATCCCGCTGGGTACCAGTACGGACACTGTAGAGGGAGTACTTTCCAAGGTCGAATGTTTACGAAACCCTGTGGTGGTGGGGTGGCTGGTTGATCTGCTCGCCCAAATGTTCATGGCTCTAATAGAGTGTAAGGACCCTATAGACAGTTCTAAAGTGCCACAAGCCATTACCCCAGAAGACGCCCTCACTGCCTGGAGAGTGATAACTAAAGACAGTAAAGACCCCGGGGAGAACGAGCCCCCCCCCACTATCTGAAACTTTTGAGGAGAAATTTGCTAAATCATTGCTGGAGGAAGGGAAAACTGTGGAGGATTTAAAGGATACTTAAATAACATTTTGACAACAAACTATTCAAAACTCTGACTCCATAGGTGACTAAAGGAAAGGCTGCTGTATTCATTAAGGCTAAAACTACATATATATAATTTACCTAAATGTGGTTCCAGAGCATTTGAATATTGTAAAATCAGCCTTCTAATTAAGAAAAAACTGTCTTACCTGGTTCCTAAAATGGCCGCCAAATGTGTTATGTGATGACATCATCTGAGCCAAAGTCAGTGAGATATATGGCTCTCTATAGTGCCAATTCTTTTTTCCCCTTTCTATAGAATTGTTTCAGCCAAAAGGTTAAAACCATGTACATTATTTTGTATAGTACACGTGTTAGGCTATGGTTCTGTTCATTTTGTTTACTTTAACATGCTGAAATTGTGTTTTAATCCAACCGACTTTCTCTGTGGCAAACCACAGTGCAGCACAAATCTTGAATAACCTGGTTGTCTAGTGGTTATGGTGGATCCAAGATACTACATTGGGGGTGCTGGGGTGGTGTGCATACTTGATATGCACTTTTTAACATTTTTATTAAACTTTTATATTTTTGTTATTCTTTTCTGGTACGTTTTTGACAGAACCTACAAATGTAATCCATAGTTTGAATGTAAACATTTGTACAATCAATAAATCAGACTTCTTCAACAGAGTGAAATGCAGCAGCAGCATGCAAGTACATTACTATGTGTGTGTGTGGTGGGTGCAGTCATACCCTTCACCACCCCCTAGAGTCACCACTTTTATGTAGCAAAGTTCTTGTTCAGTCCAATGTTAGAGTTCATACTTTTTTGAAACTCAAATATATGCTTGTCTTGTCTTCTTTTTCCATGGGAAATAATAATAAAAAGAATCAGCATTTATATAGTGGTTTTCATACACACTGTATCCCAAAGTGCTTTACAAGCAATACTAGACTGGTAGTGAAGTGACTGAACATGTAGTGGCAGCCATTTCTTACATTAATATCCACACACAGCTTTGAACAATTGCATGAACTGGTTTTATGG
Source organism: Neoceratodus forsteri (assembly GCA_016271365.2). Classification (NCBI taxonomy): domain Eukaryota; kingdom Metazoa; phylum Chordata; order Ceratodontiformes; family Ceratodontidae; genus Neoceratodus; species Neoceratodus forsteri. The sequence goes on from CM057459.1 coordinate 587,130,159, forward strand.
GAAGGGGAATGTTGGCCCGGACAACGGGGTCAGGTAGTGATCAAGGTGCTGGCAGCCCACATCTTATTTCTCACAGTAATCTGCTCATATTTCTCTCCTCTGTCTTCCCCCTTCCCTGAATATAGCAGTACCTTGCAAGAGTGGCCTTCTCAGTCCCCCTCTGGAATTCATTCGTCACTATTCCTCCTCACACCGAAAACTGGTGAGCTCATCACCCTTCTGCATCATGAATGCAAGTAGTAGAGTCCCAATTTTATTTTGACATATCAGATATAAACATATCTTTCCAGTTAGTCAGACTGGCAGCAACAGGGAACAAGGGGAATGATGGGCTTTCCTATCCTTAAAAGATCTAGGCTACCTTTAATTAGGCACTGATAAATGATGGGTGTGCACATCATTATGCACGTCATTTAATAGTGCCTAATCATAGGTGGCTTAGATCTTACATGGGTAGGAAAGCCTATTTTTCCACTTGTGCAATGCAGCTATCAGCCTGGCTTACCAGAAGACCATGTTTATTATTAATATGTAAAAATAACATGGGAGACTGTACTAACCACATTCATGATGCAGAAGGGTAGTGAACTCACCAGTTTTTGGTGTGGGATACAGATGAGAAGAATGAATGCCAGAGAGGGACTGAAGAGGCCATTCCAGCAGGGTATAGCTATATTCAGGTTGGTTGAAGACATGAAGGAGGACGTTGAGCAGATCATCGTGAGATCTGAAATGTGGGGCTGCCAACATTGTGATCACTACCTGACTGTGGACGAGAGTAGCCAGCAATGAAAAATACTCAGAGTGGCAGGGCTGCACCTAAACTGTTACTTGAATTCAGTGTAGGGAGAGTACCCTCAGGTTGGGGGGGGGGGTGTTGACGTTTGTTAGGACAGTATTGAGGGAGTTGTGTATAGCTCATTCAAGATTTGGAAGGGTGGTAGCCAGCCAACTCGAATTGTGGAGTACAGCACAGAAACATACTGGAGAAGAACTGCTGGGAACTGTCCTGTGAGGTTCTGCAGATCACAGGTAAAGGAGTAGACTGACAATGGAAGTCGGGTGGATTTGCTCAAGGTGTTAGTATGCCTCTCCTGCTAATAATATCATTACCCATTCTAAGTGCAGCCCTTTTGAGGGCATGAACAGCAGTTTTTCTGGTGGGTCATGATGCTTATTGCTTGGCCCTCCAGGAAGACCTAGTTGTTGGCTAATGAGGTGGGAAAAAACACAACAGGGGAACTGTACATACTACCGTCACTGTGCAGAAGGGTGGTGATCCACTCAATGTTTACTGTGGGAGCAGAAGTCAAACATTGAGAATGCGGGCTGGAGAGTGATTTGGGAGGCATTTTGTAACAGTGCCAACTGATGATGCGTATTGGTATAGGTGTGCACAACTCTCTGAGGTACAAGATTACAATCTGAGATATGATAATTCTCTTCATGAGACCGTAAGCACATATGCGGCACCAGGCAGTACTAAGGACAGGGTATGGATGGTGGGGTGTTCAACAGAAGGCAGGCTAGGTGCAGGGCGTTCACATGGAAAAAGAAAGCCTTATTTGTGGATTAACAAGCGAGCATGGGCTTTGGAACTGAACCAGACCAGTACTTTGCTCTGTGACCCTGAGCAAGTCATTACACTTCCTTGTGCTCCCCAGGCCACACATGTAAACAAGCTTTCAGCTTAGTGTGTCTCTCCTGGCTAACAACAAACAAAATTCAGTGTATCACATAACCACTAGATCATCAGGTAATTGAAGTGTTTTACTGTAATGCAGTTTGCCAAGGAAAAAGTCAGCTGGATTGCAAAACATTTTTCACAAGTTAAAGTAAACTAAATGAACAAAATCATAGCCTAACATGTGTATTGATCAAAATAACCCACGAGTTAATACATGGTGTTGATCATTCTGGTACAACAATTCAAAACAAAGAGGGAAAGAAGAGCTAGTAAGCACTATAGAAATATATGTGGGTCTCTAACAGACTTGGCAGCCATCTTAGGGAGAAACCAAGGCTGTTTTTTGAAAGTGAAAGGCTGATGTTTACATTTTCCAAAAGCTATGAAACTGCATTTATATTATTTACATAAATGCAGTTTTAGCATAAATGTAAACAGCAGCCTCCACTTTACCTTGTTATGAAGTCAGATTTTGGAATTTGCAGTTTTAGAAAACTGCTTGTTTAGGTACCCTTTAAAGAAACTATTACTGCCACCTGGGAACGTTACTTCTCCAACACTCTCTCCCCCTCCAGCACTCGTTACTGCCCCTCCTTCTGTGCCAGTGCTAGCTCCTGTGTCTGTATCTGCCATTAGTCATGATTCTTACCACAGGTTGAGAATTTTCTCCGGCACCCTCCCCACCCCACAAGGGGAGGATGATTGGGAGACCTGGATAGACTGTTGCCCCTTTGGTATCTGAGTGGCAGTGTGCAGAGGCTGAGAAATGGAAAAGAATCCTAGAGAGTTTGAGAGGTCCCACTCTGGAAGCCATTACGTCTTTGAGGTCCACAAACCCTGAGGCATCTGCCCAAAAGTACCTAACTGCACTTGAAGGCAATTTTGGGAGCATTGAGTCAGGGGAGAGCCTGATGTGGAAGTTTCAAGGTACAAAACAATGGCCAGGGGAAAGTTTATCTGCATATGTTACTCATCTGGAAAGAGCGCTGCAGAGGGCCTACCGGAAAGGTGGGGTGGCCGCCAGTGACTTAAACTGTGTGAGGTTGGGGCACATACTGCAACATGCAAAGCATTCAAAATTGCAGCTCCTTCAGTTGAGGCTTCAAGATAGGCAGGGTAACCCGCCGGATCATTGTGATTTGATAAAAGAAATCTGGGAAGTTGAGGAGGAGGAGGATTTCTCAGAGCCCCAGGCAGTTATAGCTGCTACAACCTCTTCTCCAAGAGCGGGGTCGGCTGCTGACGGCCAGGGATCACCAAAAGCCCATGAAGAAAGTTGAGGATTAAGTGCCTGCCAAATGGGGATGGCTGTAAATACCCTGTCCTGGGAGGAGTTGCTGAGGGAGATTAGGAAAGCAACAGATAGTCTCATCATGAAGGCCGCTCCTACAAGTACGGGCACTGACACTTGCCCGACTGCTTCTGCTATGGGGGTGGGGTGTCCACCCAGGCACCTCATGTTGACGACAGTTCAAAACTTGATGTCTTGGCTATGGAGGTGAGGTAACTGAAGCAAAGTCTCCAGATGTCCAACCCACCGCCGGCTGAGGTGGCACCAAAGTTTTCTATTGATAGTACCAATGCCGCAGCCCCCAATGTGATGCCTCGGTCACTCCAAACTTCAGCAGACATATTTTGCCATAATTGTGGGAGGAAGGGCACATGAAGAGCGAATGCCAGTCTCGGAAAGACTTAGAGAGTGGTGAGCCGGCTACAAGGAGAGCTTTGGAGCACAAAACAGTGATTAAGAGGTACATGAAATGACCATAGTGAAGGTTCCAGAAATGCTAACTCATGCCCCTTTGTGGCTAGATCATCTGCCCAGGCCCTTGCTACTGCCTCTCCAGACTGGTCCAGAATAGTGGGTCCCACCATGGAGACCACTGTGAAGGTGAATGGAGTATCTACAAGAGCTGTATTGGACAGTGGCTCCCAAGTGACAATTATGTTTCAGGACTGGTATCAGAAGCAGCTGTCTGATGTACCCTTACAACTGTTGGAAGGACTGCATGTCTGGGGGTTAAGTGAGAAGGCCTACCCCTACTCTGGATATATCCGAATTTGGCTGTCTTTTCCCACCTCCGTGGCTGGAGTGGCCGAGCAAGTAGAGACCCTGGCCTTACTGTGTCCCACTACCGGACTGTATGATGGGGTTCCACTACTAATTGGGATGAATGTGCATATGTTTGGATGGTTGGTGCAGTTGTGTTATGAGAAACAGGGGTCACAGACTGGTAGAGCTTTAAGAATTCCTGCATTAATCAAGAAAGCCTAAGATGCCCAGAGAGATGCTGACAAAGTGGAACCAGAGGAACCGGTTGGAGTTGTCTGGAAAAAAGATCCTGAGTCTCTGATCCTGGCGCCAAATGCCCAGTGTACCTTACAGGGAGAGGTCCGTATCAGAAAGGATGTCAAGAATAAAATATTAATGTTGGATGCACCAGGCGAAGGAAAATTGCCGGAGGGACTGCTGATCAAGACTAGTATTTTGCCTGCTAGAGCACATGCTTATGCCAGAAGGGTAATGGTTCAAGTTCATACTGTGTCTGACAGAGAGATTTGAGTGAATAGAGGTTGCACCCTGGCTAATGTGCATTGTGCAGACACTGCAGTGCTACCCAGTAACAAGAGTTCGGGGAAGAATGATAGAGTAACGCCTGACTTGTTTGATTTCAGTGACTCCCCGTTACCAGCTGAATGGAAAGTGTGGATCAGTGAGAAGCTTGCCCAGAGAGACCAGGTGTTTTCTTTAAAGGAATGGGGATGCATGCAGGGAGCTGAGCACCATATCTGGCTGCATGATGACAGGCCATTTCATGAGAGGTCTCGACGCCTGGCACCTGCTGACATAGATGATGTGAGACAGCATCTGCAAGAGATGCTTGCTGTTGGTTTAATACAAGAATCCAGAAGCCCCTATGCTTCCCCCATCGTGGTAGTGAGAAAAAAGAATGGGACAGTAAGGATGTGTGTGGATTATTGCACTTTGAACCGGCAGACTATCCCTGATCAGTATACAATGCCCCGCATCCAGGATGCTTTAGGCTGCCTGAACGGTAGCAAGTGGTTCTCCGTGCTGGATCTTCGCAGTGGGTACTACCAGATCCCGATGGTCCCGGAAGACCGTGAGAAGACAACCTTTATCTGCCCACTTGGTTTCTATGAGTTCATGAGGATGCCTCAAGGGATTTCAGGTGCCCCAGCCACTTTTCAATGACTGATGGAGCATGCAGTGGGGGACATGAACTTATTAGAGTGCCTGGTATACCTAGATGATGTTATTGTGTTTGGCAGCTCACTGGAGGAACATGAGAGCAGATTATTCAAGGTGTTGGACCGACTAGAAGACTTTGGCCTGAAACTGTCCATCTATAAATCTCAGTTCTTCCAAACCTCTGTAAAGTATGTGGGGCATATAGTCTCCACCAAGGGAACAGAGACCAACCCAAGTAAAGTTGAGGCCTTGACCACCTCGCCACAGCCCCACAATCTAAAAGAACTGCAAAGATTCCTGGGATTCTGTGGCTACTATCGCTGTTTCAGCAAGGACTATTCAAGAGTGATCCGTCCTTTACTTAATCTTACTCAAGGTTACCCTCCTACCCACAAAAATGCAAGAGGTCAACTCCCCCGAGACTGAGAGAGTGTATTTCTGTCCTAATGAAGTTTTTGGGGCATGATGGACACCTGATTGTGAAGCTGCTTTTCATGAGATTATATATCAACTTACCAACGCTTCTGTCCTTGCCTATGCAGATCCAGCGAAGCCCTATGTCCTACACACTGATGCTAGCCTGCAAGGTTTGGGGGTAGTGTTATACCAGGAGCACGAGAATGGACTGAGACCAGTGGCCTTTGCCAGTAGAAGCCTGATCCCATCCGAAAAGAACTATCCTGTACATAAGTTTGAGTTCCTAGCTTTGAAGTGGGCCATTGTTGACCAATTCCACGAGTACTTGTATGGGGCTAAGATACTAGTAAAAACTGACAATAATCCTTTGACTTATGTGCAGACTTCAGCTAAGTTGGATGCTACTGGCCATAGGTGGCTTTCTGCATTATCTATATATGACTATGCTATTGAATACAGAGCAGGCCTGAACCACATAGATGCTGATGCTCTCTCACGGAGGTCTGTTCCCTGGAATGGTTGGGTCAGACTGTCAGAACCTGATATTCGAGCACTTTGCCAGAAGTTTGACAGGAAGGAACAAATGTCCACAGATGCAATGGACTATTTGGTGGATTGTTTGGGACCCTCAGAGAATTGTATACCTGCTGCTTATTGCCACTTTTCTGCAATAGACATTGGTGCACTGCCTCAGCTAGACAATGACAGTCTTCAGCGGGCTCAATCCCGAGATCCTATGATTAAACCAGCTTTAGAAGCCCTCTATGCAGACAAAGACGTATCCAAGTTATGTTCCACTGATTTAAGAACTGCATTGTTATACAAGGAAGGTCCTAAGTTGAAGCTGATTAATCGACTATTATACAGGGAAACAGTAGACAGAGGGGGACAAATAGACAAACAACAGCTAGTTTTTCCCACTGCCTTTCGAGATTTGGTGTTGAGGTCCCTACAAAACCTCATGGGGCACCTTGGCATAGACAGAACACTTGACTTGGTGAGATCCAGATTCTACTGGCCTAAGATGGGGGCTGATGTTGAACAACACATTAAAGCTTATAGCCGCTGCTTACAGAGGAAAGCTTTGCCCCGAGGGCTGCCTCCCTTGTTAACATCACCACCAGTGCCCCCATGGAGCTGGTCTGTATTGATGTTCTGAGTTTGGAGCCAAATCAAAGAAATATTAGTAATGTGCTGGTGGTTACTGACCATTTTATGAGATATGCCCAAGTTCTCCCCACCAAGGACCAGAAGGCATCCACTGTGGCCAAAGTACTTATAGAAAACTTTTTTTGTTCACTATGGGGCGCCACAAAGAATCCATTCTGATCAAGGGAGGGACTTTGAGAGTCGTCTGATGAAAGAGATGCTTTCTCTGTGGGGAGTGCGAAAGTCCAGAACCACCCCTTACCACCCCCAGGGGGATCCACAGCCTGAATGTTTCAACCGCACTTTGCTAGATATGCTAGGCACCCTCCACCCAAAGGACAAACCTAGATGGAGCCAACAAAGTAGCACCCTGGTACATGCCTTCAACTGCACCAAAAGTAATGCCACTGGGTTCTCCCCCTATCGCCTGATGTTTGGAAAAGAAGCCCGACTACCGGTAGATGTTTGTTTTGGAGTTTCTCCTGATGGGGTTCGAGCTGATAACCATTTACAGTATGTGCAAAAGTTAAAAGCCCAACTAAATCATGTGTACCAACTGGCTCAAACCATGGCTGCCAAAAGAAATCTGGCCAACAAGGAAAGGTATGATAAAAAGGTGAAAGCACAGGAACTCCAGGAGGGAGATTGTGTATTGCCAAGAAATCTGGGACTGCATGGCAAACACAAAATTGCTGATAGGTGGCACCATCTCCCCCACATTGTGGTAGGCAAACTAGATGATCTGCCTGTGTACAAAGTAAGGCCTGAGAATAATTCAAAAGATGGTAAAAACAATGCATAGAAATCACTTATTGCCCATTGGACAAATCTTGGTCGAGTCTGAGCCCCCAGAAAGTGCTCCCTCTGGACCAGTGACTAGAGCTGCTGCTAAGCAAAGGCAAAGAAAGTCTGCACCTATAGATGCTGAGTTAAATTGTTCTCTACAGCAGGTCCCAGTTGAAAATGACTGTCAATCCATGTCAGAGGAAAGTGAGTGCAACTTTGAGTACTACCCCTCTTACGAACTGAGTCAATTGTTTCAGAGCAACCTCCTAGCCAATTATGGAGAGGAAGCTGGGCCTTCTGGACTGTCTAAGCCCCCAGCTTTGTCCCTGGAGCCAATGCTCCCAGAAAGTGAAGTGCAAAGTATCAAGTCGGATGACATGGAATCACTGTGCATGGTGGAACTGTATGAGCTTTCAGAGGAGGGAAATGATGAACTGGAACAGACTGGTGATATACCAGAACAAGAGAAGTATTTTGAGTGCACTGATGGTTCACTGCCAGTGCCAGAGAGCTCTCCCTGCGAAACAAGTGTTATGACCCCTGAAATTGAAAATACTGGAGCTGACAGTGCCCCGAGTTCTAACCCTGCTACCCGGAAAGAAACTCCCCTGGCAAGTAATGATCATGCTGAAAGTGAGGGCCAAAATGCAGAGACTGTAACAGTTCCCCCTAGAAAGACTGGTCGAGCAGTGAAGCCTGTAATGCGCTTAACTTATGATTCCCCTGGGTGGCCTGTGGACTTGCCTCTCAATGTTGTCTATAAAGGAGTGTATGTGTCCCCGAGCTCATTGTCCAAACTGAGCATAAGTGCTAACTCCAAGTTAATTGTGTTGCCCTCTAGGTATGGTGCCCCTGCCCTATCCAGCCCCAAGGTAGCTGGTAAGGAAGGGCCTCCTCTCTCCAGGTTTCATGTACAGGAAGTAATAACCTGAGTTACGGTACAATGTGTGTATAATACTGTGTAAAAAGTGATGTACTGAAAGGTTTCAGAAATGTGTTTCTGGTAAGGTGATATGTTGACTGCTGATTACATGTATAAGCCTAATGTGATATTGATGTAAATGTATATGGTTGTGTAACCCCCCTGCAAATGGGGGTTCCCAAAAGTCTTCCAGGAGCTTGCCTGAATGCTCCAAGTCTGGGCAGTGTTCGGCGTCTGAGCTGTTCAAATGTGGTTCCAAGTGAGTGCTATTTGAGTCTCCGCATAGTCTGTTTAAGAGCTGTCTGCTAGCAGACTTAATTAGTTTGTATGGGGGGACTGTGTATTTAATGCTCGAATCCCACCCGAGCTGCTGTCAATTCACTCCGTTTCTGCCATCGCTGCATGTGCAGAGGGTGCCTTGTTGAAAGATATAACTGTTTGCCAGAAATCTGTTAGAGTGATAATGAAAATACAGTTTGTCTAACCTGCTTTCCCTTCAACAAGAACTGTGTGGTGTAGCTCTTTCAGTTTGGTCCCGGGCTGCTGAAATGGACCAATCAATGGGGAGGAATTTCTTAAAATGGAGCCTGCTGGCAAATCAGAACTTGGAATCTCAAGTGGAGCCAGCCACAAGGGGATTGTATGGGCAGTGACTCTGGGAAATATAGTTTTGACCTTGGCACCTTTTTTCACCAACAGAGGGAGTCTTGTGAGTGACAGCTGAACCAGCCAACAGAGTGGTGTGGAGCTAAAGTAAATGCCCTGCTCTGTGACTGGAAAGATCAGATCAATTGTGACAGTGAAGAGAGAAGGAGCTCTGTGCTTCTGCAGTGTATAGTTTTGCGCGGGAAGCACGTGTGAGGCCCTAAGGTTCGGTCTGCAGCCGTTGTAAGTACCAGTTCAGACTGAATCTGATTTGTGAGGAGAAAGAAGGACGTCTGAAGAGTGGAAACCAGGCTCACCCTGTAGAAGACTGGAGAAATTGCTCTATAACGCTCAGTCTGCTGTTGCTAGCCTTGCTTGTAGAGCAGAAAGCAGCTAATTAAAAGAAGCTACATTTTCTTATTAATTTAAAACTTATATCTCAGCAGGAGTCAGTGTCTGTTAAGATTAAGTAGGCAGATAACTTTATTAGAAGTAGAAGGGGTTTTATTTAGGGTTAAAAAAAGAAAGAAAGTCAGTGTGTGTTCTGTGCTGGGAAGGTTACTGTATCAGCTGACTTTGCTAAACCAGTAGGAGGAAAGAGAGCTTAATTGGGGGTGTGGTTTAGACACTATAAAAGCAGGTGAGTCAAATTACAACTTCCTGTTGTTAGCCTTTTTTCTTACTAATTGCCCTCCATACCACCCAAAGCCAGTTCTACTTTTATAGCCACTGGCTTTGACTGTGAATGGGAACTTCCTGTTTGGCAGTAGGAAGGGAAGGATCATAGAGAAACATTGGTTTTGTCAACCCTAAAGGAAAAAAGTAGCTCACTCTCCCCCCCCCCCCAGCTGCTGGTGGTCTGATATTGAGCAAGGAAGAAGGAGGCTACTGAAGAAGATAGGAAGTTGCTGTCCCAGAACAGGAAGGGTGAGAGTTGTAAGGAGAGGAGAGAGTAAGCATCCAGAGAAACAGTAGAGGGGACACAAAATAAGACATGATAGGAGTGGTGCAGTGCAATGGCTGTGGGGCGGCAGTGTTCCGGGAGACATTCTGGAGGCTGCGATGCTGCCCTATTTGCAGGCACCTCTCTGGTCTGAGAGAAGAGGTTGCCTGTCTCCAGGCTGACCTGACTAGGATTCGTGAAACCTCCTCACCCACCCAGGGACCACCAGGGCCAATGCCACTAACTCAGAGGTTGCCAAGAAAGAGGAGAGGCTGGACCAGGGTGGGCTCAGGAGGGAGAGGTGGTGGAACAGAGTTGCATCCTTCAGCTGTACCTCTCACAATTCATTACGCTCTTCTGGTGGATAGTGGTTCCTCTATGGAGGCACCTGCAGTGGAGACCAAGGAGGATGCTGGGAACCTTCACAAAGGAGACCCACAGGAGGGTGGCATGGGACCCCACAGGGGAAGGAAACAACTCCTGGTGGGGGACTCAATCATTAGGGGGGTAGAAATGGGGGAGGAAGGGGAGAGGGAGGTAAGGTGCCTTCCTGGCACCACTGACTTGGAGGGACAGGAAGTGAATCCTCAGGATCGTGGGAGGAGCTGCATGAGGGAGGGAGCTGGATGTCATTGTCCACCTAGGGACAAATGACCTGGCTAGGAATGGGATCAGAGCAGTGCAAGAGGAGTTTGTAGAGTTGGGAAGGGGCCTTAGACAAGTGGCTGTCGGTAACCTTCCGGAGGTGCTGCCTGTCTATGGCAGAGCGAGATGAGGCACTCTCACCAGGGAATTCAATGAGTGGTTGAAAACTGGTGTGGAGCTCAGGTTTTGACTTCATTGGGGACTGGGGAGCCACCTGGAGGATGCAGACCTATACTGGTGCGATGGTCTGCATCTGTCCGGGAGAGAACCAGGATCCTAGGTGAGAGGTTTAAATGCTTCATTGGCAAGCATTTAAACTAGCCAAGGGGGGAGGCACTGAAAAGGAGAATGGAAATCCCAGCCTCCCCCCACAAAACATGGTGATTAGTGAGGTAAACACCAAGGTACAAAAGTTATTAGGGAGCAGAACAGATTTAAATGTAAAAAAAGGCAAAGGCAGTAAGGACAGAAGTGGGGCTAAAAGGGGTAAGGCTATCAAAAAGTGGAGGGTGATGAGTACCAATGCCCATAGTCTGTGTATTTATTTATTTATTTATTTATTTATTTATTTAAGAATCAGTTTACAACCTTTGAGCCAGAGGCTCGTTTACAAAGGTACTTCGTCACATAAAGACATACATTACGTTTCAGTTACATAGCACAGATTTGCCAAAAATCAGTAGGCATTCACCAGAGGTGCCACGTCACATTGTGGTCAGACAGATACAATTGGGTACAGGGTACATGTAATCGATAGCAGGTATTAAACAAGTTGGTATCAAGTGAGCAATTCTGGTAGATAAACATTGAAACAGCTGGCACTACAACTGTTACTGGTGTAACAAGCTCCCTGAACTAGTGGCCTTGATGGAAGAGGGTTGCCTAGATATTGTGGCAGTCACAGAAATATGGTACACAGAGAACCATGACTGGGAGGTCAACATACCAGGATACACAATCTACAGGAGGGACAGGGAGGGTAAAAGAGGAGGAGGAGTAGCTCTCAATGTAAAGGAAGGGATCAAAGAAACAGAACTAAAGAGTAAACAGGGAGCAGATGAGGCACTTTGGGTCACCCTGGAGACAGGAAATGGCACCACAGTCCGCATGGGGGTTGTATACAGACCCCCATCTCAGGGGGAGGGAATGGACAAGGAAATGATAGAAGGCTTTCTTAGAATGGCAGAAAAAGGGGATATATTGTTGATGGGGGACCTGAATATGCCAGATGTTAACTGGAGCACCTTTGCTGCAGGCACATCCAAGAGCAGGGTCATTCTTGATGCCCTACAGGGGGCATGCCTCAGACAGCTAGTACTGGAACCCACTTGGGAGGGAGCAATCTTAGACCTGGTACTCTCAAATGGGGACGGAGAAAGAATCTCAGAGTTAGAAGTGGGTAGCCATCTGGGAACAAGCGACCACCAAACAGTGTGGTTCACGATAAACACAGCCATACAATCAAGCCATACAAAAGCAAGAGTACTGGACTTTAGGAGGGCTGACTTTGGGAAAATGAGAGAGTGCCTCAGAAAAGCACTAGCAAACAGGCAAGAAGGAGGGGTGGAGGAACAATGGGGAGTGATCAAAATAGCCATCACAGAGGTAACAAGCCTTTGTGTAAAGCAAATCAATAAAACATAATGAAGGAAAAAAACGCTATGGTTCTCAAAAGAGGTGGCAGGGAAGGTTAAGGAGAAAAGGACAGCATTCAGGAAATACAAGGAAACACAGAAGGAGCAGGACAGAGAACTTTATCAGTTAAAGCAAAAAGAGGCTGGGAAGGCAGTCATAATAGCAAAGGCCCAAACTGAGAAAAGGATAGCCAGTTCTGTTAAGAAGGGGGATAAGACCTTTTATAGGTACATTAGGGAGCGAAGAAAGACCAAAGGAGGGATACTGAGGCTTAATAAAAGGGAGGGAATGTGGGTAGAGGGTGACAGTGAAAAGCAGGGATACTGAACGAATATTTCTGCTCAGTATTCACAAAGGAAGAGGAGGAGCTACCTAAACCAAACAAGAGAAACACTCTGAAGATGGGGGTCGATACCAGTCCATTTACAGAAGAAAGGGTTCTGAAAGAACTAATAAAATTGAAGGTGGACAAAGCAATGGGCCTGATGGGATTCACCCAAGAATTCTAAAAGAACTAAGGGTAGAACTAAGGACACAACTGACTACTCTCTTTAACAAATCATGGGAGGATGGGGTGGTACCGAGAGGACTGCAGGAGGGCAGATGTGATTCCTCTTCACAAAAGTGGGAGCAGGACAGAGGCAGGATACACGACCAGTTAGTTTGACCTCAGTGGTAGGAAAATGATGGAATCACTTCTGAAGGAAAGAATTGTTGGTACCTAGGGCCAGTGGGCACATGACCCAAGGCAGCATGGATTCTACAATGGGAGGTCGTGTCAGATGAATCTAATAGATTTCTTTGACTGGGTGACCAAGTAGTAGACCAGGAGGGGCTGTGGACATGGCCTACCTAGATTTTAGTAAGGCTTTGATACAGTCCCACACAAAGATTAATACACAAGATAGCCAGCCTTAGAGTGGGTCCCAAGGTGGTAGCCTGGATAAAAATTGGCTAGACAACAGGGCGCAAGGGTAGTAGTAAATGGGTACACAGTGAAGAAAGGAGGGTTACTAGCGGGTACCGTAGGGTTTCTCTACTGGGACCGGTCCTTTTAATGTCTTTATAAGTGACATTGCAGAGGAACTGGAAGAAAAAGTATGTCTCTTTGCAGATGACACAAAGATCTGCAACAGGGTTGATACACAAGATGGAGTGGAAAGGATGAGAAGGGACTTGGCAAGGTTGGAGGAATGGTCAAATGTATGGCAGCTCAGATTCAATGCAAAGAAGTGCAAGGTAATGCACATGGGAAACAAAAACCCAGGAAAAGCGTACACAATGGGGGGTGAGATACTGACAACAGTAAAAATAGAAAGGGACCTGGGGGTAATTATATCAGATGACCTAAAGGTTGGCAAGCAATGTGAGAAGGCAGTAAGGAAGGCTGGGGGGATACCTGGATGCATAGGAAGAGGCATCAATAGTAGAAAACAGGAAGTTGTTATCCCTCTGTACAGACTGTTGGTGAGACCCCATCTGGAGTACTGTGTGCAGTTCTGGAGACCCCATCTCCGCAAAGACATAGACAGAGGGGAGGCTGTCCAGAGGAGGGCAACCAAAATGGTACAGGGTCTGCACCAGAAGACATACGAAGAAAGACTAAGGAGCTTAATATGTATACCCTTGAGGAAAGAAGGAGAGGGGACATGATAGAAACTTTCAAGTACCTCAAGGAATCAACAAAGTCCAAGAGGTAGCATCTTCCAGAAAATAGATGTGCAAGAACAAGGGCACAATCTGAAGATAGAGGGGATGGCTCAGAGGTAATCAGGGAAGTATTTTTCACAGAGAGGTTGTGGATGCATGGAACAGCCTCCCTGAGGAGGTTGTGGAGTCAAGAACAGTGGGGGAATTCAAGAATGCATGGGCCAGGCATAAGGCAGTCCTAGTGGGGGGTAGGAGGAAGTAAGCTGTTGATTAACTAGGATCTGCAGCTTATCTGTTAGGTAGGAAAATGGGCAGACTAGGTGGGCCAAGTGGCCCTTATCTGCCGTCAAATTCTATGTTTCTATGTTTCTAACTGAAGCTGCTGTGTGTGCTCCCGGGTATTTTGCAGTAAGTGCGATCGGGATCGAGTAGCAGCCTGCCTGGTATAGTACTTTCCTTTTACATATGAATGCGTGTAGTGCTTGTGGGGAATCATTATTTCCAATCCCCTGTGCTGTGTGCTGTGTGTTGAAGCTGGAAGCAAAACCCAGCTTGTCTCGGACTAAATCCGTTTGCTATAAACTGCAGTGGGGTCCAGTCACAAGGACCTTGTCTCCATGCCCTGTTGTTTCTGACAATCCAGAGAACAATTCTTAAGATTTTCAGTGCAGGAAGAGTTTAAAGCACAGCTGACTTATTTTGGGGCTGACTGCTTTCAGATCACAAACCACCAGGCTGTTTTGGGGCTGGGGAGGTTTACCTGTGTCTGACTTGGATGTCTGGATTTTTCTCTGTTTGATTAGCAGGGTATTTTCTCTGTCAAATTGTTGTGTAGGGCATCTTGCTGACAGGAAGGCACTCATCGCAGCGGTGGGTCAGAGCTTTTTAGCTGATTATTTTGTGAGGGCACAGTTTAGGCCCAACCTTCCACCTCACCCCACCCACCCTGGAAATAGTTCCTTTATACCTGGGGTTCTGACATCATTTCCTCAAGAGTGCAAGGTGCATATCACTGTCATATCCTCTCTAGCACACTGCACTGACAATATAAGCATACACATTGTATAATATCACACACACACACACACACACAAAAAAAAAAGTAGATAAACATGTGGGGAGTAGTGCAATGTAATGGCTGTGGGGCAGCAGTCTTCCGGGAGTCTTTCTGGAGGCTGAGATGCTGCCCTATTTGCAGACAACTCTCTGCCCTGAGGGAGGAAGTTGCCCTCGTCAGGCCACACTGGACAGTAGTAAGGAACCTTCCCCAGGCCACACCGTGGACTGTAGGAAGGAACCTCCCCATCCAGGGAGCACCAGAGCCACCACCACCACTACCTCAGAGGTTGCGAAAGCACAGCAGTTGGACCACAGTGGGCTCAGGGAGGGTGAGGATGGTGGAACAGAGGCACACCCAGTCAGTTGTTCCACTCCACAATCCATGCACCATTCTGGGGGAGCATAGCTCCCCTATGGATGCACCTGCAGAGGAGACTAAGGAGGCTGAGGACAACTGTCACAAGGGAGGCCCACAGGAAGGAGGCAGAGGACACCACAAGGAGAGGAAGCAGCTCCTGGTGGGGGACTCAATTATTAGGGGGATAGAACTGGGGCGAGCAGGGAAAACTGAAGTAAGGTGCCTGCCTGGTGCCATGGCTTGGAGGGACAGTAAGAGCATCCTCAGGATCACGAGAACAGCTGCATGGAGTCTGAGCTGCACATCATTGTCCACCTAGGGACAAATGACTTGGCTCATCATGAGATTAGAGCAGTGCAGAATGACTTTGTAGAATTGGGAGGGGCCTAAGACAAGTAGCACACACAGTATCCTTCTCTGAGGTGCTGCCTGTCAATGGCATGAGTGGGAGGTACTTTGCACCATGCAGTTTAATGAATGGTTGAAAATGGTGTGGAGCACAGGGGTTTGGCTTCATTGGGGACTGGGTTCCACCTGGAGGGACACCAGCCTGTACTGGCAGGATGGTCTGCATCTGTCCAGGAAGGGAACAAGTCTTTTGAGCAATCGGTTTAAATGCTTCATTGGCAAGCTTTTAAACTAGTCAAGGGGGGAGGCACTGATAAGCTGCAGAAAAATCCCAGCCTCTCCCTACAAAACAGGGTACTAAATGAGAAAAAGACCGAGGTAGAAAGGTCAGTAGGGGATGCTGCAAAAGAAGGTAAAGCCATAATAAAATGGAGAGCAATGAGTACCAATGCCCGTAGTCTGAGTAACAAGCTTCCTGAATTAGTGGCCTTGATGGAGGAGGAACATCTGGATATCGTGGCAGTCACAGAAATATGGTACACAAAACCATGACTGGGGCGTAAACATACCAGGATACACTATCTACAGGAGGACAGGAGGGTAAAAGAGGAGGAGGAGTAGATCTTTACATAAGGGAAGGAATCAAAGCAACAGAACAAGAGGGAAAACAGGGAGGAGAAGAAGAAGCACTGTGGGTAAATTTGGAGACCGGCAATGGCACCACAATCTGCACAGGGGTTGTGTACAGACCCTTTTCTCAGGGGGAGGAAATGGACAAGGAAATGATAGAAAGTATACTTAGAATGGCAGAAAAAGGGGAGATATTGCTGATGGGTGATCTGAATATGCCTGTTAACTGGAGTGCAGTTGCAGCAGCAACTTTGAAGAGTGGGGTTATTCTAGATGCCCTACAGGGGGCATGCCTTAGACAACTAGTATTGGAGCCCACTCGAGAGGGAGCAATCTTAGACCTGGTTCTCTCAAATGGAGATGAAGAGAGGATCACAGATGTAGAAGTGGGTAGCCATCTGGGAACTAGCGACCATTGAACAGTATGGTTCACAATAAAAACAGCAATAGAGTCAAGCCATACAAAGGCAAAAGTACTGGACTTTAGGAGGGCTGACTTTGCCAAAATGGGTGAGTGCCTAAGGAATGCACTAGCAAATGGGCAGGAAGGAGGGGTGGAAGAACAATGGGGAATAATAAAAACTGCCATCACAGAGGTATCGAGCCTTTGTGGAAGCAAATAAAAAAAGCGAAGCGATGTAAGAAACCACTATGGTTCTCAAAGGAAGTGGCAGTGAAGGTTCAAGAGAAAAGAAAGCATTCAGGAAGTACAAGGAATCACAGAAGGAGCAGGACAGAGAACTGTATCAGTTAAAGCAAAGGAAACTGGGAAGGCAGTCAGAACAGCAAAGGCCCAAACCGAGGAAAAGACAGCCAACTCAGTTAAGAAGGGATAAAACCTTTTATAGGTACATCAGGGAGCGAAGGAAGACCAAGGGAGGGATAGTGAGGCTTAATAAAGGGAGGAGGTGGGCAGAGGGTGACTGTGAAAGGCAGAGATACTAAACAAATATTTTTGCTCAGTATTTACAAAGGAAGAGGGGAGATACCTAAAACAAACAGTAGAAACACTCTGGATACAGAAGTTGATACCAGCCATTTACAAAAGAAAGGGTTCTGAAAGAACTTTTAAAACTGAAGGTGGACAAAGTAATGAGGCCTGATGGGATTCATCCCAGAATTCTAAAAGAACTAAGGGTATAACTAGTGACACCACTGACGAAAGGGGGGTTACTAGTGGGGTACCACAGGGTTCAGTATTAGGACCGGTCCTCTTCAATGTCTTT
The DNA here is from genome assembly GCA_016271365.2 of Neoceratodus forsteri. Lineage (NCBI taxonomy): Eukaryota > Metazoa > Chordata > Ceratodontiformes > Ceratodontidae > Neoceratodus > Neoceratodus forsteri. Next base: position 587,147,473 of record CM057459.1, read on the forward strand.
ATAATTGACATTGCAGAGGGACTGGAAGGAAAAGTATGTCTCTTTGCAGATGACACAAAGATCTGCAACAGAGTTGATGCACAAGGTGGGGTGGAAAGGATGAGAAGGGACTTGGCAAGGTTAGAGGAATCGTCAAATGTATGGCAGCTTAGATTCAATGCTAAGAAGTGCAAGGTAATGCACCTGGGAAACAAAAACCCAGGGGAAGAGTACACAATGGGGGGTGAGATACTAACAACAACAAAAATGGAAAGGACCTGGGGGTGGTCATATCAGATGACCTAAAGGTGGGCAAGCAATGTGAGAGGGCAGCAAGGAGGGCTGGGGGGATACTGGGATGCATAGGGAGAGGCATCACCAGTAGAAAACAGGAAGTTATTATCCCTCTGTACGGACAGCTGGTGAGACCCCATCTGGAGTACTGCGTGTGGTTCTGGAGACCCAGTCTCCACAAAGACATAGACAGGATGGAAGCTGTCCAGAGGAGGGCAACTAAAATGGTGCAGGGTCTGCACCAGAAGACATATGAAGAGAGACTTAAGGAGCTTAATATGTATAGCCTCGAGGAAAGGAGGGAGAGGGGGGACATGATAGAAACTTTCAAGTACCTCAAGGGAATCAACAAAGTCCAAGAGGGTAGCATCTTTCAAAAAAAGAGGTGTGCAAGAACAAGGGGGCACAATTTGAAGATAGAGGGGGGCCGGCTCAGAGGTAATTTAAGGAAGTATTTTTTCACAGAGAGGGTTGTGGATGCATGGAACGGCCTTCTGGAGGAGGTTGTGGAGTCAAAAACAGTGGTGGAATTCAAGCATGCATGGGACAGTCATAAGGCAATTCTAGGGGTTGGGGGTAGGAAGAAGTAGGCTGCTGGTTAACTAGGATCTGCAGCTTATGCACTAGATAAGGAAATGGGCAGACTGGGTGGGCCAAGCAGTCCTTATCTGCCATCAAATTCTATGTTTCTATGTAACATCCACCTTCTGGTTCTCAGCTTGGGTATTCTGAGTACAAAGCAGGGTATTCCCCTGCAGCCTGTTTTCAATCACAAGTGTGTCATCTAATTCTTTTTGTTTCACTGCTTCATGGACTGAGCCATCTGGCTCCGGATTACAATTGGGTGTTGTGCATATATTTTCTTCTACAGGGCCCTATCCATCTGCACCTGCCAACCAACCCCAGGCAACGGACCTGGCTAGCGCCCCCCCCAACCTGGGTACCCAGAGTGTGACTTTTCAGACCCTGTACGTGTGCACAGTACTGTGATTTAATGCCACCAATTAACCTGATTTCCCCCTCCTATGTTACTGTCCCCTAAATAAATCAGATTTGTTGTTGTTATACTATATACTGTCTGTGGTGTTGGTACTTATGGAACAGTATTGTATTTTGCTGTGTATGTTGTTCAACCTCATTTTACAGGGGGTCCTCAGAGACGTGCTGCAGAATCAGTCTCGAGGGTAAGTGGTGCTTTATGAGTGAACAGTGTGTATACATGGGGTATCGGGGCTGTAACTCCTGTGTACTGTGTGAGCCACTAGAGGGAACCAAAAGGGGTCACGGTGTCCCAGAGGGCTATGATTAAGCTAGTCTAACCGCTACAAACCCTGACCCCTGGGTGGAGGCACCCGCCATAGAACCTAGGCCCCTCAACCTGTCAGTAGTCAAGCAGACAGGAGTAGTAGCCCTTGGGAGAGCGCCACCTGGGGGTTATACTTGTTTTGAAACTTATGGGGGTACTTACTTGACGCGGATGGCAAGTTTTTCCAGGCCAGGAAGGGTTTAACCCCCCCTGCAAATGGGGGTTCCCAAAAGTCTTCCAGGAGCTTGCCTGAATGCTCCAAGTCTGGGCGGTGTTCAGTGTCTGAGCTGTTTAAATGTGGTTCCAAGTGAGTGCTATTTGATCCTCCATGTACTGTCTCTTTAAGAGCTGTCTGCTTGCAGACTTAATTCGTTTGTATGGGGGGTCTGTGTATTTAATGCTCGAATCCCGCCCGAGCTGCTGTCAAATCGCTCCATTTTGAGGTCGCTGGAAGCACAAAGGGAGCCTTGTTGAAAGACATAACTGTTTGCCAGAAATCATTTAGAGTGACTGAGAAAATGCAGTTTGTCTAACCTGTCTTCATTTCAGCACGAACTGTTTCAGTGTAGCTCTTTCATTTTGGTCCTGAATTGCTGACTTGGACCAATCAGGATGATAGGGAGACCTTAAAATGGAGCCTGTGGACGAATCAGAACTTGGACTCTCAATGTTGAGCCAGCCACAAGGGGACTGTATGGGCAGTGACCCTGGGAAATGTGGTTTTGACCTTGGTGCCTTTTTTCACCAACAGAGGGAGTTCTATTGTGAGTGACAGCCGAATCTGCCAACCGAACTGGGAGGAGCTAAAAGAAAATGTGCTGGAAAGTCAGATCAGTTGTGACAGTGAAGAGAAAAGGAGCTATGTGCTTCTGCGGTGTGTAGTTTAGCTCGGGAAGCGCGTGTGAGGCCCTGAGTTTTGGCCTGCAGCCGTTTTGAGTGCCAGTTTGGACTGAATCCAAGTTGTGAGGAGAAAGAAGCACCAGAAGTGTTGAGACCAGGCTCACCCTGTAGAAGACTGGAGAAATTGCTGAATCGCGCTCAGTCTGTTAGGAACTGAAGCTGCTGTGCGTACTCCCAGGTATCTTGCAGTAATTGCAATCGGGATCGAGGAGCAGCCTGCCTGGTATAGTACTTTCCTTTTACATATGAATGTGCGTAGTGCTTGTGAATTGCTATTTCCAATCCCCTGTACTGTGTGCTGTGTGTTGAAGCAGGAAGCAAACCCCAGCTTGTCTTGGACTAAATCCATTTGCTATCAACTGCAGTGGGGTCCAGTCACAAGGACCTTGTCTCCATGCCCTGCTGTCTCTGACAATCCCGAAGAACATTCACCATTCGGTTCTCAGCTTGGGTATTGTGAGTACAAATCAGGGTATTCCCCTGCAGCCTGTTATCAGTTACAAGTGTGTCATCTAATTATTTTTGTAACATGGGTAAAATAAGATGAGAAAAAGCAAAGAAAATGATTGGTAGAACACCGAGAGCTGGTACAAGAGCAACACGACATTAAGGCACGATAATGCCATGTTGTGATCGGGAGTGCGCAGAAAGAAAGTGTGGAGCAAAGAGTGAAGGAGAGGTGGCTGTGTGCACGAGCATGACAAATAGGAGCGTGTCAGAAGAAGTGAAAAAGGGAAATATTGGTGAGAGTTTGACCAATAGGTGGCAGTAGGAACAGACATCAAGCAGTGAAAAGGAAAAAGGTGCTCGTTCTGTCAAAAGCGCCACCTACTGGTCGGAAAAACAGTGGCGTGGCGATGGAAAAGCGCTGTCTGTTGTCGTGGGTAGAATAGTGCAGCACTGGGAATCATGGACACCACAGAATATATGTATCGCAGGCACAAAAGAGCTGCTTTATATCCAGGTAGCAAAGCAAGTGATATGATAGTGGGGGCATGATATGAGGAAAGTCAAAGTAGTAGTGTAGGAAAGAGACAAAATGCTAAAAGGGAAATGGAATTTAAAAAGCGCCACCTATTGGTTGTAACAGTGACGGCTGTGCAACAGAGTCTGGTCAGAGAACTGCAGTAAATTAATTGAGATAGTAACCGATGCAGTGTAAAGAATGTCCCCAGAAGTCACCATGGCATAAATATCACCTCTAAACGGACGGGCAGCAATATAGCAGCCGATAAGAAGGACGAAATTTGTAGCTGTAATGATTGTTTAATGTAAGTCTTAGAATGTAAAGGAAAGTTGTAAGTCTGGAGAAATCGGTACACACTACATTACTGCATGTGACCTTTGCAACGTGCACACGCATAGCTGTAGTTAGACAGACGTTTACAAAGTAAGGGAGCTAAACCAAGAAACTGGAAGGCAAAGAAGTAGTTGTGCTCATGTGTCTTTCGTAGCAAAGAAATCAGTATGTAAGCAATATTTGCCTTCCACTTGCCATGTTACAAGCGCATTAATCCACTCCGAAGGTGGCATCTAATGGGGAGTTAATGCATGGTTGGTCATTGTAGGCACGAGGCCCCCAACCGCCCCAACCACGCATTAACTCCCCATTAGATGCCACCTTCATCGTGGATTAATGCTTACTTGTTTCACTTCTTCATGGACTGAGCCATCCGGCTCCAGATTACAAGTGGGTGTTGTGCATATATCTTCTTCCCTACAGGGCCCCATCCATCTGCACCTACCGGCCAACCCCGGGCAACAGACTTGGCTAGCCCCCCCCATCCTGGGTACCCAGAGGGTGACATTTTGAACCCTATATATATATACATGTGCACAGTACTGTGATTTGAACTTTGCCAAAACTAATCAACCTAATTGCCCCCTCCCGTGTTACTGTCCCTTAAATAAATCAGATTTGTTGTTGTTATACTATATACTGTCTGTGGTGTTGGTACTTATTGAAACAGTATTGTATTTCGCTGTGTATGTTGTTTAACCTTATTTTACAGGGGGTCCTCAGAGACGTGCTGCAGAATCAGTCCCCAGGGTAAGTAGTACTTTATGAGTGAACAGTGTGTATACGTGGGGTATTGAGGCTGTAACTCCTGTGTACTGTGTGAGCCACTAGAGGGAACAAAAGGGTGTCTCAGTGTCCCAGAGGGCTGTGACCAAGCTAGTCTAACCACCACAAACCCTGACCTCTGGGTGGAGGCACCCGCCATAGAACCTAGGTCCCTCAACCTGTCAGTAGTCAAGCAGGCAGGAGTAGTAGCCCTTGGGATAGCGCCACCTGGGGGTTACATCTGTATTAATGTTTACCTTTGTTTGTATGTTAACCTTCCGCCCTTTGATGTGGAACCTTTGTGAACGAGCAGTTCTTGCTCAAAGGTATTTGTAATCCTAGAGTTTAATAAATAAAAAAAAAAAAAATGAATAAATACAATTTATTAATTTTAAACAGAAACCAAATTAAATTTATTTATTTGTTCTTTTATGTCATGTGTGTTGGGATTACTGAATGAACTAACTATATTCTTCCCCTAGAGAAGACAATCTGGCCCCTGTCCTCCCTGGCTCAGCCTGAAGTTGCAGCTGTTGGTAAGCTAAAGCCTGTTGGGTGAGAAAAACATTCTGCACTATGCTGCTTTAGGTCAGCATGTGAGGTAAGGCCTTGTATTTCTTTGAGCTGTAGGCTTTATGCCGGGAAGGTTTCCGGTTTGTATCCCCCCCGTATTACCATCAGGACCCCTAGACATAAAAGGGAGACAAAGAGGAGTTATAAATGTGGGGGTTTGTCTGGGATTTGAGTCAAGGTCAGGTGCTTGGAGGTGGACTAAATAATACCGGGGTCCCCGATGCTGCGGCAGGCCTGGATATTTGGTAGTGGATCACTATTGGGCCACCATTGTGACTGTTTTGTGCCTTTTTTCTCATCTTCTTCTAAGAGAAGGCACCTAGCAGTGAGGAAGAGTGTTCAGGTGGGAAAAAGCACCACTGCTGATTGGCTCTGGAGTTAGCTGTGTGAGGAATGTGCGGAGAAGATGCCATTTTCTCCTCGAGCTTGTAGTGGAAAGACGCAGCTTGTGAAAAGGAAAGCAAAGGTAGTTATGGCTGAGATGTTTCCCTCCAGTGATCCCTAGGACATTGTCCCAGCCTCCCTATTATCCTGGCTGTGGAATTCAGGAGGAAGAGGAGCAGCGAAGGAGAAATCTGTGCACTGTGGATTTCAGGGAGAGGGAATAGTTTGGCTGCCCTTGTGCTCTGTTTGTTCCAGAGGACCTTCTGCAGGAATATTTGAAGGTACCCCTTATATTTATGTCTGACCCTACCCTACTGTGGTATCAGCAGGCGTAGCATCATTGATATCCCAGGGGAGCCTGGATGTATTTGAGGAAACCAAGCCATCTGACTCAGCGGAAGAAGCAAAGTCACCTGCTCCCCTGCAGGAGACAAGTAAGGGGTCATCCTGATGTGATAGTGGAGGCTGTGGAGGAGGACACTAGCAAGAGTGCTGTGAGACATAGCCGTCTGCTTGTCCCATGGTACCCACCACGTTGACTGTCCTGCTGGCAGAGGGAGAGATGGGGGACAGGGACTTTTAACTGGTGACCCCCCAGGGCCCAGGGGGTCGGTTGCAAGTTCTCTACCTGGCAACGGTGGCTCTTTGGGTGCCCCTTGTGAAGAGTTTTCCTATCCAAGTACTCCAAGCCAGCTGAATTGTGTGGGAGATATCAGCTGTGTTGCCTCTGGACACGCTTCTAAAGCCTATCAGTCTGTGGACCAGGAAGTATACCGAGCCATCTCTTCCTTATGTACGCTCTTCTCTAAAGCTCCCGGATAACACCCCACACTTCACTGCATTGTGCAAGGCCACTCATGCCAGGATGGATGGACTTTTGAGTGGTGACCTGGTTTACATACCATACAGAACCCAGGTGTGGTTGGAGCCTGGTACCGTACGGCTGACCAGCCTCAGTGGTAGCAAGCAGAGAGATGGGTGAGGCACAGAATCTACATCGAATACCTGAATGCTAAATACCCTTATGTTTCGGAAGGCTATGGGACATCATAGAGGATCCTGACTGGATGTTTTGAGGAATGGTCCAGAAGCTTCAACTTTGGTCAGAGTCATCCAGCCCACCAACTCAGGAGGTCATCCAGAAAGCCAGAACTTTGTGCTTTTTGTCCCCCTGGGCAGGACTAAGTTTGTTCAAGCACTTTGCCCTCGTCCAGGAGGTGGCTGGTTGTTGCATGAAACACTACATAATATCTACTGATTTATTTGTGGATGAGACTACAAAGCCAGACCCTGCTTATTACTTTCCCCGCAGTGGAGGGCCTGCCATTTAGAGGAAGACACCCAGAAAATTGTGATTGTGATTGGTTGACCATCCATGGCACTCCAGACATTACCTCATGGGTTTTAGCCCACCTGATAGGCTAGTGATGCACATGACTCTAGGATCAAATTTATAGTATATCCAGGTCCCAGAAACCCCTGCTCCCCAGTTCAAATCGTGCATCTGATCAGACAACTAGCACACCAGGATCCCTGTCTGCTCCACATCAGAAAGGTAGGCCTATGAACTATAAAGAATATAAGGATATTTGTAAAGATTGGTGTTCCAAAAGAGAGTAAAAGAAAGCAGCCCACAGCTTAGGGTTAAAGCCAGCTATGTGGCTCAAACTGTTCTCAGTTATTTCAGATATATTAAGTTTCACTTCAGGGAATCTAGCTCTGCAGGGCCAGCATTCCAGAACGATTCTCTTGTGTTCCTAGCATTTGAGTTGACTGTTGTTCATATTATAGTGAAAAAAGTTATTCCCTGTTGGAACTAAAGAAAATGAATAGTAATGACTATACAAGTTTCTAACACATTGCGAAAGGGTTGAGTGATAGCATATATGGAACCTGAGTGAGTGTAGTGAACCCAGCGTCGAATGTATGAGGAGAGAGTGGGTTTCCTTTTTCAAGAGGTATAAACTGTTTGAACTGTTTTGTCAACATTTAGACATCGTACTAGATCATTTTGTTCAAGTGACAGCCTGGCATTACTGTTTTTATCATTTTAATCTTTCAGTTTCAGCTACTATTGTTTGGGCAGGAGCAGTTCCACGTAGCGGGATTGAGAAGTAGGCATCTTGGGGGAGTTGTGAGTTTACTGGTGCACCCTGGGGAGGGGCTTCTGGGTGGGGAGTGTGCATACCCGTTTCAGTCAGCACCCTTTTTAGATGGCTAGTTGCCCCATTTCCAGGAGGAAATAGAATTAAAGGGAGGAGAGTGTAAGCCATCCCTCGGGGCTGTCTTACTAGGCTGTATTCTCACTTGGCTAGGTTTGCTTTACATGGGCATTTCCATGTTCAGCAGGCTGTACTGCTCCTGCCGGGTTTTAAAGGGAGGGGTTTCTGAGGACAGCTGGTGGGCTGTATGTAGGGCAAGTCGGGCTGGGGTTTCAAATCCCCAGCCCGGGAGGTACCAGCTGCTGCTAGTGTTGATGGCTACACGGTTTCAACTCCGATGGAGAGGGTGGGAGGAGTATGGTGACTGTTGGGAACTGGGGTCCTGGTAAGATCAGCGGTTGGGTGGACAGCAGCCTAGAGGTAAGCCCATCAGCATCTGGGTTTGGGAGTTCTGGTGCCCTAAAGGAAGGTATGACAGTGGGGCTGTCGCGGCAATGGCAGGGCCGTGGCAGGGCCCCTTGGAGGTGGCAGCTCTGAGGTGGTAATTTTTCCTAGTGTGGCATGCTGCCTAGGCAAGTTGGGTGGTTTGCATTTCAGGATCTCATTTTATCGGGCCTGCCGTGCCCCTGTCTGGGGCAGGTCCCATGTTAGGCCCATTAAAGAAATGCAAAGTAAGAGGAACTGCAAGGAAGGAGCTGAGCCGCACATGCTATAGTTTAAACTTGCATCCTGTCTCTGTTGGAAGAGAGTTACAAACTGGTTGGTTCTCTGGCAAGGATTTCAGAGCGGCCACGATGTGTTTAAAGGCCACATCCCCGGTATTGGTTACTTCGGGGTGGGGAGTAAGGCACTCCCCAAGTACTGGTTAAGGTCATGCATTGTACCTTCTAAGGTTTGAGCTTTACTCAGGTTTTCTGTGTGGAGTCTGCACCTGGTCTATTACTTTAGGCCTGTTTGAAGCATCTGTATCAGCCTGGTACTGTTTGTACCTCCCATAAATGCCCTCTGGCCTGTTTTGTCTCTCGGCTCCATGGAGCTGTGCACTCAGTTTATTTATTTATTAATTTTAATTAGAAACAGAATTAAATGTGGAAGACTTAAGTTTGCTGACAGAAACACCTAGCTTTACCTGAGCTTTTGTCTTCTAGGTTTGCTTGAAAGGACAGAGCAAGGAGAAACATTAAGGCTTCTTTTGGCTAAGCAGAGTTACTGTTTTGTTACTATTTTGTTTTGTGCTTACAGGTTTTGCAGTTTGATCTCTCTTTCTCACACTGAAGAAAGTGACTGTTTTTCTTCCACAGCTCTTCTTGAGACACCCACTGCCTCAAAGGATGTCAGGAATGAGGGGCAGTTGGACAAAGGTGGGCTCAGGGAGAGTGAGGGAGGTGGGGCAGAGGCGCATCCAACCTGAGGTTCCAATCCACAACTCCTGTGCTGCTCTGGCAGTGCGGTACTGTCTCAATGAGACACCTGTAGTGGTGGATGCAGGGATCCTCCACAGTTGAGATTCCGGGGGGGGTGTGGCATGGGACCCTAGAGGAGAAGGAAGTGTAACCCCCAGGGGGCGCTATCCCAAGGGCTACTACCCCTGCCTGCCTAACTGCAGCAGGGCGAGGGGCCCAGATCCGTTGGCGGGTGCCTCCACCCAGAGGTCCGGGTTAGAACAGTCGAGGTTGACTCGGTGACAGCCCTCTGGGTTGCTGCAACCTCCATTTCTTCCCACTAGTGGCCCACGCAGTTCAATTTCAGAGTCCTTACCATATACACTTATCCCCCGGCTCGAACCAGTCAGCTCACTCCGGGAACCCCCTGGAAAGTAAGGTACAGTTACACCACATTCACTGTGCAGTATTCCACCATTAATACACATACTAGCCAGTGTACTTTTGCAAAACAAGCAATCTGATTTATTTGAGTGGAGATAACCAGGACTGGGGGGGAATCAGGTTGATAAGCTTACCTCATACAATATATGAGAATCTACCTATGGCTCTGTGCACAGGCCTAACCTATTAATTACTGTCTATGGGGTACCCAAGCCCTAATGGCTAGTTCCTCGATGCAGCTGGTTGGGGCCCTGACACAAGCGAGATTTAATTCCTGAGAAGATCAGATGGAGCCAGAAAGCTCAATTAGTGCAGTCAGTAATATAACAAAATGATTTTGCCTTTGTTTGTAAGCTTTAACAGGGAGCTACCCTGATTCAGTACTCACAACTCCAGCAGATAACAACTCTCTCACCACTCGCAGGGCTGAGCCTGAGCTTCAAAGGCCTTCTCACACATTTATATGGAAAACAACAGAGGGGTACCATACCAGGCAGCTGCTCCTTGGACTCAAGTGAACTCCCAGCTATTGGGAGTCTCACTGCAGCTTCAACCTTCCTGACAGACCGAGTGCGATTTAGCAGATTCTCCAGTCCTCTTCAGCTTGAGCCTGGTAGGTAGCTGTGCAGGTACACAGCCTCCTCTGACCGCTGCCCTCGTATATTTAGTCCGAGAAATGCTGGCGATGCAAATGGCCACCTCAGGCCCTTCACGCGCTTCCTGTGTGAACACTCAACAGCGCAGGAGCTCAGAGCTCCTTCCTCACTCACAGTCACAACGCATCTGCCCCTTGGCAGTTGGGGCAATCCTTACAGCTCAGGCGCTACCCAATTCCATTGGCTGGTTACACATGCCAGTCACTTAATCTGGCCCTCAGTGGTGCGAAAAGGCACCATGGCCCATAATGCCACTTCCAAAGCTACAAGCAGTGCCTCCATTGGTCATCTGGCTCCATTGAGAGTCCTGGTTTCTGGTTGGCTGCTCTTTTACTCCAAATTAGATAACCCCTCGCTCCTATTGGACCCCTTGAACTGTCCTGGTCCAAGATGGAAGGGCACAGCACACAGAGTCCCAGCTGCAAATAAAGGCAGATTATACAGTTTACATTTTTCAGTTACACTACATATTCTCCAGCAAACAGCTATATCTTTCAACTAGGCTCCCTCTGCTCTTCTAGCGACTGCAGAAACGGAGCGATTAACCAGTAGCCCAGGGTGGGAGTCGAGCATAGAAGCCCCAGTCCCCCTTTACAAACACCAAACCCTGCGAGCAGGCAGCTCTTAAAGAGACAGTACGTGGAGGCTTTTAAAAGCACTCACAACCCCTACATTTAGCGGCCTTACGCCAAACACCAGCCAGGCATGGAACATTTAAAGAAGCTCCAGGAAGGCTTTTAGGAACCCCCAATTGTAGGGGGTTACACCCTTCCTGGCCTGGAAAAAACTTGGTGTCCGCGTCAAGTAGTTACCCTTAAATCACTTTAAGGCAAACAGTTTAATTAACATTATATCACACTTTAGATGTACATGCATGGATACTGTATTCACAGTTTACTACGGTTTATGCAACATTACACACACACATAACCTTTTTCTTTTTAAATCAGGTCATTACTCTCTGCCCATGACACCTGAAAAGAGGGGGCCCTTCCCTTTCAGCTACTGGCGGGCTAACTAGGGTAGGGGTACCACACTTGAAGGGCAATACTAACAGGCTGGAGTTATCCCCCAAGGCTAACTTAGGCAAGGAGCTCGGGGACACATACACCCCTTTATGGACCACATTTAAGGGCAGAGCCACAGGCTGGCCCAGAGACTCATAACTCAACTTTACTACAGGCTGTACTTCTCGGCTGGAGCATCTAGGGGTCTCGGAGAACCCTGCTACAGGCCCGGATTCCATTTCAGCCTCATTGAGATTAGTAGGGGGAACCTCCACAGGGGAAGGGGACCCAGTGCTCATAGTACTTCCGGGGGCATGACCCTCTATATCAGGACCCACACTACTTGGCTCAGCTGGGGACTGTTCAGGCACTAGTAAGGAACCATCAGGGCATTCAAAATATTCTTCAGGTTCCGGCATATCACTGGCTTGTTCCCCCACATCACTTTCTTCTTCTGAAAAGTCAGATAGTTCAGCCAAGCCAGACAGTTCAGCCAGGCTCAAGGACCCCACCCCTTGGGCTTTGCTGCTACCCAGTTCATCCTCTGGAAGCATTGGTTCCGGAGACAAAGCGGGGGGCTCAGACAGTCCAGAAAGCCCAACCTCATCTCCAGAGTTAACAAGGGGATTGCCCCGAAACAGTTGGCTCAGCTCGTAAGAGGGATAGTATTCAATATTATTTTCATTGTCTTCAGACACAGATTGGCGATCATCTTCATCAGAGGTGTTTGGACAAGGCCCTCCTATTTGGCTTGTTGAAGAATCAAGTGGTCTGGTCTTTTTCTTGGCAGCAGATCTAGTCATAGGCCTGGGGGGGGGGGCATTGGGCGGTTCAGCTTCAATCAAGATTTGCCCGATTGGCAGCAGATGATTTCTGTGTATAATTTTCACATCTTTTGAATTGTTCTCAGGCCGCACTTTATATACAGGTAAATCTGCCAGTTTTCCCACAACAATATGAGGGAGGTGATGCCATCTGTCAGCAATCTTATGTTTGCCATGCAGTCCCAAATTCCTCAATAGCACTCTATCCCCTTCTCTCAGTTCCATTGTTTTCACTTTCTTATCATACCTCTCCTTGTTGGCCAGGTTTTGTTTAGCAGCCATAGTCTGGGCCAGTTGGTAGGCATGGTTCAATTGGGCCTTCAACTTCTGTACATACTGTAGATGATTTTCTGCTTGCACCCCATCAGGGGAAACCCAAACACACATCCACTGGCAGTCTAGCCTCTCTCCCAAACATCAGCCTGTACGGGGAAAATCCAGTGGCATCACTTTTGGTGCAGTTATAAGCATGAACCAGGGTGCTAATCTGCTGACTCCATCTAGGCTTGTCTTTGGGTTGCAGTGTGCCCAACATATCAAGTAATGTACGGTTAAACCTTTCAGGTTGGGGATCTCCCTGGGGATGGTATGGGGTGGTTCTTGATTTTCGTACTCCCCACAAAGATAGCATTTCTTTAATCAGGCAGCTCTCAAAGTCCCTCCCCTGGTCGGAATGGATTCTCTGGGGGGCTCCATAGTGAACAAAGAAGTTCTCAACAAGTACTTTAGCCACCGTAGTTGCTTTCTGATCCTTGGTAGGGAAAGCCTGGGCACACCGGGTAAAATGATCAGTGACTACCAATATGTTACTGAGGTTTTTTAGATCTGGTTCTAAACTCGGGAAATCAATGCAGACCAGTTCCATAGGGGCACTGGTAGTGATATTGACCATGGGGGCGGCTCTCTGAGGTAAGGCTTTTCTTTGCAAACAGCAGCCACAGGTCTTGACATACTGCTCCACATCTGCACTCATTTTTGGCCAATAGAATCGGGTCCATACTAGGTCAAGAGTTCGGTCTATGCCCAGATGCCCAATGTGATTATGCAGGGACCTCAAAAACCAGTTCTCTAAAAGCAGTGGGCAGCACCAGTTGTTGTTTGTCTACCCGGCCGTCCTTATGCACAGTCTCTCTGTATAGTAGTTGGTTAATCAGCTTTAACTTTGGCCCTTCTTTGTATAACAAGGCAGTTCTCAGGTCAGTGGAACGCAACTTGGACACGTCCCTCCCAGCCTGCAAAGCCTCCACAGCCGTTTTTATCATGGAGTCTCGGGATTGAGCCCATTGGAGACTGTCATTGTTGAACTGGGGCAGCGAACTAGTATCTAAAGCAGAAAAATGACAGTAAGCAGCAGGTATGCAGTTCTCGGATGGCTCCAAGCAATCCACCATGCAGTCTACAGCATCAGAAGACACCTGTTCCTCCTTGTCAAATTTTTGGCAAAGGGCTCTTATGTCAGGTCCTGACAACCTGACCCAGTCAGTTTGTGGCATAGGCCTCCGAGAGAGAGAGCATCCGCATCTATATGGTTTAGGCCTGCTCTGTACTCAACAGCATAGTCGTAGGTGGCCAATGCAGAGAGCCACCTATGGCCAGTGGCATCCAACTTGGCTGAGGTCTGCACATAGGTCAGAGGATTGTTATCAGTCTTTACCAGTATCTTAGCACCATACAAATAGTCATGAAATTGATCAACAATGGCCCACTTCAGAGCCAGAAACTCTAGTTTGTGCACTGGATAATTTTTTTCTGAAGGAGTCAGACTTCTGCTGGAAAAGCTGAGTCTCAACCATCGGGTACTGATATAACACAGCCCCACAATCCTTGTAGCTAGTAGTCAGTATGGAGAAACGTCTGGCTTGGTGGCAACATAGGCCAGCACTGGGGCATGGGTAAGTTGATATATGATGTCATAAAAAGCTTCCTCACACTCAGTAGTCCAGCGGTTTCCAAACACAACATTCGGCCGAAAATACTTCTTCTCTGTCTCAGAGTGCATAACTTTCTTATACTTTTTGTGCGTGGGAGAGTACCCCTGAGTAAGGTTGAGGAGGGGGTGGATCACTCGAGAATAATCTTTGACAAACCGCCTATAATATCCACAAAACCCCAGGAACCGTTGCAGCTCTTTCAAATTCTTCGGCTGAGGCCAAGTAGTCAAAGCCTCCACTTTGCTAGGGTCAGTCTCTATGCCTTCAGTGGATACTATGTGGCCCACATACTTCACAGAAGTTTGGAAGAATTGGCACCTGTCTATAGATAGCTTGAGACCGAAATTCTCCAGCCGATCCAGGACCTTGAACAATCGACGTTCATGTTCTTCCAACAAGCTGGCAAACACTATGACATCATCTAAGTAAACCAAATACTCGAGCAAATTCATGTCCCCCACAGCATGTTCCATCAGGCGCTGAAAGGTAGCTGAGGCACCTGAAATCCCTTGAGGCATCCGGATAAACTCATAGAAACCTAGGGGGCAAATGAATGCAGTCTTCTCTCGGTCCTCTGGGGCCATCGGGATCTGATAGTACCCACTGCGGAGGTCTAACACAGAGAACCACTTACTGCCATTTAGACAATCCAAGGCGTCCTGTATGCGTGGCATGGTATACTGGTCTGGGATGGTCCACCGATTCAAGGTATGGTAATCTACACACATCCGAACCGTCCCATTCTTTTTTCTTACTACTACTACTACAATGGGGGAAGCATAGGGGCTCCTGGACTCTTGTATCACACCAGCAGCAAGCATCTCCTGCAAATGCTGCCTCACATCGTCTATGTCAGCCGGGGCCAGGCGCCGAGATCTCTCTCGAAAAGGCCTTTCATCATGCAGCCGGATGTGGTGCTTAGCCCCTTACACACATCCCATGTCCCATTCCTTTAGGGAAAATACCAGGTCTCTTTTGGCAAGCTTCTCACTGATCCTCACTTTCCATTCAGCAGGCAATGGGGAGTCACTGAAATCAAACAAGTCAGGAGTTACTCTGTCATCCTTCCTCGAACCCTTGCTATTGGGCAGCACTGCAGTATCTGCACAATGTACACTTGCCAGGGTGCAACCTCTTTTTATTTGAATCTCCTTGTCAGACACATTATAAACTTGAACCATCATCCTCCTAGCGTAAGCATGGGCTCTAGCAGGCAAGATACTGGGTTTAACCAGCAGTCCCTCAGGCAATCTTCGTTCCCCGGGTGCATCCAACATCAATAACTTATTCTTAACATCTGTTCTCATTCGGACTTCCCCTTGCAAAACACACTGGGCATTTGGGGCGAGTATCAATGGTGCCGGATCCTTCTTCCATACTACACCCACGGGGCCTTCAGGTTCCTCCTGGCTAATCTTCCTCTGAGTTTCATAGGCCTTTTGGATCACAGCGGGTATTCTTAGGGCTCGCCCAGTCCTAAACACTTGCTTTTCCGAACACAATTGGGCTAATCGATCAAACATATGAGCATTTGTCCCAATCAACAGGGGTACCCCACCATACAGTCCAGTGGGGGGGCAGACTAAAGCCAAGGTTTCCACCTGTCCGTCCACTCCAGCCACAGAAGTAGGAAATGACAACCAGATCCGGATATACCCCAAATACGGATAAGCCTTGTCACTTAGCCCCCATACATGTAGACCATCCAAGGGTTGTAGTGGCACCTCATGTAAGTGTGTCTGATACCAGTCCTGAAACATGATGGTTACCTGAGAGCCACTATCTAATACAGCTTGGGTGGGAATCCCATTTACTCACACTGGGGCCTCCATCAAGGGCCCGACCACATCAGACCATTCAGGAGGCACAACATTGACAGTTGCTTGGGCATTGGCCCGGGTCACAAAGCCCTTCCTGGGGGGTCGGACGTGGGCCCTGCGATGCCAAGTGATCAGTCTGCTGTTGACCTTCCTTAAATTCTCCGGCAACTGGCACTCAGTCTGAAAGTGTCCATCCTCCCCACAATGGTAACAGAACTTGGAGTCCCAAGGGTCTCTATTAGGAGGGGAATACTTTATCTGTTGGGGCCCTCCGGGGGGCAGGGGGGTTCCCCTGGGCCAGGGCATTGGTTTCTAGATAACTCAGGTTCCCCAGACCTAACAGGGTGGGTAGTGGATCGCTTCAAGTCCCTCACCAGTTCTTGTAAATTCCTGACCTCGGCCCTCAACTCACTTTCTACTTGGGGATCAGAGGAAATAGCACGCATCCCCACCCCTCCCTGTAATTCGGGGGACACATCATGCCCCCCAAAAAGGTGGGTCTCATCGGGTGCACTAGACTCAGGGGTTTGGCTCAGATTCACAGCCCCAACATAGGCACCCCTCCTCATCAGTCTCTACTTCTCTAATCTCCCTCATCAATTGACAGTATTCAGGCGGGGCAGCCCGTCTATCATGTAACTTAAGTTTTAACAATATCACACTGGAAAATCTAGCAGACTTCAAAGCATGTTCCAACCTTACCTGGTTCAAGGCTGAGGCTGTGATCCCCCATTTCAATAGGCCTTCTGTAAGGCCCGTTCCACCCTAGTAACAAAGGCGGACAACTTCTCATTCCTCCCTTGCTTGGCAGACTTGAATTTCCATAATAAGTCTTCCCCAGTTTCTGTACTCCTAAACACTCCCTCTAAAGCAGACAGGTACTCTGCTGCGGTAGCTTCCGGGCTAGTGGCCCGCAAGGACCTAATGGCTTCCAAAGCTGGGCCCCGCAGACTCTCCATCAGTCTCTTTCATTTCTCCCCCTCAGAGCATTGCCACTCCTGGACTAGGGGGGTGGCATAGTCCATCCACGCCTCCAAATCATCCTCCCCTGAAGGCACTGGCACTGTGCCAGAAAAACGTTTTAGCCTACGGTAAGAATCTAGCTGTACAGGGGGAACCACTAGGGGCGGTGGCGCCAAAATAGAACGCTTGGGGGGACAGGGAGAGGTACCGGGGGAAACCTGGGGGGTGGGTTCACTAGAAAGGTCCAATGCCTGCAGTAATTCTTGGGTAGTCCTCCACTCCACTGCCAGTAATTTGAGCAGTTTATCTTTTAAACTATTAGTCTGGGGAGACCCCTCAGGAATGACTGACCCACACCGGATGTGAACAAGCCTCCACCCCTGTTGGGCACCTTCTGGGTAAATCACTGGTGGTACCCTCCCGGGGTCGATGGCTAGACTACACAAAAGTAACACCTGCAAGGTCTGATCGAGCAGGTCAGCCATACGCCCCTTCACCTCTACCTTGCCCAAACATTTAACACGCTCCGCTGTAGAAATAATATCAGCGGTCGTTGTCCCCAGAGGTACATCCAGTAGTAACACACTTCTCTGGGAGTCCAGCTCTTCGGCTTCACCCCACCCCATCAGTTTGTGTACCATTGTCTTAATAAGATCCAGCTTAATCTTAGCCATGATATCCCCTTCCAGTTTTTCCTTTAACTGATCCATATTTGTGCACTTCACCCACTCGGCTACTAGGGGACACTAATCCCAGCAGTGCCTCCAATTTGTAACCCCCAGGGGGTGCTATCCCAAGGGCTACTACCCCTACCTGCCCTAACTGCAGCAGGGCTAGGGGCCCAGATCCGTTGGCGGGTGCCTCCACCCAGAGGTCGGGGTTAGAACAGTCAAGGTTGACTCGGTCAAAGCCCTCTGGGTTGCTGCAACCCCCCTTTCTTCCCACTAGTGGCCCACACAGTTCAATTTCAGAGTCCTTACCATATACACTTACCCCCCAGCTCGAACCAGTCAGTTCACTCCGGGGACCCCCTGGAAAGTAAGGTACAGTTACACCACATTCACTGTGCAGTATTCCACCATTAATACACAGACTAGCCAGTGTACTTTTTCAAAACAAGCAATCTAATTTATTTGAGGGGAGATAACCAGGACCGGGGGGAATCAAGTTGATAAGCTTACCACTACAATATATGAAAATCTACCTATGGCTCTGTGCACAGGTCTAACCTATTAATTACTGTCTATGGGATATCCAGGCCCTAATGGCTAGTTCCTCGATGCAGCTGGTTGGGGCCCTGACACAAGCGAGATTTAATTCCTGAGAAGATCAGATGGAGCCAGAAAGCTCAATTAGTGCAGTCAGCAATATAACAAAATGATTTTGCCTTTGTTTGTAAGTTTTAACAGGGAGCTACCCTGATCCAGTACTCACAACTCCAGCGGATAACCACTCCTTCACCACTTGTAGGGCTGAGCCTGAGCTTCAAAGGCCTACTCACACATTTATATGGAAAACAACAGAGGGGGTACCATACCAGGCAGCTGCTCCTTGGACCCAAATGAACTCCCAGCTATCGGGAGTCTCACTGCAGCTTCAACCTTCCTGACAGACCGAGTGCGATTTAGCAGATTCTCCAGTCCTCTTCAGGTTGAGCCTGGTAGGTAGCTGTGCAGGTACACAGCCTCCTCTGACCGCTGCCCTCGCATATTTAGTCCGAGAAATGCTGGCGATGCAAATGGCCACCTCAGGCCCTTCACGCACTTCCCGCGCGAACACTCAACGGCGCAGGAGCTCAGAGCTCCTTCCTCACTCACAGTCTCAACGCATCTGCCCCTTGGCAGTTGGGGCAATCCTTACAGCTTGGGCGCTACCCGATTCCATTGGCTGGTTACACATGCCAGTCACTTAATCTGGCCCTCAGTGGTGCGAAAAGGCACCATGGCCCATAATGCCACTTCCAAAGCTACAAGCGGGGCCTCCATTGGTCATCTGGCTCCATCAAGAGTCCTAGTTTCTGGTTGACTGCTCTTTTACTCCAAATTAGATACCCTCTCGCTCCTATTGGACCCCTCGAACTGTCCTGGTCCAAGATGGAGGGGGCACAGCACAGAGTCCCAGCTGCAAATAAAGGCAGATTATACAGTTTACGTTTTTTCAGTTACACTACATATTCTCCAGCAAACAGCTATATCTTTTAACTAGGCTCCCTCTGCTCTTCTAGCGACTGCAGAAACGGAGCGATTAACCAGTAGCCCAGGGCGGGAGTCGAGCATAGAAGCCCCAGTCCCCCTTTACAAACACCAAACCCTGCGAGCAGGCAGCTCTTAAAGAGACAGTACATGGAGGCTTTTAAAAGCACTCACAGCCCCCACATTTAGCGGCCTTACGCTGAACACCAGTCAGGCATGGAGCATTTAAACAAGCTCCGGGAAGGCTTTTAGGAACCCCCAATTGTAGGGGGATTACAGAAGCAACTCCCTAGTGGGGAACTCTATGACTAGAGGGGTAGTCCTGGGGTGGGAAACAGGGAGGTCAGGTGCCACCCAGCGCCACTGCTTGGAGGGATCGGCAGTGAGTCCAAAGGATTGCTGGAGCAGCAAGGTGGGAGGACAAGCTAGATGTCATTGTCCACCTGGGGACAAATGACCTGGTTGGGGACGAGGTGAGGGGAGTGCAGAGGGAGTTCACAGAGTTGGGGAGGGGTCTTAGACAGGTGGCATGCACGGTAACTGTCTTGGAAGTACTTCCTGTCTACAGCATGGGGGAGGCCAGGGTACTCCGTACCAGGGGATTCAACGAATGGCTGAAGAGCTGGTGCAGAGCTCAGAGATTTGACTTCATTGGGGTTGGGGGACCACCTGGACAGATGCAGGCTTGTACGGGAGGGATGGCCTGCATCCATCTGTGGAGGACCGAGATCCTTAGTGAGAGCTTTAAATGTTTCATTGGCAAACATTTAAACTAGCCAAGGTGGGTGGTGGAATTAAGTAAGAAAGAATCAACTGTCCCCCCCATCCCCCCCGGGGCGCTGTTGAGCAGCTGGAGAGGAAACAGCTTTTCACTTGGTCTCCCAGAAGAACTTATTTAAATTAATTAACTGTATCTTGGTACTCTGAATCATCTCAGTTTACTGTGAACCATTGTTGGTTCCTACTACAGCAAAATGGGCAAGTTTAACGGTGCTAACTCACTGACTGAGGACTTTTTTAAGCCCAAAGGACAGAAACGTGATGATCGACCTGCGCAGCAAAGTAAGGCTGGGACCTCCGCTGAAGCACAAGCTGGTAAAGTGACTTTGTTCACTGTTCATGCTACTTTGGGACAATTAGTGAAAATGGTCCAAGATCTGGACCGCAAATTTGATGCCTTACACCCCCAGGTTGCCACCCTGGAAAATAGAATGGATACAAGAGGAGGCAGTATAGTGCAGTGGTTTAAGGCTCTGAACTGCAAATCTGGAGACCTGGGTTTGAATCCCACAGCCCCCACTTGCATACTTTGTGACCCTGAGCAAGTCACTTAACTTCCCTGTGCTCCCAGGTTGCACCTGTAAACAAGCTTTCCAGCTTAGTGTGTCTCACCTGGTTAAACAATTGGAAGAAAGGAAGAAACAATGGAGCACTCTTTCCAGTGGACCGAAGCCTCTGTCCTTATATCTGCTGATGCCACAGCTCAGCTTGTTAAAGAGAATTCCCTGCTGTGACAGAGACTGGAAACTGTGGAGAATCAAGCTAGAGAGCGGAGCGTCCATGTCATCGGGCTCTCTGAAGCAGCGGAGGGTGAAGATTGCTTGGGGTTCGCTAAAATGTTTATTTCCAACATGCTAGGATTTTTGGAAGCTGACCCTACTGTCTTTATTAAAAAGGCCTTCCGTGTCATGCCACGGCAGGCAGTCACAGAAGTAACTTGTCCCTGAACCCTCATGGTGGTCTGTACCAGAATTGGAGACTGGGACAGAATACTTGCCACAGTGAGAAGGAAGCGCTGTCTGCGTTATGGGGATGATACTGTGCTGCTGTTCTCTGACCTTTCTTATAGCACCAGGTTAAAACGGAAAGCTTTTGATGGGGTACAATCCCGGCTCCGCCAGCTTAAGTTGCAGCACCAGCTCCTGCTACCAGCTAAATTGTGCATTCAATGGCAGGGTCAGTCCTATCTCTTTACTGACCCCCAAAGATGCTGAAAAACATTTGTGGCACATCAAATCTAATCTGGAATTATGGGAGGAAGTGGCAGAATCTTCTGATGGTGACTGATGTGCTACTTACTCTGTGCAGTATATGTCCAAATGGATAAGTGTCTGTGAGTAGTGTTTGGACTCGGCCTATTTCGTTTCTGTTATCTCACCAGTTCTACTGTTTCAGCTAGTTTTTCACCGAGAAGTTGTGAGGTGACTTGTTTGATGTATGGTGCTCACTTATAGCCAAACTGACTTTCTTTTCTGTAATGGCGAGTTGCTCGCTGATGAACAAAGCTGGACTGAAATTCTATGTTTAGTTGGGTGATCCTGAGCTTGACTCCATATGCTGGACTGAAATTTTGTGTTTAGCTGGGCGATCATCAGCTCGATTCTATATAACTGCAAAGTGAGCACTTTTGTGTCTATTTAATAGTATTTAGCTGTGAAGGTTGCCCACATTTACCTAAATTTAATCAATCTTACTATTTTTTTTTGTGCCAGCCCAGTGGTGTAGAGGGCTGAGGCGCTGGCGCCTTACCTCTTACCACGCCGACAACCCGGGGTCGGGAGCAACCTCGGGTGTCGGAGGGTCGGCCGGGGAGAGAAGTATCTAGCATCCTATGGACAGCTGTCCTCCTCTGGGGAGGGTGAGTGGGTGGTAGCTGGAGACTGGTGCAGCTCCAGCGGTCACGGTGTGGGTAGGCGCGGGCTGATGTCAGACGTGCTGTGCACAGGAGCGTATGCAGCAGCATCCTTGACATCAATGCACACCCGCGCCATGGGGGGTGAATTAAGAGGAAAAACGACTCTGGAGCACACATAACGATGGGTCCTGATGGCGCCGCACCACCTTCACACAGGTTGCTCCTCCTGGATCCGGACCCTGTGCTTCCACGGTGGTGGGGTAAGTACCCACCATGATGCAGCTTCGAAGAGGAATGGAGCTGGGGCTTGAGCATAATACTGGCGGTGCTGTAGTGCCGAAGGGCCAGCCAGATGGGGGGGATCCATAGGTAATACCCCCACTGAGGATATATAAATAAATAATAATAAAAAAAATCTTACTATTTTTATGTGTTACCTGGGAGGCTGAGAGAATCTTGTTTTTTGATGGAGTTTCGTTTTACAAGTTGTGGGATCTGTAGACCTGTGGGTCATTTTGGTAAACAGGAAAGTGGGTATAATACTTTGCCAGATCCCTAGTATTGTTTTCTAGGCTGCAAGCATGCGTGTAAACTATCTGTTAAAAAGACTAATCGGTACTTCCCCCTATGCTGTGCCGAATGGGGAGGTGTCCTGTGCTTTTTCCTTTTTAAGTGAACTGTATTATCTGGCAATTGTTCTTTTGTGCTATCCTCCTGTGCATGTATTTGTAAGTTTTCTACTTGCAAACTCAATAAAAAATATTTTACAAAAAAAAAAAATGTCCTACCCCACACACACAGGTTAAGGTAGACAAACAGACATATACTAGAGCCGAGAAAGGAACATTTTAACTAGCCAAGGGGGATGGCAGAATTAAGCAGGGCAAAAATAACTACCCCCCTCTACACACAAAGAAAGGTAGACAAACAGACTGATACTATGGCCGTGGAAGTAATAAAAGGAAACACTAGGGGAGGTAATACCGGGGGAGGCATGGAGGGAAGGCATAGGGATCAGAATAGGGGGAGAGCTGGTACAGGCGGAGGAATCAAAACATGGAAAGCCATGTGTACAAATTCCCGGAGCCTGGGAAACAAGATCCTGGACCTAGCGGCCTTGATGGTGGAGGAAGACCTAGACATTGTCGCAGTCACTGAAACATGGTACACAGGAAACCATGACTGGGATGTTACCTTACCAGGGTACACAGTCTTCAGGAGAGACAGTGAGGGCAAATAGGGGGGAGGGGTGGCTATGTACATCAGAGAGGGGATTAAAGTATCGGAGTTAGGGGGAAGACAGGAAGGGGAAGAGGCACTATGGGTTACATTAGAAATGGGAAATTGCACCGCCATCCACACTAGAGTTGTCTATTGACCTCCAGCACAGGTGGAAAAAATAGGATATTATTGGAAACCATACACAAAATAACAGAGAAAGGGGAGGTGTTGTTGGTGGGGGACCTAAACATGCCAGATGTTAACTGGAACACACATGCATCAGCCACTACTAGGAGCAGAGACATCTTGGATGCCCTAGAAGAGCGTGCCTTAGACAGTTGGTGAAGGAGCCCACATGGGAAGGAGCAATGCTAGACCTGATTCTCACAAATGGTGACAGAATAATAGATCTATCAGAGGGCAGCCATCTAGGTTCCAGTGATCACAATACAGTGTGGTTTAAGGTGAAGACAGTAGTAGAGTCGAGCAACTCAAAAGTAAAGGTCATGGACTTCAAGACGGCAGGCTTTGCAAAAATGAGGGAACACCTCCGGAGAATCCTGGTGAAGGGGAAGGGGGGAGTGGAGGAACAGTGGGAGAAACTTAAAGGAACCATAAAAGAGACAACAGGCCTCTGTGTAAAGCCAGTAAACAAAGCAAAAAGAAAGAAAAAAAACACTACGTTTTTCAAAAGAAGTGGCAGGGAAGGATAGGGAAAAAAACAGGTGTTCAGAAACTACATGTAACCCCCTTGCAAATGGGGGTACCCAAAAGTCTTCCAGGAGCTTGCCTGAATGCTCCAAGTCTGGGCGGTGTGTGCGGCGTCAGCTGTTTAAAGGTAGTTCCTAAGTAGGTGCTATTTGAGCCTCACATTACTGTCTCTTTAAGACCTGTCTGCTTGCAGACTTAATTAGTTTGTATGCGGGGGACTGTGTGTTCTAATGCCCAAATCCCACCTGGGCTGCTGTCAATTTGCTCCGTTTCTGCCATTGCTACATGTGCAGAGGGAGCCTTGTTGAAAGATGTAACTGTTTGCCAGAAATCATTTAGAAAGACTGAGAAAATGTAGTTTGTCTAACCTGTCTTCCTTTCAGCAGGAACTGTGTCAGTGTAACTTTTTCATTTTGGTTCTGAATAGCTGACTTGGACCAATCAGGATGATAGGGAGACCCTAAAATGGAGCCTGTGGACAAATTGGAACTTGGACTCTCAATTTTGACCCAGCCACAAGGGGATTGTATGGGCAGTGACTCTGGGAAATGTAGTTTTAACCTTGGTGCCTTTTTCTACCAACAGAGGGAGTCTTATTGTGAGTGACAGCTGAATCAGCCAACAGAATAGTGTGGAGCTAAAGGAAATGCCCTGCTCTGTGACTGGAAAGATAAGATCAGTTGTGGCAATGAAGAGAGAAGGAGCTGTGTGCTTCTACGCTGTATAGTTTCATGCGGGAAGCGCATGTGAGGCCCTGAGTTTCGGTCTGCAGCCTTTGTGAGTGCCAATTTGGACTGAATCCGAGTTGTGAGGAGAAAGAAGCACTAGAAGTGTGGAAACCAGGCTCAATCTGTAGAAGACTGGAGAAATTGCTGAATCGCGCTCGGTCTGTCAGGAACTGAAGCTGCTGTATGTGCTCCCGGGTATCTTGCAGTAATTGCGATCGGGATCGAGAAGCAGCCTGCCTGGTATAGTACTTTCCTTTTACATATGAATGTGCGTAATGCTTGTGGGGAACCGCTATTTCCAATCCCCTGTGCTGTGTGTTGAAGCTGGAAGCAAACTCCTGCTTGTCTCGAACTAAATCCGTTTGCTATAAATTGCAGTGGGGTCCAGTCACAAGGACCTTGTCTCCATGCCCTGTTGTTACTGACAATCCAGAAGAACATCCACCATCCGGTTCTCAGCTTGGGTATTGTGAGTACAAATCGGGGTATTCCCCTGCAACCTGTTTTCAATCACAAGTGTGTTATTTAATTCTTGTTGTTTCTTTGCTTCATGGACTGAGCCATCAGCCTCCGGATTACAATTGGGTGTTGTGCATCCCAACACCAGGCACTTGGGTTAATATCCCAATACTGACACTGTAGTGCAGCATGAGGGGGGTGCTGCACTCCTGAGGTGCCGTCTTTTGGATGAGACGTTAAACCGAGGTCCCATCTGCCTGTTCTGGTGGTAGTTCAGGTGGATGTTAAAGATCCCATGGCACTTCTCGAAAAGAGCCGGGGAATTTCCCCGGTGCAATGGCCAAATTTCCTCCATTCAAGAAAAATACCACCAACAGCTTAATCTGGTTCAAGGTCAGTTGGCATTCATCTGTATCCCCCTCCCCCGGGTCGTACCTGAAAATAAGCAGGATTTGTCTAGTGCACTTACCCGGTCAACAAAAACTAAAATAAATATATTTTCTTCTACAGGGCCCTATCCATCTGCACCTGCCGGCCAACCCCGGGCAGCGGACCTGGCTAGCCTCCCCCCAACCTAGGTACCCAGAGTGTGACTTTTCAGACCCTGTATGTGTGCACAGTACTGTGATTTAATGCCACTAATTAACCTTATTTCCCTCTCCAGTGTTACTGTTCCCTAAATAAATCAGATTTGTTGTTGTTAAACTTTAAACTGTCTGAAGTATCAGTATCTTCATGCCAAGCACTGTAGTGGTTTGTGTATGCTGCTTAACCTTATTTTTCAGGGGGTCCACAGAGACGAACCTGCGAATCAGTCTCGAGGGTAAGTGGTACCTTATGAATGAACAGTGTGTACATGTGGGGTATTGGTACTGTAACTCCTATGCATCGTGTGGGCCATTAGAGGGATTAGGAGGGGGTCTCAGTGTCCCAGAGGGCTGTGACCAAACTAGACCAAGCATTACAAACCCTAACCTCTGGGTGGAGGCACCCGCCATAGAACCTAGGCCCCTCAACCTGTCAGTAGTCAAGCAGACAGGGGTAGTAGCCCTTGGGATAGCGCCACCTGGGGGTTACATACAAGAAACAGAGATGGAGGGAGACAGGGAAATGTACCAGGCAAAGCAGAAGGAGGTGAGGAAGGCAGTCAGGTGTGCAAAGGTGCAAACTGAAGAAAGGATAGTAAAATCAGTAAAAGAAGGTGACAAAACCTTCTTCAGGTGTAACCCCCCAGGTGGTGCTATGCCAAAGGGTGCTACCCCTGCCTGCTTTCCACTAACAGGTTGAGGGGCTTGGATCCAATGGCGGGTGCCTCCACCCAGAGGTCGGGGTTAAAACAGTCTGGAACGACTTGGTCACAGTCCTCTGGGTCACTGCAACCCCCCTTTCTTCCCACTAGTGGCCCACACACGTTACCAACAGTACCTTTACAATATGCACTTACCCCCAGGATTTGGTCGATCAGCTTGACTCTGGGGACCCCTGTAAAGTAAGACAGTAATGCAATAGCCACTGTACAGTATTTTGACACAAACACGCAGTTTAGACAGTATACTTTGCAAACAACCAAATCTGATATATTTAGGGGGAAATAACAAGGGCAGGCAGAAATCTAGTTGATTAGCTTAAACTCTACTATTTCAGAGCACTGTGCACAGGCTAAGTTCCCTATGGGTCACTGTCACTGGGTACCCAGGCAATAAGGGGATAGCCAAGTTCGGTGCAGCTGGTTGGGGCTCTGAAGATTGAAACAACTGTACAATACCCAAGTTTGTAATCCAGAGCCAGCAGGCTCAGTTCGTGTAGCCAGTGAAGGAAACAAACCAAACTTGCACTCAGTAAATCAGTTGACAGGGAGCTACCCTGATTCTTACTCACGACTCTGGTAGGATCCCTCTCACACCACCTCAGGACACAGGCCTGTGAGCAGAACACTCTACACACAATTATATGTAAAAACAGAAGTGTACCATACCAGGCAGTTGCTTTATATCCCGACTGCACTCACTGCTAAATGGGGGAGTCACAGCGCAGCTTCACTTTTCCTGACAGACTGAGCGCGATGAAGCAGATTCTCCAGTCCTCTACAGGGTGAGCCTGGTAGGTAGCTGCGACATGCACAACCTCTTCTGACCACAACACCAGTGGATTCAGTCCGACTGCCTTGGTGATCGAGCCGCCCGACTGTTGGCCTTCCACACACACTTCCCACGCGAAAACTTACAGCGCAGGAGCCCGGAGCTCCGTCCTCACTCACAGCCACAACGATTCTGAATCTCCAGCTCAGTTCAGGGCATTTCCCTTTGGCTCCAACAGGTTCCGGTTAGCTGATTCTTTCTGTCAGTCACAGCAAGCTCCCTCTATTGGTGCAAAAAAGGCACCAGGGTCCAAACTACACTTCCCAGGAGCACCTGCCATATATTCCCCTTTAGACAGGCTCCAGGTGGGAGTCCAAGTTCTGATTTGCTCAAGCATTCTCCATTTTAGGGCTCCCCTTCCCCAATTGGCCCATCTCAGCAATTCAGGGCCAAAATGGAGGGGCTAGACACACAGAGTCCCAGCTGCAATAAAGGCAGGTTAAACAAACTGCATGTCCTCCAACAAACAGTCATATTCTTCAATTGGGCTCCCTCTGTGCTCTTAGCGACTGCAGAAACGGAGCGATTAGACAGCAGCTCGAGTGGGACTCGAGCATTAAACACACATTCCCCCCATATAAGCCAATTACCAGAGGGTCTAAAAGCACTCACAGTGCCCACATTTAAGCGGCATTACGCCGAACGCGAGTTAGGCAGGGAGCACTTAGGCAAGCTCCGGGAAGGCTTTTAGGAACCCCCATTTGTAGGAGGGGGTTACACCCTTCCTGGCCTAGAAAGAACTTGGTGTCTGCGTCAAGTAGTTACCATTAAATCACTTTAAGGCAAAACAGTTTAAACTGACAGCACATCAGACCTTTTGTTACATACATTGGCACTGTATTACAGTTTACTATTGGTTATACAACATTACACATACAGACAACCTTTTCCTTTTTAAGTCAGGTCATTGCTTCCTGCCCATGACACCTGGAAAAAGGGGTCCCTCCCCTATCAGCTACCTTGGGGCTGGATGGGGCGGAGCACCATACCTAGAGGGCAACACATGTAACTTGGAGTTAGCACTGATGTTCAGTTTGGGCAATGAGCTCGGGAACACATACACACCTTTACGGACAACATTGAGAGGCAAGTCCACAGGCCTCCCAGGGGAATCATAACTGAGGTGCACCACAGGCTTTACAGCTCGACCAGTCTTTCTAGGGGGAACTGTTACAGTCTCTGCACTCTGAGCCTGATTTTCAGCATTGTCTTCACTTGTCAGGGGAGTCTCCAATGAGGTAGAGAGGCTAGAACTTGGGGCACTTTCAGCTCCAGGAGTTACAATCTCTGAGTCCACAACACCTGGTTCACATGGAGAGCTTTCTGACACTGACAGTGAATTATCAGGGCACTCAACACACTCTTCTCATTCTGGTATGTCACCAGTCTGTTCCAGTCCATCATTTTCCTCCTCTGAAAGCTCAGACAGTTCAACCATACACAATGATTCCATATCATCTGACTTGATACTTTGCACTTCACTTTCTGAGAGCATTGGCTCCAGGGACAAAGCTGGGGGCTTAGACAGTCCAGAAGGCCCAGCTTCATCTCCAGGATTGACTAGGGGATTGCCCCAAAACAATTGACTCAGTTCATAAGAAGGGTAGTATTCAAAAGCACACTCACTTTCCTCTGACATGGACTGACAGTCATGTTCAACTGGGACTTGTGGAGGGGAACACTTTAACTCAGCTTCTGTAGGTGCAGACTTTCTTGATTTCTTTCTTAGCAGCAGCTGTAGTCACTGGTCCAGAGGGGGCATTTTCTGGGGGCTCAGACTCAGTCAAGATTTGTCCAATGGGCAGTAAATGATTTCTATGCATTGTTTTAACATCTTTTGAATTATTCTCAGGCCTTACTTTATACACAGGTAGATCATCTAGTTTGCCCACTACAATGTGAGGGAGATGGTGCCATCTGTCAGCAATCTTGTGTTTGCCATGCAGTCCCAGATTTCTTAGCAATACCCGATCTCCTTCCTGGAGTTCCTGTGCTTTCACCTTTTTATCATACCTTTCTTTGTTGGCCAGATTTCCTTTGGCAGCCATGGTTTGAGCCAGTTGGTACACATGATTTAGCTGGGCCTTTAACTTTTGCACATACTGTAAATAGTTGTCAGCTCGAACCCCATCAGGAGAGACCCCAAAGCACACATCTACCGGCAGTCAAGCTTCTCTTCCAAACATCAGGCGGTAGGAGGAGAACCCAGTTGCATCACTTTTGGTGCAGTTGTAGGCATGTACCAGGGTGCTAATTTGTTGGCTCCATCTAGGCTTGTCCTTTGGGTGGAGGGTACCTAGCATATCTAGCAAGGTGCGGTTGAAACTTTCAGGCTGTGGGTCCCCCTGGGGGTGGTAAGTGGTGGTTCTGGACTTTCGCACTCCCCACAGAGAAAGCATCTCTTTGATCAGACGACTCTCAAAGTCTCTCCCTTGATCAGAATGGATTCTTTGTGGAGCCCCATAGTGAGCAAAAAAGTTTTCTACAAGCATTTTGCCATAGTGGATGTCTTCTGGTCCTTGGTGGGGAAAGCTTTGGCATATCTCGTAAAATGGTCAGTGACCACCAGCACATTATTAATATTTATTTGATCTGACTCCAAACTCAGAAAATCAATACAGACCAGCTCCATGGGTGCACGGGTGGTGATGTTAACAAGGGGCGCAGCCCTCTGGGGCAAAGTTTTCCTCTGTAAGCAGCGACTACAAGTTCAAATGTGTTGCTCCATATCAGCCCTCATCTTAGGCCAATAGAATCTGGGTCTCACCAAGTCAAGTATTCTGTCTATTCCAAGGTGCCCCATGTGGTCGTGTAAGGACCTCAGCACTGAGTCTCGAAAAGCAGTGGGCAGCATTAGTTGTTGTTTGTCTACTTGTCCCCCTCTGTCTACTGTTTCTCTGTATAACAGTCTATTGATCAATTTCAACTTAGGACCTTCTTTGTATAACAATGCAGTTCTCAAATCAGTGGAACGTAATTTGGACACATCTTTCCCTGCATAGAGGGCTTCTAAAGTTGATTTGATCATGGGATCTCGGGATTCAGTCCGTCGAATACTGTCATTGTCCAGCTGAGGCAGTGCACCAATGTCTATTGCGGAAAAGTGGCAATAAGCAGCAGGTATTCAATTCTCAGAAGGTCCTAAACAGTCCACCATACAGTCCACTGCGTCCGTGGACATATGTTCCTCCCTGTCAAACTTCTGACAGAGTGCTCGAATATCAGGTTCTGACAGTCTGACCCAGTCATTCTGGGGAA
The DNA here is from genome assembly GCA_016271365.2 of Neoceratodus forsteri. NCBI lineage: Eukaryota > Metazoa > Chordata > Ceratodontiformes > Ceratodontidae > Neoceratodus > Neoceratodus forsteri. Next base: position 587,177,505 of record CM057459.1, read on the forward strand.
CAGGCCTCCAGGAAAGAGCATCAGCATCTATGTGGTTCAGGCCTGCTCTGTATTCAACAACACAGTCATATGTAGATAATGCAGAAAGCCACCTGTGGCCAGTGGCATCCAATTTAGCCGAAGTCTGCACATAGGTCAAAGGATTATTGTCAGTTTTTACCAGTATCTTAGCCCCATACAAGTACTCATGGAATTGGTCAACAATGGCCCACTTCAAAGCTAGGAACTCTAACTTATGTACAGGATAGTTCTTTTCAAATGGGGTCAGGCTTCTACTGGCAAAGGCCACTGGTGTCAGGCCATTCTTGTGCTCTTGGTACAACACAGCCCCCAACCCTTGCAAGCTAGCATCAGTGTGCAGGACATAAGGTATTGTTGGATCGACATAGGCCAACACTGGAGCATGGGTAAGTTTATATATGATCTCATGAAAAGCAGTCTCACAATCAGGAGTCCAGCGGGCCCCAAATACTTCACTTGGACGAAAATACACTCTTTCAGTCTTGAGGGACGCTGACTTTTTGTATCTTTTGTGGGTTGGGGGATACCCTTGAGTAAGATTAAGTAAAGGGTGGATCACTCTTGAATAGTCCTTGATGAAACTCCGATAATAACCACAGAATCCCAGGAATCTTTGCAGTTCATTTAGATTTTTGGGCTGTGGCCAGGTGGTCAAGGCTTCAACTTTACTTTGGTCGGTCTCTGTTCCCTCAGTGGATACTGTGTCCCACATACTTTACTGAAGTTTGAAAGAATTGACATTTGTCAATGGACAGTTTAAGGCCAAAGTCTTCCAGTTGGTCCAACACCTTGAATAATTTGCTCTCATGTTCCTCCAGTGAGCTGCCAAACACAATAACATCATCTAGGTATACCAGGCACTCTAGTAAGTTCATGTCCCCCACTGCACGCTCCATCAATCGTTGAAAAGTGGCGGGGGCACCTGAAATCCCTTGAGGCATCCTCATGAATTCATAGAAGCCAAGCGGACAGATAAAGGCTGTCTTTTCATGGTCCTCTGGGGCCATCGGGATCTGGTAGTACCCACTGCGGAGATCCAGCACAGAGAACCACTTGTTCCCGTTTAGACAGTCCAAAGCATCCTGAATGTGGGGCATAGTGTACTGATCAGGGATAGGCCGCCAGTTTAAAGTGCGATAATCCATGCACATCCTTACTGTCCCATTCTTTTTTCTCACTACCACAATGGGGGAAGCATAGGGGCTTCTGGATTCTTGTATTACACCAGCAGCTAGCATCCCTTGCAGATGCCGTCTCACATCATCTATGTCAGCAGGTGCCAGGCGTCGAGATCTCTCATGAAATGGCCTTTCATCATGCCGCCAGATATGGTGCTCAGCTCCCTGCATGCATCCTATGTCCCATTCCTTTAAAGAAAACACCTGGTCTCTCTGGGCAAGCTTCTCACTGATCCTCACTTTCCATTCAGCTGGCAACGGGGAGTCACCGAAATCAAACAAATCAGGCGTTACTCTGTCATTCTTCCCCGAACTCTTGCTACTGGGTAGCACTGCAGTGTCTGCACAATGCACATTAGCCAGGGTGCAACCTCTATTTACTCAAATCTCTCTGTCAGACACATTATGAACTTGAATCATTACCCTTCTGGCATAAGCATGGGCTCTGTCAGGCAAAATACTAGGTTTGACCAGCAGTCCCTCCGGCATTTTTCCATCGCCTGGTGCATCCAACATTAACATTTTATTCTTGACATCCTTTCTGATACAGACCTCTCTCTGTAAGGTACACTGGGCATTTGGCACCAGGATCAGAGACTCAGGATCCTTCTTCCAGACAATTCCAACTGGTTCTTCTGGTTCTACTTTTTCAACATCTCTCTGTGCATCATAGGCCTTCTTAATCAAGGCCGGAATTCTTAAAACTCTACCAGCCCTTGACCCCTGTTTTTTATAACACAACTGTGCCAGCCATCCAAACATATGTGCATTAGTCCCAGTTAGTGGAGGAACCCCATCATACAGTCCGGTAGGGGGACACACTAAGGCCAGGGTCTCTACTTTCTCGGCCACTCCAGCCACAGAGGTGGGAAAAGACAGCCAAATTCAGATATATCCAGAGTAGGGGTAGGCCTTCTCACCTAACCCCCAGACATGCAGCCCCTCCAATGGTTGTAAGGGTATGTCAGACAAATGCTTCTGATACCAGTCTTGGAACATAATTGTCACTTGGGAGCCACTGTCTAATACAGCTCTTGTAGATACTCCATTTACCTTTACAGTGGTCTCCATGGAGGGACCCACTATTCTGGATCAGTCTGGAGAGGCAGTAGTAGGGGCCTGGGCAACTGACCTTGCCACAAAGGGACGTGAGTTAGCATTTTTGGGGCCCTCACTGGGATCATTTTGTGCACCTCTTAACCACTGATTATTTCTCCGAAGCTCTCCTTGTAGCCTAAATGCAACTTTGTCTGTGTCTTTTGGGGACCGGCATTCTCTCTTCATGTGCCCATCCTTCCCACAATTATAACAAAACATACTTTCTGGAGTTTGAGCTGGCTGAGGCGTCACACTGGGAGCCAGGCCGGGGGTACTACTAAGTGGAAACCTTGGTGCCATCTCTGTCTGCGGCATGATAAGCAGTTGGAGACATCTCGTCAATTTCCCCACTTCCATGGTCAAGACATCAAGTTTTGAGCTGTTGTCAGCAGGAGATGCATGGGTGGGTACCTCCACCCCCATAGCAGATGCAATCGGATGAGGGTCGGGGCCTGTACTTGCAGGAGCGACCTTCATAAAGAGACTGTTTTTTATTTCCCCGAACTCTCTCAACAGTTTGCCCCATTGTGGCATATCTTTTTTCTTCTCAGAGCACTCATTAACTGCCAACTTCTGCCCCTGAACTTCACTTGATGGGTCACTGTCAGTCACTCGGGTCGTCACCGCCGCAGCTATTGGTGCAAGTCCCTCCCGAGGTCGCCTTTTCTCAACTCCTCGAATTTCTCTCATTAGCTCATCATAGGAGGGTGGGGATTCCAGTCAATTTGCCAGACGTAACTGAAGCAACAGCAGTTCTGAGAAGGGGGCAGACTTAAGGATCCTGTCCAGCCTGGTTCGGTCCAGTTCAATCGCTGGCAAACTACCCTTTCTGAGGCATTCTTGCAACAATTTTTCCAGCCAAGATACATGCACAGACAACAACTCCCCTTGGTACTGTTGTGCATTTCTTACTCTCCACCACAGGTCCTCATCGGAATCTGGGCTCCCATACACATTCTCCAAGGCCTCAAGATAGTCCTGTGCAGTCGCTTCAGGGTTACTGGCCCATTTAGCACAGATGGTAGCCAAGGCAGGACCTCGGAGGCTCTCACTAACCCTCTTTCACTTTTCGGCTTCTGAGCATTGCCATTCTAGCACTTGAGGGCAACATAGTCTATCCAGGTCTCCCAGTCATCCTCCCCTTTGGGGGTGGGAAGTGTGCCAGGGAAGATCCTCAACCTTCGGTAAGAGTCGTGACTAATGGCAGGTGCAGAAATAGGAGCCTGCATTGGTTCAGCCACCATTACGGGTACTGGAGTGGGAGAGGGTCTTGGGGGAGGAACACCCCAAGTGGCAAGAATAGTTTCTTCAAGTCCTCCATAGTCTTCCCTTCCCCCAGCAACCATTTAGCAAATTTCTCCTCAAAAGTTTCAGATAGTGGGGGGGGGACTCATTCCCCCCCGGGTCTTTATTGTCCTTAGTTATCACTCTCCAGGCAGTGAGGGCTCCCTCTGGGGTAATAGTCTGTGGCACTTTGGAGCTATCTATGGGATCCTTAAACTCTACTAGGGCCAGGAAAGTGTGGGTGAGCAGATTAGCATGTCGACCCACCACCACAGGGTTTTGTAAACCTTCCACCTTGGAAAGTCTTCCCTGTACAGTGTCCGTATTGATACCAAGGGGGATGTCCAGGATAAACATAGCATTTTGGGGGTCGATCTCCCTAGTACACCACTCCACCAACCGGTGCACAGCCACTTCTGTCGGGGTACCCATTTATTTATTTATTTGTTTAACAGTGTTTCATAAATACGGCCACTAGAGGACACACAATCCCAGGAGTGAGCCTCCAAGATATAACCCCCAGGTGGCGCTATCCCAAGGGCTACTACCCCTGCCTGCTTTGCCACTAACAGGTTGAGGGGCCTGGATCCAATGGCGGGTGCCTCCACCCAGAGGTCGGGGTTAAAACAGTCTGGAATGTCTTGGTCACAGCCCTCTGGGTCATTGCAACCTTCCCTTTCTTCCCACTAGTGGCCCACACATGTTACCAACAGTACCTTTACAATATGCACTTACCCCCAGGATTTGGTCAATCAGCTTGACTCTGGGGACGCCCTGTAATGTAAGACACAGTAATGCAATAGCCACTGTACAGTATTTTGGCACAAACATGCAGTTTAGACAGTATACTTTGCAAACAACCAAATCTGATTTATTTAGGGGGAAATAACAAGGGCAGGCGGAAATCTAGTTGATTAGCTTAAACTCTACTATTTCAGAGCACTGTGTACAGGCTAAGTTCCCTATGGGTCACTGTCACTGGGTACCCAGGCAATAAGGGGATAGCCAAGTTCAGTGCAGCTGGTTGGGGCCCTGAAGATGGAAACAACTGTACAATACCCAAGTTTGTAATCCAGAGCCAGCAGGCTCAGTTCGTGTAGCCAACGAAGGAAACAAACCAAACTTGCACTCAGTAAATCAGTTGACAGGGAGCTACCCTGATTCTTACTCACGACTCTGGTAGTAGGATCCCTCTCACACCACCTCAGGACACAGGCCTGTGAGCAGAACACTCTACACACATTTATATGTAAAAACAGAAGGGTACCATACCAGGCAGTTGCTTTATATCCCGATTGCACTCACTGCTAAACCAGGGAGTCACAGCGCAGCTTCACTTTTCCTGACAGACTGAGCATGATGAAGCAGATTTTCCAGTCCTCTATAGGGTGAGTCTGGTAGGTAGCTGCGACATGCACAACCTCTTCTGACCACAACACCAATGGATTCAGTCCGACTACCTCGGCAATTGAGCCGCCCGACTGTTGGCCTTCCATACGTGCTTCCCGCGTGAAAACTCACAGTGCAGGAGCCCGGAGCTTCGTCCTCAATCACAGCCACAACGATTCTGAATCTCCAGCTCTGTTCAGGGCATTTTCTTTCGGCTTCAACAGGTTTCAGTTGGCTGATTCTTTCTGTCAGTCACAGCAGGCTCCCTCTATTGGTGCAAAAAAGGCACCAGGGTCCAAACTACACTTCCCAGGAGCACCTGCCATATATTCCCCTTTAGACAGGCTCCAGGTGGGAGTCCAAGTTCTGATTCGCTCAAGCAGTCTCCATTTTAGGGCTCCCCTTCCCTGATTGGCCCATCTCAACAATTCAGGGCCAAAATGGAGGGGCTAGACACACAGAGTCCCAGCTGCAATAAAGGCAGGTTAAACAAACTGCATGTTCACTATTACTCTAGATGTCCTCCAACAAACAATTATATTACTTATTATTTATTTGTTTTTGTTAACCGGGTAAGGCACACTAGACAGCCAAGTGCCTGTTTTCAGGTGCGACCCGGGAGGGTTACAAAGGTAGAAGCATACAATAACAGTGAAGGAGTCGGTTACTTACAAGCATACAATAGCAGTGAAGGAGTCAGTTACATACAGATGGTGTAAAAACAGCTTCAGATAGGCAGCTAACATTATAAGTAAAAAAATTTGGCAAACAAGAAAATAATAGACATAACCTTGGAGGAAATAAGGAAGCAAGACATCGTTAGAGTTCATTAGGTCATGATACATCCAGTAGTGGGACATACAAGACGATTGTTGGACAAATTAGGTGGACTTGGGGGAGGGCAGCAGGATACATAACAGGAGAGAATTAGTGCAAACAGTAGTAAGTGCCAGGGGCGGGGTGGGGGGCCGACAGGAAAACGGGGCGTGGGGACAGTGAGGTGTGGGGGCCTAGATGGAAAGGGTGAAACCATTTGGGATGGAGGGTAGAGAGGGAGAATAGTGAGTGGGTGACCACTACCAATTCAGGAATGTAAGTGCAGGGGGCACTGAGAGCCCGCAGTATACAGGTTGATTAGGTGTACTACGAGGTACAGGGACATATGGAGGAATAAGTCAGGAAGTTTCAGAGAGAGGTTTTCTTCACTTCCTCTGCGCCTTAGCTACTGCAGAAACTAGTGATTAGACAGCAGCTTGGGCGGGACTCAAGCATTAAACACACAGTCCCCCCATATAAACCAATTAAGCCTGCTAGCAGGCAGCTCTTAAAGAGACAGTACCAGAGGCTCTAAAAGCACTCAAAGCACCCACATTTAAGCGGCATTACGCCAAACGCCAGTTAGGCAGGGAGCACTTAGGAAAGCTCCAGGAAGGCTTTTAGGAATCCCCATTTGTAGGGGGGTTACACCGGTATATCAGGGAAAGGAAAAAGACCAATGGAGGGATTGTGAGGTTGAATGGGGAGGTGCAGAGGGGACCTAGAAAAGTAGAAATTCTAAACGAATACTACTAGTCAGTATTTACAAAAGAAGTGGAAGGGGAGGGACCAAAATTAGGGGTAGAAACACACATGTGGGGAAGGTGGACACCAGTCCATTCACAGAGGAGAGAGTCTTACATGAACTCTCGAAACTAAAAGTGGACAAGGCAATGGGACTGAAGGGGATATATCCTAGAATACTGAAAGTACTCAGGGAGGTACTAGGGACACCACTGACAGCCCTGTTTAACAAATCACTAGAGTAGGGAGTGGTACCAAAGGACTGGAGAAGGGAGAATGTGGTACCACTAAACAAAAGTGGGAGCAAGGTAGAGACTGGAAATTTCAGACTTGGTCTTGGTGGGGAAAATCATGGAATCCATGTTAAAGGAAAGGAAAGGATTGTGGCTAGTTGGAGGCTAGTTGGGCACAAGACCCAAGGCAACATGGATTCATAGCAGGGAGACTTTGTCAAACAAATCTGATAGATTTCTATGACTCGGTAACCAGGGTGGTGGACATGGCCTACCTAGATTTTAGCAAGACATTTGACACTGTCCCACACAGGAGGTTAGTAAACAAGTTGCGCAGTCTGGGAGTAGGTCCCAAGGTGGTACACTGGATCTGAAATTGGCTGAGCAACAGGACACAGAGAGTGGTGGTAAATGGAGTTCAATCTCAGGAGAGGGGGGTGATGAGTGGGGTGCCACAGGGCTTGGTTCTGGGGCCGGTCCTCTTCAGTGTCTTCATTAGTGACATTGCTGAGGGGCTAGAAGGGAAGGGAAGCCTCTGCAGATGACAACAAGATCTGCAATAGGGTAGACACTCCAGACGGGGTGGAAAAAATGAGAAGAGATATAGGCAAATTGGAGGAGTGGTCAAGAGTGTGGCAGCTTAAATTCAATACAAAAAAGTGCAAAGTCATGCACTTGGGCCACATGAATCCTGGAGAGGACTACAAAATGGGTGGGGGGGATACTAACAACAACAAAACTGGAAAGACACCTGGGAGTAAATATAATGGATAACCTGAAGGTGATCAATCAATGTGAAAAGGCGATGGGGCAGGCCAGAGGGATGCTGGGTGCACAGGAAGGGGCATCACCAGTAGAAAACAGGAGGTGGTGATGCCACATCTCTGGAAGGACATTGACAGAATGTAGGTGGTCCAGAGAAGGCCAACAACAATGGTGAAAGGAATGCATCAGAAAACATATGAGGAAAAACTGAAAGACCTCAATATGTATATCCTGGAGGGAGAAGGGGGGATATGACAGAGACATTCAAGTACCTTAGGGGAATCAACAAGGTCCAGGAGGGCAGCATCTGTCAAAAAAAGAGATGTGCAAGAACAAGGGGTCACAATATGAGGCTGGAAGGGGAGAGACTCGGGTAATGTGAGGAAGTATTTTTTTAGAGTAAGGGTGGTGGATGCATGGAACAGCCTCCCAGCGGAAGTTGTAGAGGCTAAAATGATTGGTGAGTTCAAGAATGCATGGGATAGACAGATGGCAACCCTAATGATAGGAAAGAGAGTGTAAGCTGCTGATCATTTAGGATCTGGAGTTTAAGTAGGTAGGGAAATGGGCAGACTAGGTGGGCCAGGTGGTCCTTATCTGCTGTCAAAATCTATGTTTCAATGTACATTTCTTTATTTGTTCTTTTACGTTGTGTGTGCTGGGACTATTGAATGAAATAACTATATTCTTCCCCTAAAGAAGACAATCCAGCCTCTGTCCTCCCTGGCCTGGCCTGAAGTTGCAGCTGTTGGTAAGCTAAAACCTGTTGAGTGAGAAAACGTTCTGCACTATGTTTCTTTAGACCTGCAGGCGAGGTAAGGCCTTGTATTTCTTTGAGCTGTAGGCCTTATGTCTGGAAGGTTTCTGTTTTTTTACACGCCCCTCCCCGGTATTACAGTAAGATCAGGACCCCTAGACATAAAAGGGGGGGCAAAGGGGAGTTACAGTTAGGTCTATATGTGTTTGCTTTTGTTTGTTTTCACTGTTCACAGTAGCCCCCTGTGACTACCTTGGGGTTCTCCATTTATTTCATGGTTGCTGAAATCTCATTGTCCATTACAGCTGCATTAGCATATGAGAACATTTATTTATGTAACCCCACTGCAAATGGGGGTTCCCAAAAGTCTTCTAGGAGCTTGCCTGAATGCTCCAAGTCTGGGCGGTGTTCGGCATCTGAGCTGTTTAAATGTGGTTCCAAGTGAGTGCTATTTGAGCCTCCGTGTACTGTCTCTTTAAGAGCTGTCTGCTTGCAGACTTAATTAGCTTGTATGGGGGGACTGTGTATTTAATGCTCGAATCCCACCCAAGCTGCGGAGAAATCGCTCCATTTCTGCAGTCGCTAAGAACGCAGAGGGAGCCTAAATGAAAGATGTAACTGTTTGCCTGAAACCAGTTAGAGTGTTAAGTAAAATGCAGTTTGTCTAACCTGACTTTCTTGCAGCTGGGACTCTGTGTGTGTTACCCCTCTGTTTTGGACCTAAACTGCTGTGCTGTGCTGGGCCAATTGGGTTAAGGGTTCCCTAAAATGGAGCCTGTGGACTAATCAGAACTTGGACTCTTAATTTTGAGCCAGCCACAAGGGGATTGTATGGGTAGTGACTCTGGGAAATGTAGTTTTGACCTTGGCACCTTTTTCTACCGACAGAGGGAGTCTTATGGTGAGTGACAGCTGAATCGGCCAACAGAATAGTGTGGAGCTAAAGGAAATGCCCTGCTGTGTGACTGGAAGGATCAGATCAGTTGTGGCAGTGAAGAGAGAAGGAGCTGTGTGCTTCTGCGGTGTATAGTTTCACGCGGGAAGCGTGTGTGAGGCCCTGAGTTTCAGTCTGCAGCCTTTGTGAGTGCCAGTTTTGGACTGAATCTGAGTTGTGAGGATAAAGAAGCACTAGAAGTGTGAAAACCAGGCTCACCCTGTAGAAGACTTGAGAAATTGCTGAATTGTGCTCGGTCTGTCAGGAACTGAAGCTGCTGTGTGTGCTCCCTGGTATTTTGCAGTAATTGCGATCGGGATCTAGGAGCAGCCTGCCTGGTATAGTACTTTCCTTTTTACATATGAATGTGCGTAGTGCTTGTGGGGAATCACTATTTCCAATCTCCTGTGCTATGTGCTGTGTGTTGAAGCTGGAAGCAAACCCCAGCTTGTCTCGAACTAAATCTGTTTGCTATAAACTGCAGTGGGGTCCAGTCACAAGGACCTTGTCTCCATGCCCTGCTGTTTCTGACAATCCAGAATAACATCCACCATCCGGTTCTCATCTTGGGTATTTTGAGTAGAAATCAGGGTATTCCCCTGCAGCCTGTTTTCAATCACAAGTGTGTCATCTAATTCTTGTTGTTTCTTTGCTTCATGGACTGAGCCATCAGGCTCCGGATTACAATTGGGTGTTGTGCATATATTTTCTTCTACAGGGCCCTATCCATCTGCACCTGCCGGCCAGCCCCAGGCAACGGACCTGGCTAGCCCTACCCCCCATGGGTACCCAGAGTGTGACTTTTCAGACCCTGTATGTGTGCACAGTTCTGTGATTTAATGCCACTAATTAACCTGCTTTCACCGTCCCGTGTTACTGTTCCCTAAATAAATCAGATTTGTTGTTGTTAAACTTTAAACTGTCTGAAGTGTCAGTACCTTCATGCCAAACACTGTATTGGTGTGTATATGCTGCTTAACCTTAATTTTCAGGGGGTCCTCAGAGACAAACCTGCGAATCAGTCTCATGGGTAAGTGGTACCTTATGAATGAACAGTGTGTACATGTGGGGTATTGGTACTGTAACTCCTGTGCATCGTGTGGGCCATTAGAGGGATTAGAAGGGGGTCTCAGTGTCCCAGAGGGCTGTGACCAAACTAGACCAACCATTTCAAACCCTTACCTCTGGGTGGAGGCACCCGCCATAGAACCTATGCCCCTCAAGCTGTCAGTAGTCAAGCAGGCAGGGATAGTAGCCCTTGGGATAGTGCCACCTGGGGTTACATTTATTTAGTTTTTGTTAACCGGGTAGGTGCACTAGCCATGAAATGACTATTTTCAGGCATGACCCAGGAGAGTACAACAATCAAAGATGGGTACATATCATGAGTACAATGAAATTACAATAGTGTAGGTCAAAACAGTTAGTAGTAATGAATACATGCAGCCAGGACAATAACAATCAATGCAATTCACATAGAATTTTTAGGCGGAGAAAACCTACACAGTCTGGGAAGAGATACCACAATATAGCAGCAAAGAAATATTGTTTAAATTAGTCACAACAATGAAGATTCAAATAGGCAGCGAAACAAGGCAAGGGCAAATTCCTGACTGGGCAGGATGCATTATCACGGCCTCTGAAACAAGACTCAGGTGTGGTGGGGGAGGGTTGGGGTAGATTAGCTCTCAAGGAGATAGTGAGGGTAAGAAGTGCTACAAGGTAGGGAGGTTAAAGTTAAAGGGTTGCATCACGTATTTATACCATGTATCGCTATGCTGAAGGAACAAATACTTTGCAAAAACTCTTGGAAACACATACATTGAATGCAGTTCAAAGAGAAAAACCCTGAATTACAACTCAGAAAGTTTGCAAAGCTAACTAAATTAAATGTGGTATTTCACACCTTCCTACAACTTGTTATTTTGAAACCTAATTAAGCAGACAGGCATACTGTGGAGTCTAAAGGGTGATTACACATCATGTTATCATATGTTAATGCAGCTCTCAGGGACAGGAGATTTCAACAACCAGCAAATGGAGACCGCCCAGGATAGTAACAGGGCCTAGTATGAAGTGTGAAAACAAATTAAAGCAACTGCATACATCTCTAATAACTAGACAAAAAGAGTTGTCTGCTGACATGGAAAGAAATAACATTTACAAGATATGAAGGTGTAGTTTTCCTTTAACAGGGAGGTGAGGAAGTACTGCTTCACTGAAATAGTGGTGGACACGTCGAGCAGACTGCCAGCATAAGTGGTGGAGGCGAAAACTGTACGGGGCTTCAAGCAAGTGTGGGGTAGACATAGGGGAATATTAATAAATATGCAGGGAGGAAGGAGGGTCGCCAGAAACCGGTTAGGGTCTACAGAGACAGACCAGGCATAGACCATTTAGGCAGACTGGATGGGCCAAGGAGTCCTTTTCTGCTGACAAATTCTTTGTTTCTACGTTTCTTTTAATTTCAAATTCTGGCTTGGCTCACTCCTCTGCCTTACTTTCCTCCTTTCAACCCCCTCTGCCCCAGCTTAATCCCTCCACAACGTTGACCAAGATCCTTCACCTTTCCTTACATGAACTCTTCTGCTGGCAAAGCTGCTTTCTCCTTCTGTTTCCCTCAGCTCTGGTCTTCCCTTCCTTCTGCTATCCACTGTGCCTCTTCCCTCCTGTAAGTGGCAAGGGAGGGCAGGAGAAAAAGTTGTGCCTCAAAGACTGGGGGTGTGGAGATGGATGTGCACAGTCAGAAAGGGTGGAGGGATTAGGAACGGTGACATGGAGGAAGGGGCAGATGTATGACTATTGATAGGGGCACAACACTGGATGGTACAAAGACCAGTTAGTGGTGAGATGAATCATAGAATCATAGAACTTGATGGCAGAAAAAGACCCCATGGTTCATCCAGTCTGCCCTTGCCCCCACCCCCCAGACTACCACCTCCCTCCATGGGAACCCACCCCTACCCCCGTAGCCCTTTATGCCTGTCCCAAGCCCTCTTGAATCCTAGCACTCTCTTCACCTCCACAACCTCCTCCAGAAGCCTGTTCCAGGCATCCACCTCCCTCTCCATAAAGAATCGCCCCCTCAAGTTCCCCCTGTAGTGTCCCCCTTGTAGTCTCAGGCTATTCCCTATAGTAGCGGTGTACTTCTTCATTTTGAATAAGCCCCCTGGGTCCACTTTGTTTAACCCCTTGACGCATTTGAAGGTCCCCTCTCTCACTTCTGGTTTCCAGGGTGTACAGCCCCAGCTCGCAGCATCCCTGCTCATATGGTTTGCCCATTATCCCTAGCACCATATTGGTCACTCTTCACTGAACCCTTTCAATCAGGTCTATGTCCTTTTGCAAGCGAGGCCTCCTGAACTGGACTCTATACTCCAGGTGTGGTCTCACCATAGCCTGGTACAGGGGCAGTAGAACTTCTCTCCTCCTGCTGGTGATTCCCCTGCCAATGCTAGCCAGCATCCCGTAGGTCTTCCCCACTGCCTTAGTACACTGTTTTCCCACCTTACGGTTGCTAGAGACTACTATACCCAGATCCTTCTCCTGCTCCGTCGCCCTAATTTCCACCCATTTTGTACTCTGTCCTCCAGTTACCATGTCCCAGGTGCATAACTGCACACTTCCTGATGTTAAATTTATTTGTCAGGTCTCTGCCCAACCTTCTAGTACCTTTAGGTCCTGCCGCATGTCCTCCACCCCGTCCTCAGCGTCCACCTTATTGCAGATTTTCATGTCATCCGCAAAGAGTGCCACCCATCCTTTTAGTCCATCCGTAATGTCACATATATAGATATTGAAGAGGAGCGGCCCCGACACCGACCCCTGGGGTACTCCACTCATCACTTGCCCTCCCTAGAGTGCTTTCCCCTCACTAACAACCTCTGGGCCCTTTCTGCTAGCCAGCTTTGCACCCATCTAGTTATTTTGTCCCCAACCCCCATACTTTCCAGTTTATTTGGGGGGGGTGGCTCAGAGGTAATTTAAGGAAGTATTTTTTCACAGAGAGGGTTGTGGATGCATGGAACGGCCTTCTGGAGGAGGTTGTGGAGTCAAAATCAGTGGTGGAATTCAAGCATGCATGGGACAGTCATAAGGCAATTCTGGGGGGTGGGGGTAAGAAGAAGTAGGCTGCTGGTTAACTAGGATCTGCAGCTTATCCAGTAGGTAGGGAAATGGGCAGACTGGGTGGGCCAAGCGGTCCTTATCTGCCGTCAAATTCTATGTTTCTATGTAACCTTCTGTGGGAGACGGTGTCGAAGGCCTTACTGAAGTCCAGGTAGGCCATGTTCACCCCGCCTTGGTCTATCTCCTGCATCACCCAGTCAAAGAATTCAATAAGACTGGACTGACATTACCAGCCCGAGTGAACCTGTGCTGGTTATTGTTCAGCAATCCATTCCCCTCTAGGCACTGTGGCACTCTCTCCCTGATGAGTGCCTTCATGACCCTCCCCACCACTGCAGTAAGGCTGACTGGACGATAGTTCTCCCTTGCCTCTCTACCCCCCCTCCCCGTGTATTGGCACAACTGTGGCTCTTCTCCAATCCTCCAGCACTTTCCCAGAGTCCAAGGACAGGTTGAATAGGCTTGCCAGCGTGGCAGCTAACTCCTCCCTTAGCTCCCAGATCATCCTCGGATGCAGTCCATCTGGCCCCATGGCCTTGTCCACTTTCACCCTTCCTAGTTCATCCCTGACTCTCTCTATAGTAAATGGACCTATCTCCACCCCCTCTTTTCTCAACCTCACCCCCCTTTGTAAAATTTGAGCAGCAGTACCTGTTCAACTCTTCTGCTTTCCTGTAGTTGTCCTCCAGTGGCTCCCCCCTCTGCCCAGAGCCTTGCGATCCCTTAACTAGTCTTCCTTCTTTCCCTCATGTACCTAAAAATGTTTTTGCTCCCCTTTCCTGTCTTGCAATCCGTTCCTCCATGGTAGCTTTTGCCTTCCTAATTTTTTCCTCACTATCCTCCTCGATTCTCTGTAGGTTTCCTTGTCCTCCTCCTTCTGCATTTTTTGTATTTCCTAAATGCCCTTCGCCTGCTCCCTACCACCCTTGCTACACTCCTGCTGAACCACAGAGGCCTCCTGCTTTTTGCTCCCTTCCTTACCCTCCTTATACACCTGTGTATGGTCTCTTTGACCCGGTCTCTAATATCCCCCCATAGATCCTCCACTTCCTCTGTATCACCTATTTCACCCATTGCTTCCCCCACTATCGTTATCATCTCGTTAAAGTCTGCACCCCTGAAGTCCAGTACCGTTGTACTGGTCAGGAGCACCTCCCTGCCCACCCTCACCTTAAACGTGATGGTACTATGGTCGCTAACCACCAGCTCCTTCCCCACCACCACCACCTCCTCTACATTCTTCCCATTTGTTAGGAGCACATCCAGTAGGTTGCATCCCCTTGTTGGTTCCCTGACTAGCTGCTAAAGGCATAATCTCCAACAAGGCACTCCAAAGAACAACAAACAGACAGCAATTCAACAACATTTGTTGCAATTTATTTTCCACCAGTGTAAGCCCCTAGCGCCTTGGCTACAAGCCTTCCTGGGGCTTGTAGCTGAGGCGCTAGGGGCTTACACTGGTGGACAATAAATTACAACAAATGATGTTGAATTGCTGGCTGTTTGTGTTTCTTTGGAGTGCCTTGTTGGAGATTATGTTTGAAACTGGGGCTGGCTGCCCGCTTCAGCTCACCACCTCGACCTAGAATGCAGGTTTAGAACTTTTTTGGAGATCTAGCTGTAACCCCCCTACTAATTGGGGTTTACTAAAATGTCTTCCTGGGCTGCCTAATGCCCACTGTCAGGATGGTGTCCTGTGTCTGCAGTAGCTGTATGTGCCTGAATGAGAGTGCTATAGAAAGTCTCTGTGCCTGTCTCTTTAAGAGAGTCATTATGCTGTGTTAGAAATTAGTCTGGGCTGGGTCAGAGTAGTTTAGGACTCATGACCAGCCAGGCGAGTGGTATTTCTGATCCATTCTGCAGCTGCCATATGCACAAAAGGAGCTCTGTTAGGAACTGTGTTCATTTACTTTTTATCTGCCTTATTAATAATAGTATAGAAGTTTGTTTAACCTGCTTTCTCTTGCAGCTTGGACTTTTTGCATAAGAGTCCCTATTTTGGTTCTGGACTGCCAGAGTTGGACCAGTCTAACCTCAGGGGATCTAAAATGGAGACTGTCCCCAGAGGTCTTTTGGGATTGAAAATCTGTAGGAATTGTAGTTTTTAAGGTTTGGCGCCTAAATGGATCTGGAGGGGAAGTCCTTGCTGTTACAGACAGTTCCCTTAGCCAACCAAACCTTTTGGATCTTAGAGGAAATCCCCAGAACTGCCTGCAGCAGAGTCAGTTGTGAGCTGGAGTTTGCAGAGTGAACAGCTCGAGCCATCGAGCAGCTGCTCCTGCGTAGGAGCACAGGAGAATCGTCAGGAAGGCTGCCTGTCATATCTTCCAGTGAGAAATCCTGTGAATGTGAAAATTGGACTTAATTCCTTTGTTTGAGATCAGAAGCCTGAAGAAAAAGAGTGATCATTGCCTGAATTTGGGACCGAAGACTTGCTCCAGAGACGATCAGCCTGCCAGGAACCGAAGTGTGTCACGGATTGAGAGGTTTGCACAGAACTTCTGCTAAATTGCAACCGCACTTTACCTAAACTGTGACTAAGAGTTGTGTTGCTTCTAAGTGTGCTAAATGTGTGTGTGTGGGTCGTGATTGGGTTCCCCACCTTCAAGTGTGTTATGCTAGCTGGAAGCTGCTCCAGCACTCGCATGGACTAAATCCGAACTGCCTGCTCTGGTCTGGGCCCTGCCATCTCGGCCTTGACTACCGCTCCCATCGCAGAGACATTTTCCGACGAAAGACCCGCTCGGGGATTCGGCTCCCTGCTCAACACCATTGAAGAGGTAGTGACTGCCTTGGTAAGTCATGTGGGCCCTGCTTCCCCAGGCAAACCAGAACACCATCCAGAGGTCTTCATCTCGTCAGTCCTGCCTCCTGGTCTGGGTAGCATGAGTACCAAACAGGGGAGCTCCCTGTAACAAAGCTGCAATCAGTGTGTGTCATCTGATTTATATGTTTGGGTTTATTACAATGAACTGAGCTATCCGGCTCTGGATTACAAATTCTGGGTTGATGTACATGCTAATTGTTTTCTTTCCTAAGGGGCCCAACATCAGCTGCAACGCTGGCCTACCCTGGGCATTGCTTCAGGCTAGCCTCCTTACAATTGGGTACCCAGGGTTGTGTGACTGTATATAAGGGACTCTGTGCATGCATTTTCAGCCTGAAATAATCAGATTTATTATCATCTGCTTGATTCATGCCCCACCTCTGTTAACATTCCCCTGAATAAATCAGATTGTGTTGTTTTTGCATTTAATCTGGCTAGTGTGTACCTTTTTTGGTGGGGGTATTGTACTGCCATTGAACTGTTGCATTACAAGTCTTATTGTACAGGGGGTCTTCAGGGCAGCTGCAGAAGATCCAGCCCTGGTGGTAAGTGCAAGGGGTGAGGGAAGTCATTACTGCCATACGGTATATGTGAATGTTTTGTTGCTATACTGTTTAGGCCACTAGAGGAGTTGGTGGGGGGTTATAGCATCCTGGAGAGCTATACCAACAGCAGTTACACTGCCCCAGAACCATTTCTCCTGATGGAGGCACCCGTTCAATGAGCTGAGGCCCCTCAACCAGTGCCTAGTCATGTCGGCAGGGGTAGTAGCCCTTAGGATAGCGTCACCTAGGGGTTACATAGCTACTGAAGGAAAGCCCCCAGTAACATTTCAAGAATTTCCCTGCATCTAGCTGAAGCTGTGTCTGGGATGGACCAGTCAACATCTGGGAGGTTCAGGTCCCCCACCAGTAACGTTTTCCCATTTAGAGCTACCCTCACTATGTCCTGCATCATCTTCCTGTTGTGCTTCTTCCCTTGGTTGAGTGGTCTGTACACCACTACAAGCCTCAATTACTCCTCTGACCTCCTGCCTAGCATTGCCAATAGTAATTCAGTCTCCCCGTCGCCCTCCCTCTCCTCCAACACCTTCACATCTTCCCTTATATACAAGGCCACCCCTCCCCCCCTTTCCTGTCCCTCCTGATCAGTCTGAACCCTGGAACCTCTGCCTCCCATGTGTGGAGCTCCATCCACCAGTTCTCCGTAATTGCTATTATGTCTGGCCTATCATGTGCAATGGTGGCTATTAGCTCCTCCATCTTGTTTGCCAGGCTTCTGGCATTGACTACCATGCCCCTCCACCATTGCCCCTTCTATAGATTCCTCCATTGGCCTGCTAGTCTTCAGTGCTGCCCCAGGGGGGGCCAAGGGTCCCCCAACTCATCCGTGGAGCTGTGGAGGCTCCACCTTCAGCCCCCCCCTCAGTTTAAATTATACTCTTACTCGAAGAACTCTCCCAGTCTGCACCTCAGCACGGCTGACCTACTGCTGAGTTGCAGCCGGTCCTGGGCATAGAGGCTCTTGTCCTCCCAAGTTTCTCCCATCACCCTATCACTCCGTACCCCATCTGCCTGCCATATCTCTCCAGCCAGTCACTGAATTCTTTTACCCTTTGCTTTCTCTCCGTGCTGGCCCTTGGTACCAGCAGTACTTGTGAGAAGGCTAGAGACTTAAAGCCTAGCACCCGCAGAATCTAGCCAGAGCTTTAAATCACACCTGCACCTCCATGAGACTGTTACCGTCCAGGTCGTTTGTACCCAGGTGGAACACTAGGTGTACATTCTTATCCTGGTCTCTGCCCCATGACGGGATGTGGTGGATTACCTCCAACACTGTCATCCCTGGCTTACATTCCACCCACACCATGCTTCCTCTGCCCCCCATTTGATCCCCTTCAATATGGAATCTCCTATCAGGAGTACCCTACCCTCCTCCTTCCCCTGTGTCATCTGGCGATCTGGTTTTCCTTCCTCGTGGTGCAGGTGTCTGAACTACCTTCTTGACACTTGTCTCCCCCTTTCCTGTCCCCTTACTCTTGTCCCCTTTCCCCTCATTCACTGCTTCCTCACTTCTCATTTTCCCATTTTCATCCCCTTCCTCCTGCTCTCCCACCCTGCTCCACACCTTATGCCTGGCCCCCGCCTGCGATCCTCTCCGTGGCCTGGAGCTCCTGGCATCCTCTTCCAGCTCCTTCCTGCTATTCCCATTTACTCCATTGCCACTCTGCTCCTCCATTTGTCCCTCCGGTGCCTCTTGTACTACCCCTTCCCCTTCTTCCAAGGTAATGTTCTTCCCCACTTCTGCTGCCTGCTGGTCCTTTTTTCCTGAGAGCCCTCCTTTCTTATCAGTACAAAAGGTTTGCAAGCTCAACCCCTGTATTTACAATACAGTTTAATAAGTTTAGTGGGGTGGCTCCTGGTGTGTGACCAAACAAAAACATATGGTTAAAGTTCCAGGGCCATAGCCCCCCCCCCGTTTTATTGCATCAATGCCTGCACTTTTTCCAAATGAACTCTAATAGTCTTACTTTTCATACTTTTCGGATTAAGCCTGACCACTTCGGCAAAGTGACTGCCTCTATTGGTCAGGTAAAAAGCATCACATTTTAATTTGCCTTATCAGAGCGGAGTTCCCCTTGCTTCCTCTATATTTTTTTGAAAAGAACACTCTCTAGAGGCTTCATTGCTTATAGTGTGCTTTGGCCAATGAAAGGCTCACAGGTGCCCTTTCTTGCCAACCCAATCTCTACCCTATCCTGGCCCACCTAACCTTCGACTTCTCTTTCCTTTCCCCTCTGGACTCTCCTCCTATCCTACTGTCCTCCTTCCCAGTCCCCCTCTTGCTCGCTACTTCCTCCTCTCCCTTGCTGAGGTAACGGAAGGGAGGGAATGGGGGGATGATCAGGTGAAGCAGGGACTGAACTCAGGATATAGATGGAGCAGGGAGCAGCTAAACCACAATGTGGGGGTAGTTGAGGGGAAAGGGACTAGGGAGGGCCGCACCTCACATGAGGTGGGGTTAAAGAGATGGTAAAAAATGGGCTTTCGGGGACACAGTGCTCAATAGCACACAGGGACATGGAGGAAAAATAAAAAAGGAAAGCACAACTGGGGGGGGACAAGGGAGAAGGAACCAGTGACTCTCTACAGGTGAATGTGTCGAGGGGAACAAAAGGGGAGGGGGTAGCAGAGTTCTTGTCTTAAGGGTCTCCATGGTAAAAAGTGTAGGATGGCCACAGAAAAAGTTGGGGCATACATAAAAAGAGGGTGTTCTCCCTCCCAGGTATGATGGTTGAAAGAATCATCCCAATGATTCACTCCCTAACTCGAGGTAGGAGGTAAGCCACATGTTATCATACACCTGGGTACCAGTGACCTGGCAGGGATTGAGACAGGGATGGTACAGGACAGTTTCAAGGTGCTTGGGCAGGCAAAATCGGTAGAATTCTCAGAAGTGCTGCCATGGCCTAGAGTCAGTTCAGCTAGGAAGCTTAGGATAACTAACTTCAACGTCTGACTCAGGAAGTGGTATAGTAAAAGGGGCTTCCACTATATAGGGAACTAGGGAGGGGTCTTGAACAAGAAATCCCTATACTCACTGGACAGGCTACACCTTAGTTTGGGGGGGGCACCAAAATGCTTAAATAGCTTTAGGGAATATATTGATGGGAACTTGCATTTAAACTGAATGGAGGGACTACTTTTGGGCTCAGAACCCAAAATGTACTCATGGAGGGAGCTGTCAGGCCTCCCCCTATGTTATGGGCAGATCAGGAAAGAGTAGTTTAGGGGAAAAGGAAGGGGAGGGAAGGAGGAAATGTGAGGGTAACATGAAAAATGTTGAGGGGGAGAGGAAGGTGGTATATTGGAGCTTGAGAGCAGGATAAATAGGGGACAGGAAGGGAAGGAGTTCTCTGAGGCAGATGAGGGGGTGAGGGGCTGAAGGGAAGGGAGAGGGTAGGAGAAGGCAGGCATCTTGGAGGGTGGTGTCTTTCAATACCGGGAGCCTGGAGAATAAGATGGATGACCTCCAACCTGTGGTAACAGAGGGTCTGGCAGGACTTGTGGTGGCCTGGGCAACCCAAACCATAGCTGGGATCTATCTATTCCAGGGTTCACCCTCTACAAGAAAGATACAGCAAAGGGAAGGGGTGGTGCTTTTTTAAGAAAGGGATCAAGGCAACTATGGAAGGCTTGGCGGTGGTGGGTACAGAGTCAATTTGGCTGCAGCTTCAGATGGGGACAGGAAGACAGATAAGGGTGGGGCTGGTATACTGGCCACCAAGTCACAAGCCATGGATTGGTAGCTGGGGAAGGAGATCAAGGTGGTGGCAGAACAAGGGGAGGTGGTGACTGTAGGAGATTTTATCTTGGCTCATGTGTGTTGGAGCATCCAATATGCAAACATTATTAGGAGCCACGTGATCCTGGATGTGGCTCAAAATGGGTTGTTAACCCAGGGGGTGATGAACTGACTTGGGGCTGTGCAATTTTGGACTTGGTGCTCACAAACTGTGACAATGTCAGAGGCATCAGTCAGGCTGAGCCTCTGGGAATCGATGATCACCGGTCAGTGAGGTTTCACCTTAGCATGGGGGAAAGAAGCGCTGGACAAGATGACTCGTATCCTAGTTTTCAGGAGGGCTAATTTTACCACAATTGGGACAATTTCAAGGGAGCACGTGGCCAAGCATGTGGCAGCCATGAGGGTAGAAGATAAATGGGCCTTAATCTGGGATGGACTGCAAGAAATGTCAGATACCTGCCTTAAGCAGAAGGGGGGAAAAGAACAAGCTTAGGAAATCATTCTGGTTTTCAGAAGAGGCGGACTGAGCAGTAAAGGAAAACGGAGCTTCCTTTAAATTATTTAGGAGGACCTAGAGAAAGGAGGAGGACAGGGTAGACTACCTGGAGAAGCTAAAAACAACTAGCAGTGTGATAAGAAAGGCCAGGGAAGATAGAGTTGAGGATAATGGAGGGGTCAGGGAGGTGACAAGACCTTCTTCTATTATTTCAGAGAAAAGAAGACACTGAAGGAAGGTATTGTCAAGCTGAAGACAGTGCCTGAGTGGGTGGAGGACAACAGAGGAAAGGCAAAGGTATTGAATGAATACTTCTGCTCAGTATTCATGAAAGAAAAGGATGGACCAGTACCCCAGGGAAATATAGGAAATGGGGAACAGGAGAATAACAATGTGCAAGAAAGTAATTATAGTGGACAAAGTCCTCATGAGGCTCAGGTCCTTTATGACTAACAGATCTCCAGGACCTGATGTACGCATGCTAGGGTACTGAGATTACTAGCAGAAGTTCTAGCAGCATCCCTGGCTGATCTGTTCAACAATTCCCTGGACACAGGAAGGGTACTACGAGAAGGGAGGACAGCAGATGTACAGTGGTGTGAAAAAGTATTTGCCCCCTTCTTGATTTTCCCTATTATTGCATATTTGTCACACTGGATGTTTTCAGGTCTTTAGACAAAATGTTATATTAGATAAAGGAACCTGAGTGAACAAATAACACTTGTTTTTTTTCACTTATTTCATTTATTTAATGAAAAAGTTAACCAACACCAACTGGCACTGTGTGAAAAAGTAATTGCCCCCTAATTAAATCAACCCAATTAAAGGGATAATTAGAGTCAGCTGATTGAACACAGCCAGGCTTGATTACAGCCAGCCCTGCTCAATATAAACCTCACTTATTTTGACCTCACCATCAGAGTCACGCTGCAGCACAAAGATTCAACAAGCACATTATGCCATGATCAAAGGAAGTTCCTGAAAGATCAGAAAAAGTTGTTGCTATTCTATCAGTCTGAAAGGGTTACAACGCTTATTTCTAAGGCTCTGGGACTCCATCGAACCACAGTGAGAGATAACTCAAATGGAGAACATTTGGAACAGTAGTGAATCTTCCCAGGAGGGCGGCCTGCCAAAATTACTCCAAGGGCAGCAGTAAAATCATCCAGGAAGTCTCAAAGGATCCTAAAACAACATCCAAAGAACTGCAGGCTTCTCTTGCCTCAGCTAAGGTCAGTGTTCATGACTCCACAATCAGAAAGAGACTTGCAAAATGGGCTTCATGGGAAAGTAGCAAGGTGGAAACCAATGCTAACCAAGAAGAACATAAATGCTCATCTCTCATTTGCCAAGAAGCACCTGGATGATCCCAAGCCTTTTGGGAAAATGTTCTATGGACAGATGAGTCCAAAGTGGAACTTTTGGACGACATGGATCCCATAATGTCTGCATAAGCATACACAGCATTCCACAGTAAGAACATCATACCAACAGTCAAACATGGTGGTGGTAGTGTGATGGTGTGGGGCTGCTTGCTGTCTCAGGACCTGGACGACTTGCCATAATTGTAGGAACCATGAATTCTGCTCTGTACCAGAAAATTCTAAGAGAATGTCCGTCATCCGCTCCATCAGCTGAAGCTGAAGCGTAGTTGGGACATGCAGCAAGACAATGATCCAAAACACAAAAGCAAGTCCACATCAGAATGGCTGAAAAGAAGTAAAATTAAAGTTTTGGAGTGGCCAAGTCAAAGTTCAGACCTAAACCCAATAGAGATGCTGTGGCAGGACCTGAAACAAGCAGTTCATGCTCAAAAACCTACCAATGTTACTGAATTAAAGCAGTTCTGCGAGGAAGATTGGGCTACAATTCCTCCACAGCGATGTGAAAGACTGATATTGAATTATAGGAAGCGTTTGGTTGCAGTCATTGCAGCTAAAGGTGGCGTAACCAGTTATTAAGTGTAAGGGGGCAATTACTTTTTCACACAGTGCCAGTTGGTGTTGGTTAACTTTTTTCATTAAATAAATGAAATAAGTAAAAAAAAAACAAGTGTTATTTGTTCACTCAGGTTCCCTTTATCTAATATAACATTTTGTCTAAAGACCTGAAAACATCCAGTGTGCCAAATATGCAATAACAGAGAAAATCAGGAAGGGGGCAAATACTTTTTCACGCCACTGTAGTGTTCCTATACAAGAGTCGGGCAAGAGATGAGCCGGGGAACTACAGACCAGTCAGTTTGACATCAGTAGTTGGTAAGCTGATGGAGACCATTCTCAAGGAAGGTTGGTCAAGTTCCTCAAGGTAAATGGACTCCAGGATATTAGGTAGCACAGGTTTATGGCAGGGTAGTCATGTAAAACTAACTTGATCAATTTCTTCGACTAGGTTACAAGGACAGTGAACAGGGGCCAGGCAATGGACATAATGTACCTGGACTCTAGTAAGGTCCCTCACAAGAGACTGATCAAGAAATTGGAGGACCTGGGGGTGGGGGACAAGTTGATGAGGGGGTTGAAAATTGGCTGGGAGCGAGAACCCAAAGGGTGGTGGTCAGGAATAAGGGGGGTCACCAGCAGGGTCCCAAAGGGTGGGGTACTAGTCCTGGTGCTGTTCAGATAGTTGACAAATGGCATAGGGAATGGCATAAAGGAAAATATGTCTTTTTGTAGATGATACCAAGCCCTGTGGGAGGATGCACACAGAGAAAAGGGTCAGAGATCTGGGGGAGGACCTGGCAAAGTTAGAAAGTTGGTCTGGAATCTGGCGGCTGGGGTTCAGTGCGAAAAAGTGCAAGGCCATGCACATTGGGAGCAAGAGCCCCACAGCCAAGTACAGTCTGGGAGGTGTGACAATTACAGTGTCTGAGGAAGAGAAATTTAACCCCTAGGTGGCGCTATCCCAAGGGCTACTACCCCTGCTTGCTTAACTACTAACAGGTTGGGGGCCTAGGTCCAAGGGTGGGTGCCTCCACCCAGAGGTCAGGGTTTGCAGTAGTTAAACTAACTTGGTCACAGTCCTCTGGGACATTGTAACCCCCCTTTCTTCCCACTTGTGGCCCACACAGTGCATCAGAAATATCTTCACAATATACACTTACCCCCAGGACTTGCTCTGTCGACTGGACTCTGGGGACACCCTGTAAAACAAGATGATACAGTGCAAAAGCCACAGAACAATACTTTAACATAAACAAATACCTCAGACAGTGTAACTTTGCTGAAACAAACAAATCTAATTTATTTAGGGGGATATAACAAGGACGGGGAAATCAGGTTAATTAGGTTAAACACAATAATCACAGGACTGTGCACATATTCAGAGTCCCAAATTGTCACTTTCATTGGGTACCCAGGATGGGGGGAGGGGGAGGAGGCTAGCCAGGATAGGTGCAGCTGGTCGGGGCCCGGTGATGGAAAAAACACTTGCACAACACCCAATTGTAATCCGGAGCCGGAGGGCTCAGTTCGTGAAGAAATGAGAAAAGCAAGAATCAGATGACACACTTGCAATTCAACAAACAGATGGCAGGTAGCTACCCTGCTTTGTACTCACAACTCAATGCTGGGAACTGGATGGAAGGCAGATTGTCCTGGATTGCCAGGAGGAGCAGACCATGTGGACAAGGTCCTTGTGACTGGACCCCACTGCAGTTTAGAGCAAATGGATGTAGTCTGGATTAAGCTGGGGTTTACTTCCAGCTTCATGCACTCTGTTCACTATACAGGGGATTTGAAACGTGATTCCCCACAAGCACTACACACATTTATATGTAAAAGGGAAGTACTATGCTAGGCAGGCTGCTTCTCTATCCCGATCGCAATTACTGCACAATGCCCAGGAGAACACACAGCAGATTCAGTTCCTGACAGACCGAGCGCGATTCAGCAATTTCTCCAGTCTTCTACAGGGTGAGCCTGGTTTCCTCACTTCTGGTGCTTCTTTCCCCTTACAACTCTGATTCAGTCCACACTGGCACTAACAAACAGCTGCAGGACGAACTTTGGGGCCCCACACGAGCTTCCCGCGCGAAAACTCAACAGCGCAGGAGCCCGGAGCTCCTTCCCTCTTCACAGTCACAACTCATCTGACTTTCCAGTAGACAGAGCCGGGCATTTCCTTTAAGTTCCTTCCAGTTCAGTTGGCTGGGTTGGGTGTCACTCACAGTCAGACTCCCTCTGTTGGTGCAAAAAGGCCCCGAAGTCCAAACTACAATTCCCAGAGGCATCTGCCATATAGTCCCATTGTGGCTGGCTCCAGAGGAGAGTCCAAGTTCTGATTCGCCTCGAGCAGGCTCCATTTTAAAGGATCCCCACACTGATTGGTCCAATTCAGCAGTTCAGGACCAACACGAGGGAGCTACTCTCTGCACAGTACTGGCTACAAGCAAGCAGGTTAGAACAAATTGCATTTTCATTATTACTTTAACAGGTTACAAGCAAACAATTACATCTTCTGAAAGAGCTCCCTCTGCGCATATAGCGACTGCAGAAATGGAGCGATTTGCTCAGTGGTTCAGGCGGGACTTGAGCAGGGAAACACACAGACCCCCCATTTCAAAGTAATCATCTGCAGTTTGGCAGCTCTTAAAGCGACAGTACATGGAGGCATTAGGCACTCTCACTCAATTATTTTTTTAAATCGGCTGAAATACAGGACACCAGCCTGGTGGACAGCATTTAGGCTCACCCAAAGAAGGCTTTTTAGTGACCCCCATTCATAGGGGGTTACAGAAAGACTAGGGTTCATAAGCGCATCCAATCTGAAACCTTAGCACAATGCATCAAGGCAGCAGTGAGGGCAAATAAGATGCTGGATAGGGGCTTCAACAGTAGGAAGAAAGAGGTCATACTGCCACTGTACAGGTCAATGGTGCACTCACACTTGGCATTCTACGTGCAGTACTGGAGCCTATACCACAGAAAGGTCGTTAACCTGTTTGAGGCAGTCCAGAGGAGAGCAACAAAGTGATTCAGGGCCAGCAAGGGCTCTTGTATGACCATAGGCTGGAGAACCTAAACATGCACTTGCTTGAGGAGAAAAGGGACTGAGGAAACATGATAGAGACCGTCAAGTACCTCAATGGTATTAATAAGGTCGACCTTGGGCGATCTCTTTAGGTTCAGTGAGAACAGGAACGCAAGGAGAAACAGTTGCAAGCTGGCAGGTGGAAGTTTCAGGAATAAGGCCAAGAGACACTTCCTCACAAAAATGTTGTTGCATGGTAGAATGGAGAGGAGGCAGAAAACAGTTGGGGGTTTAAGAGGGGATGGGTTAAGGTGAAGAGAAGGGAACGGGAGGGAGGGATGATGGTGTGTCATGTAACACAAATTACACTGGCTTCACATCGAGAAGACTCGATGGATCATAAGTCATTATTCTGCTAACTAGTTTTTATATTCTCGCTCAAATCCCTTCATCATGACTTCTCTATTCATTCCTGTAACTGCTCTTGACTGTGCTGTGGGTATCCTCACTGAGCATGCCAGGTCACAGCACAGTCAAAAGCAGTTACATCCCTCACCCTCTGCAGTCTGCCTTCTAGGCAACATCTCATTTGGGGGTTTGCACATTGTCTGTGCCAAATCTATTATCCAGTGCATCTGTCCGTTTGGTCATAGATAATGTAAGTTCATTCTGTGTTTATGTTTGACTTGTCTACCAACAGTATTCAATATTTTTATATTAGTTATCTTATTTGTTGCAGATTGTTATCAAGTTTTACTGTACTCCACTTCCCCTACAGCAGAATACACCGGGAAACGAGCTGTTATCAGCTCAGTATATCTTTCCTGGTAAAACTTTTTAAATAAATAAATGAGTTGTTACCATTTTAGTGTTCCCTTCCTGGAAACTCTTAAAAATACATAAGTAAATATCTGCACTAGGGTTGCTTGGATTTGGAGTCCCAGAATCAGATTTGTCGCTTTCTGAACCAATTTTTCAGAACTACAGTCTGAAAATTCTAATTCCGAAATGTAAAACTAAAACATGTTTTTACATAGGATTTAGGATTCCAAATCAGATTTTTGAGGTCCTTTTGGAATAAAATCTGAATCGGAAATTGCTGGACTGTCCACTTAGATCAGAATTGGCCAGTCCCAAACATCCCTAATACCTATGTTTTCAATGGAGGAAGGGCTGTGCTTGTAAAAAGTGTATCATAGCGCCCTCTCGTGATTAAATTTTAATTGTGTGCCCCCACCAGAAATTTTCTTGGCACGACGTCCCACAGCTTGTTCTAAATCGATCAGGTGTCACTTAACGAGATATTTGGTGTTTCACTCCTGTGGTCCAGAAACCTGCATTTTAATGGAAGTAAAAAGTACCCTCCTTCCTAGAGTGGCTTGATATGTACTTGATGTGTACTGTGAAGCTAGAAAATGGGGAGTCAGCAGAATTTTAAAAACTGAAGTCCGAAGCATGGTTTCAGATAGTGTTGGCTTGATCAAAAATGTAAAATCAAAGGAATGTCCAGGCCTTTAGGCTACAGCTTGGTGACTCCCCAGTGGCAATACTTCTCAAAAGAAAGCATTTTCAGATTTGGCCAGTTGTTTACCTTTTACCTTCATAGAT
Source organism: Neoceratodus forsteri (assembly GCA_016271365.2). NCBI lineage: Eukaryota > Metazoa > Chordata > Ceratodontiformes > Ceratodontidae > Neoceratodus > Neoceratodus forsteri. The sequence goes on from CM057459.1 coordinate 587,205,062, forward strand.
TTAAATGTGCAGGCTTGTAAGGAAAAATTGAAATGAGCTTAGTGATCTGGAAGTAGGTAAGATGGTAGAAAAATGTACAGCAACCCTACCGAAATAAGTTTGGAAAACTAGGAAAATCTATGTAATTTACTCACAGTCCTTCCCAGAAATTAGAATTCTGTCTCTTGTCTCACCAGACCTGGGGTGTTGGTGTGTCTCATTTGGTACTACAGTACTCTCACGCTGTTTGACCAGAAGGTCGTGCGTTCAAGTCCCACACCCGAGATTAGGGCTCATACTCCACGCATAAACTGCAGTAAAGCACTAGTTGGGGGCTGCACTATCAGAAGTGTTATCCTTTGGATGATGGATTTGATTTTCAAAAGGGCCCTTAGATCGATGGAAGGTGCAGCAAACAGCAGCTTGTGTCAAAGCCCGGTGCAAGAGGACCCTGCACTTGATTTTGATACAGGAGGGGTCCTGGCACCAACGTCCATGGAGCTGCCACAACCGCTCCCATGCACCAAATAAATGGCGCATGGGTGGGGATTGATGGAGGTGGCTGACACATCCTGGCAGTGGGAACACCACCCCATCATCATACCACTTGTATTGAACCACGGCTCAGAGGATGCTCAACACAGCACCAGCAGCCCAGTGGTGTCCCACAGCAGGTGATGGGTTGCACGTGGAGGAAGGAAGCACTGGGACAGACCTCCATGTACTGCTGCAGGTCCCATGGTACAGCAGGACTGCCAATGTACATTTAACCCAGTAGAGAGGTGGCACAATGGCTCTGGACACATATTTGAGGCCGGAGCCCATGGCACCACCTGTGTTAGCCACATGCCCAGTCCCCCTCCCCGGCACAACATGGGCCACTGTCCCCCCCCCCACACCCCCTACAAACTTTCCAGTGGCAGAGTGATCATGGTATGGGGTTACCTGCAATTTCAAATGCACCTATCCCACCACACTGCCTACTGTTAACCCTATGGTCCCACTCCAGCACACAGGTAACATGTGGTATGCATCACAATACTGGCCCTTGTTGTCATGTTGCCATTCACGACCTATGAACAGTTTTGTGGTGTACAGCACAGGATCTATGTCATCCAGCTTCTCGTGGCATGGTCGTAGGATCACCCAGGCTATGACTGCCCCACCATCTCCATAATGGAATGTCACCCTGCACTCCATGGTTCCCCCTCGCCACTGTTCTTGCTGTCCGACAGCACTAGCCACATCCTGCTGCCTAGCCCAAATGGCAACTGGCATAGCACGAGTCCCCCCACTGTCCATGGTCGGCAGCCTGGTCCATTATCTAGCCTTGTGTGGCACTCTTCAAACACATGCTGCTCACCATGGTGTCTGTGTTGTCCTTCATGTCAGACGTGTACCATCTGTGACATATGTTCACACTTGGCTGCCAGGTTCTGGGTGTCAGCTGTTGCCAGAGGTGCATGGGGCTGTAAGAGCATCTCTGGTTGGTCTAATTGCAGCCACCACTTCTGGCCAGTGCGTGGCTTAGAAAATCCCATAGATGGGGATGCTGCAGCTGACTGGTGGCACAAGACCCCTCAGCACCATGGCGCAGCCTGTGGATCACCGCAGTCCCAGCACAAGGTCCTTGGGTGCAGGGGGTTCCGTGGGTGCCGCAAGCACCAATAGAAAATCGGGAATGATGCAAGGTGTAGTGCAGTGTGCCCCTTGCATCATGTCTGTTTGATGCAAGCACCCAGCAACATTCCCAAGCCTTTGAAAATCGAGTCTGAGATGTTAAACAGGTTCACATCTGACCATCTCTTTTCCAGGTATTGTTTTGAACTGTAGGGTAATACTACATCCTGCAGTTGTCCATGCATGTATGTGGAAGATACAGTGCACTCTAAATTAGCAAGGGACCAAGTACTTTCAGTAACTGCACCAATACACTGGAGTGCACTACCACTTAGCTTACATAAACACAAAATTATACATACCCTCATGGTGCAAGGCATCATGGGTAATATATGCAAAACACCATTAAGGTATTAAGGTTAGCTCAATATTAAGCAGGATTATAAGGTCAGCATGTTGGCGCAGTGGTTGGATTTCCGCTTTCGACACCGGTGACCCGGGTTTGGGAACGGAACCGGGATGCCGGATGGCCAGCCAGGGTGAGAAGGATCGAGCATCCCAAGGACTGCTGTCCTTCTCCGGTGGGAGGGAGGGGTGCGTGACCAGTGCTTGATGGACCCCTGGTGGAGGCCAGGGGTATCACAGCGACTGGCACATGATGCTCGAGGGGTGGGGCAGACGCTGGCGTCATTGCACATCCCCACTCCCACCTACAGGGGGGAACCAAGCTGCCGACTGCCCTAGATGAAGCCAGCCCTTGGCTTCAATCAGCCTCCAGGATGGCTCCTTCGACCTATCCCATCATCTGCGGCATCGTGCCAGGCCGGTGCCGCAACCCCACACTGTGCAGTAAGCCAGGGAGTATTGAAGGGGCACATCTAATGTGGAGGTGGGAGCGAGGGTCCATGACCTGGTTGAGGTTCCGGCTGGCTGGCGGCTGCAAAAAGTGTAAAAAAAAAAAAAAAAGGATTGTAAGGTGCCAAATAGCCTCACAAACCATTTGCAAAGGCTGACAACAGCAAACCTGTCATGTGTTTCATCCTCTTTAGGACTCATCAATGTGCTTTAGCTGTTTGCCTCAGCATAAAGCCCTCCCTGCTATGAAGCTGTAGATGGACTGAAACTATTCTGCCACAAGATGTGATGTAATGGGTATATCTGCTTTAAAGGTGACCAGCAAAGGCTATCATAAGGAGGCTTCCACTATAACATACCTTAGAAGCGGGTGACAGGAATCTTCTTCGACATCTGTTGTAATTGTTTTGATAATTTACACAGTATGTTTAGCATGTTTGGAAATAAATTCTCAGTGAATCAGGAAGCAAAAATGATGAACTGTGCTACTCGATGGGGTGCCTGCTAAGGCTTCTAGGAAAATGAGAGGAAATTGTGACATTGATCCTACTACTGCCCTGAATAAAACACCAGTCTGGGTATTAAACTAGTGTTTTTAATACTGTAAAAGTGGGCATTGGTGTTAAAAATAACACAGTAATATGAGCTGTGTTATTTTCAACACATAGCACTGTTTACAGTTAAAAATACTAGTTTAATAGCTGGTACTGCCATTTCATTCAGCTCGGTAGCGAGATTTATGTTACGATTTCCCTTCATTCTCCCAGGAGCCTCAGCATCTACCTGAAGGTTTTACTTTTCGTTTCACTGAGAATTTATTTCTAAAGATATCAAACAGATGAACTATGAAAAAATGGTGATGCATGTCAAACAGAACTTCTTTGATACCGCTCTGATGTATGTTACAGTGGGGACTTTCTATGATGACTCTTGCTGGTAACCTTTAATTAACTTTCACTAACTGTAAGTGTTGCTGGTGTAACCCCCCTGCAAATGGGGGTTCCCAAAAGTCTTCCAGGAGCTTGCCTGAATGCTCCAAGTCTGGGCGGTGTTTGGCGTCTGAGCTGTTTAAATGTGGTTCCAAGTGAGTGCTATTTGAGCCGCCGTTGTACTGTCTCTTTAAGAGCTGTCTGCTTGCAGACTTAATTAGTTTGTATGGGGGGACTGTGTATTTAATGCTCGAATCCCGCCTGAGCTGCTGAGAAATCGCTCCGTTTCTGCAGTCGCTAAGAGTGCAGAGGGAGCCTAAATGAAAGATGTAACTGTTTGCCTGAAACCAGTTAGAGTGTTAAGTAAAATGCGGTTTGTCTAACCTGCCTTTCCTGCAGCTGGGACTCTGTGTATGTTACCCCTCCATTTTGGACCTAAACTGCTGTGCTGTGCTGGGCCAATTGGGTTAAGGGTTCCCTGAAATGGAGCCTGTGGACGAATCAGAACTTGGACTCTTAATTTTGAGCCAGCCACAAGGGGGATTGTATGGGCAGTGACTCTGGGAAATGTAGTTTTGACCGTGGCACCTTTTTCTACCAACAGAGGAAGTCTTATTGTGAGTGACAGCTGAATCAGCCAACAGAATAGTGTGGAGCTAAAGGAAATGCCCTGCTGTGTGACTGGAAAGATCAGATCAGTTGTGGCAGTGAAGAGAGAAGGAGCTGTGTGCTTCTGCGGTGTATAGTTTCGTGCGTGAAGCATGTGTGAGGCCCTGAGTTTCGGTCTGCAGCCTTTGTGAGTGCCAGTTTGGACTGAATCTGAGTTGTGAGGAGAAAGAAGCACTAGAAGTGTGGAAACCAGGCTCACCCTGTAGAAGACTGGAGAAATTGTTGAATCACGCTCGGTCTGTCAGGAACTGAAGCTGCTGTGTGTGCTCCCGGGTACCTTGTAGTAATTGCGATCGGGATCGAGGAGCAGCCTGTCTGGTATAGTACTTTGCTTTTACATATGAATGTGCATAGTCCTTGTGGGGAATCGCTATTTCCAGTCCCCTGTGCTGTGTGCTGTGTGTTGAAGCTGGAAGCAAACCCCAGCTTGTCTTGAACTAAATCCGTTTGCTATAAACTGCAGTGGGGTACAGTCACTAGGACCTTGTCTCCATGCCCTGCTGTTTCTGACAATCCAGAAGAACATCCACCATCCGGTTCTCAGCTTGGGTATTGTGAGTACAAATCAGGGTATTCCCCTGCAGCCTGTTTTCAATCACAAGTGTGTCATCTAATTCTTGTTGTTTCTTTGCTTCATGGACTGAGCCATCAGGCTCCGGATTACAAATGGGTGTTGTGCATCTATTTTCTTCTACAGGGCCCTATCCATCTGCACCTGCCGGCCAACCCTGGGCAACAGACCTGGCTAGCCCCCCCCCCAACCTCGGTACCCAGAATGTGACTTTTCAGACCTTGTATGTGTGCATAGTACTGTGATTTAATGTCACTAATTAACCTGATTCCCCCCTCCCGTGTTACTGTTCCCTAAATAAATCAGATTTGTTGTTGTTGTTAAACTTTAAACTGTCTGAAGTGTCAGTACCTTTATGCCAAGCACTGTATTGGTTTGTGTATGCTGCTTAACCTTATTTTTCAGGGGGTCCTCAGAGACGAACCTGCAACTCAGTCTCAAGGGTAAGTGGTACCTTATGAATGAACAGTGTGTACATGTGGGGTATTGGTACTGTAACTCCTATGCATCATGTGGGCCATTAGAGGGATTAGATGGGGGTCTCAGTGTCCCAGAGGGCAGTGACCAAACTAGGCCAACCATTACAAACCCTGACCTCTGGGTGGAGGCACCCGCCATAGAACCTCGGCCCCTCAACCTGTCGGTAGTCAAGCAGGCAGGGGTAGTAGCCCTTGGGATAGCGCCAACTGGGGGTTACATCTTGGAGGTTCACCGCTGGGATTTTGTGTCCTCTAGTGGCCACATTTATGAACCACTGTTAAAAAAAATAAATGGGTACCCCGGCAGAAGTGGCTGTGCACCGGTTGGTGGAGTGGTGTACTGGGGAGGAGATCGACCCCCAAAATGCTATGTTTATTCTGGACATCCCCTTGGGTATCAATACGGACACTGTACAGGGAGTACTTTCCAAGGTGGAAGGTTTACAAAACCCTGTGGTGGTGGGTCGACATGCTGATCTGCTCACCCACACTTTCATGGCCCTAGTAGAGTATAAGGACCCCATAGATAACTCCAAAGTACTACAGACTATTACCCCAGAGGGAGCCCTTACTGCCTGGAGAGTGATAATTAAGGACAGTAGAGACCCCGGGGGAGGGGGAATGGGCCCCCCCACTATCTAAAACTTTTGAGGAGAAATTTGCTAAATTGTTGCTGAAGGAAGGGAAAACTGTGGAGGACTTGAAGAAACTATTCTTGCCACCTGGGAGTGTTCCTCTCCCAACACCCTCTCCCACTCCAGTACCTGTTATGGTGGCTGAACCAATGCAGACTCCTATTTCTGCACCTGCCATTAGTCACGACTCTTACCGAAGGTTGAGGATCTTCTCTGGCACCCTCCCCACCCCTCAGGGGGAGGATGACTGGGACACCTGGATAGACTGTGTTGCCCCCCGATACCTGAATGGCAGTGTGTGGAGGCTGAAAAACGAAAAAGTATCATAGAAAGTATGAAGGGTCCTGCCCTGGAGGCCATTAAATGTTTGAGGTCCACAAATCCTGATGCATCTGCCTAGAAGTACCTATCTGTGCTTGAAGGCAATTTTGGGAGCATTGAGTCAGGGGAGAGCTTGATGTGGAAATTTCAAGGTACAAAACAGTGGCCAGCGGAAAGTTTTTCTGCATACGTTACTCATCTGGAAAGAGCTCTGCAAAAGGCTTATCGAAAAGGTGGGGTAGCCGCCAGTGACTTAAACCATGTAAGGTTGGAGCACCTACTACAGCATGCAAAGCATTCTAAATTGCAGCTCCTTCAATTAAGGCTCCCAGACAGAAGGGGTAACCCACCGGACTATTGTGACTTAATAAAAGAACTTGGAAGGTTGAAGATGAGGAGGGGGATTCTAATTCTGGGGTGAGCGCAGCCCAAGTGATCACAGCATCGGAAGGTCCTTGTGAAGTGGGGACCAATGAGGGTGTGCCACCATGGGGTGAACTGCTGAGAGAGAGCAGAGAATTCAAAAACAGTCTCTTTATGAAGGCCACGCCTGCAAGTACAGGCCCTGACCTATATCCGACTGCATCTGCTATTGGGGTGGGGGTACCCACCCAGGCATCTCCTGCTGACAACAGCTCAAAACTCAATGTCTTGCCCATGGAAGTGGGGAAATTGATGAAATGCCTCCAAATGTCTATCACGCGGCAGACAGACATGGCACCAAGGTGTCCAGTTAGTAGTACCCCCGTCCTGGCTCCCAGTGTGATGCCTCGGGCAGCTCAAACTGCAGAAAGTACATTTTGCTATAATTGTGGGAAGGATGGGCACATGAAGAGAGAATGCCGGTCCTCAAAAGACACAGACAAAGTTGTATATAGGCTACAAGAAGAGCTTCGGAGAACAAATTAGTGGTTAAGAGGTGCATGAAATGATCCCAGTGAGGGTCCCAAAAATGCTAACTCACGTCCCTTTGTGGCAAGGTCAGTTGCCCAGGCCCTCACTACTGCCTCTCCAGGCTAGTCTAGAATAGTGGGTCCCTCCATGGAGACCACTGTAAAGGTGAATGGAGTGTCTACAAGAGCTGTATTAGACAGTGGCTCCCAAGTGACAATTATATTCCAGGATTGGTATCAGAAGCATTTGTCAGACGTACCCTTACAGCCATTGGAAGGACTGCATGTATGGGGGTTAAGTGAGAAGGCCTACCCTTACTCCGGGTATATCTGAATTTGGCTGTCTTTCCCCACCTCCGTGGCTGGAGTGGCAGAGCAAGTAGAGACCCTGGCATTAGTGTGTCCCCCTACTGGACTGTTTGATGGTGTTCCGCTACTAATTGGGACGAATGCACATATGTTTGGATGGTTGGCGCATTTGTGTTATAAGAAACAGGGGTCACAGACTGGTAGAGCTTTAAGAATTCTGGCATTGATCAAGAAGGCCTATGATGGCCAGAGAGATGCTAACAAAGTGGAACCAGAGGAACCGGTTGGAATTGTCTGGAAAAAGGATCCTGAGTCTGATCCTGGCGCCAAATGTCCAGTGTACCTTACAGGGAGAGGTCCGTATCAGAAAGGATGTCAAGAACAAAATCCTCATGCCGGATGCTCCAGGCAATGGGAAATTGCCAGAGGGACTGCTGGTCAAGCCAAGTATTTTGCCTGCCAGAGCCCATGCTTATGCCAGATGGGTAATGGTCCAAGTTCATAATGTGTCTGATAGAGAGAGTCGAGTAAATAGAGGTTGCACCCTGGCTAATGTGCATTGTGCGGATACTGCAGTGTTGCCTAGTAACAAGTGTTCGGGGGAGAATGACAGAGTGATGCCCGACTTGTTTGATTTTGGTGACTTCCCGTTGCCAGCCGAATGGAAGATGAGAATCAGTAGAAAGCTTGCCCAGAGAGACCAGGTGTTTTCTTTCAAAGAAAGGAACGTAGGATGTGTGCAAGGAGCTGAGCACCATATCCGGCTGCATGATGAAAGGCCATTTCATGAGAGGTCTCGACGCCTGGCACCTGCTGACATAGATGATATGAGACGGCATCTGCAAGAGATGCTTGCTGCTGGTGTAATACAAGAATCCAGAAGCCCATATGCTTCACCTGTTGTGGTAGTGAGAAAAAAGAATGGGACAGTAAGGATGTGCGTGGATTATCGCACCTTGAGCCGGTGGACTATCCCTGATCAGTATACAATGCCCCGCATCCAGGATGCTTTGGACTGCCTGAATGGTAGCAAGTGGTTCTCCGTGCTGGATCTTCACAGTGGGTACTACCAGATCCCGATGGCCCTGGAAGACCGTGAGAAGACAGCCTTTATCTGTCCACTTGGCTTCTATGAATTCATGAGGATGCCTCAAGGGATTTCAGGTGCCCCAGCCACTTTTCAATGACTGATGGAGCATGCAGTGGGGGACATGAACTTATTAGAGTGCCTGGTGTACCCGGATGATGTTATTGTGTTTGGAAGCTCACTGGAGGAACATGAGAGCAGACTGTTCAAGGCGTTGGACCGACTGGAAGACTTTGGCCTAAAACTGTCCATCGATAAATTTCAATTCTTCCAAACATCTGTAAAGTATGTGGGACACATAGTCTCCACCGAAGGAATAGAGACCAACCCAAGTAAAGTTGAGGCCTTGACCACCTGGCCACAGCCCCACAATCTAAAAGAACTGCAGAGATTCCTGGGATTCTGTGGCTACTATCGCCGTTTCATCAAGGTCTATTCAAGAGTGATCTGTCCTTTACTTAATCTTACTCAAGGTTACCCTCCTACCCACAAAAAATACAAGAGTTCGGTTTCTTCTGAGCCTGAGAGAGTGTATTTCCATCCCAATTAAGTATTTGGAGCCAGACGGATACCTGAGTGTGAAGCTGCTTTTCATGAGATTATATATCAACTTACCCACGCTCCTGTCCTTGCCTATGCAGATCCAGCGAAGCCCTATGTCTTGCACACTGATGCTAGCCTGCAAGGCTTGTGGGCTGTATTCTGCCAAGAGCATGAGAATGGCCTGAGACCAGTGGCCTTTGCCAGTAGAAGCCTGACCCCATCTGAAAAGAACTATCCTGTACATAAGTTAGATTCCTAGCTTTGAAGTGGGCTATTGTTGACCAGTTCCATGAGTACTTGTATGGGGCTAAGATACTAGTAAAAACTGACAGTAATCCTTTGACCTATGTGCAGACTTCAGCTAAGTTGGATGCCACTGGCCATAGGTAGCTTTCTGCATTATCTACATATGACTATGCTGTTGAATACAGAGCAGGCCTGAACCACAGAGATGCTGATGCTCTCTCCCGGAGGTCTGTTCCCCAGAATGACTGGGTCAGATTGTCAGAACCTGATATTCGAGCACTCTGCCAGAAATTTGACAGGGAGGAACAAATGTCCACGGATGCAGTGGACTGTATGGTGGATTGTTTGGGACTTTCTGAGAATTGCATACCTGCTGCTTATTGCCACTTTTCTGCAATAGACATTGGTGCACTGCCTCAGCTGGACAATGACAGTATTCAGCGGGCTCAATCCCGAGATCCCATGATCAAATCAACTTTAGAAGCCCTCTATGCAGGGAAAGATGTGTCCAAATTATGCTCCACTGATTTGAGAACTGCATTGTTATACAAGGAAGGTCGTAAGTTAAAACTGATCAATAGACTGTTATACAGAGAAACAGTAGACAGAGGGGGACAAATAGACAAACAACTAATGCTGCCCACTGCCTTTTGAGACTCAGTACTGAGGTCCTTACACAACCACATGGGGTACCTTTGTGTAGACAGAACACTTGACTTGGTGAGATCCAGATTCTATTGGCCTAAGATGGGGGCTGATGTTGAGCAACACATTCGAACCTGTAGTCACTGCTTACAGAGGAAAGCTTTGCCCCAGAGGGCTGCCCCCCTTGTTAACATCACCACCAGTGAACCCATGGAGTTGGTCTGTACTAATTTTTTGAGTTTGGAGTCAGATCAAAGAAACATTAGTAATGTGTTGGTGGTCACTGACCATTTTATGAGATGTGCCCAAGCTTTTCCCACCAAGGACCAGAAGGCATCCACTGTGGCAAAAGTACTTGTAGAAAACTTTTTTGTTCACTATGGGGCTCCACAAAGAATCCATTCTGATCAAGGGAGAGACTTTGAGAGTCGTCTGATCAAAGAGATGCTTTCTCTGTGGGGAGTGCAAAAGTCCAGAACCACCCCTTACCACCTCCAGGGGGACCCACAGCCTGAACGTTTCAACCATACTTTGCTAGATATGCTAGGCACCCTCCACCCAAAGGACAAGCCTAGATGGAGTCAACAAATTAGCACCCTGGTACATGCCTACAACTGCACCAAAAGTGATGCCACTGGGTTCTCCCCCCACCGCCTGATGTTTGGAAGAGAAGCTCGACTGCCGGTAGATGTACTGTATATTTTGGAGTTTCTCCTGATGGGGTTTGAGCTGACAACTATTTACAGTATGTGCAAAAGTTAAAGACCCAGCTAAATCATGCGTACCAACTGGCTCAAACCATGGCTGCCAAAAGAAATCTGGCCAACAAAGAAAGGTATGATAAAAAGGTAAAAGCACAGGAACTCCAGGAGGGAGATCGGGTATTGCTAAGAAATCTGGGACTGCATGGCAAACATAAGATTGTTGACAGATGGCACCTTCTCCCTCACATTGTAGTGAACAAACTAGATGATCTGCCTGTGTACAAAGTAAGGCCTGAGAATAATTCAAAAGATGTTAAAACAATGCATAGAAATCATTTACTGCCCATTGGGCAAATCTTGATTGAGTCTGAGCCCCCAGAAAGTGTTCTCTCTGGACCAGTGACCCGAGCTGCTGCTAAGCAAAAGCAAAGAAAGTCTGCACCTACAGATGCTGAGTTAAAGTGTTCCCCACAACAAGTCCCAGTTGAAAATGACTGTCAATCCATGTCAGAGGAAAGTGAGTGCAACTTTGGGTACTACCCCTCTTACGAACTGAGTCAATTGTTTCGGGGCAATCCCCTAGTCAATCCTGGAGATGAAACTGGGCCTTCTGGACTGTCTAAGCCCCCAGCTTTGTCCCTGGAGCCAATGCTCCCAGAAAGTGAAGAGCAAAGCATTAAGTCAGATGATATGGAATCATTGTGTATGGTTGAACTGTTTGAGCTTTCAGAGGAGGAAAATGATGGACTGGAACAGACTGGTGATATACCAGAACAAGAAGAGTATTTTGAGTGCCCTGATGGTCCACTGCCAGTGTCCAAAAGCTCTCCATGTGAGCCAAGTGTTGTGGACTCAGAGATTGTAACTCCTGGAGCTGAAAGTGCCCCAAGTTCTAGCCCCTCTACCCAATGGAGATTCCCCTGACAAGTGAGGACAATGCTAATAATGAGGCTCAGATTGTAGAGACTGTAACAGTTCCCCCTAGAAAGACTGGTCGAGCTGTAAAGCCTGTGGTGCACCTCAGTTATGATTCCATTGGGAGGCCTGTGGACTTGCCTCTCAATGTTGTCCATAAAGGAGTGTATGTGTCCCTGAGCTCATTGCCCAAACTGAACATTAGTGCTAACTCCAAGTTACTTGTATTGTCTTCTAGGTATGGTGCCCCTGCCCCATCCAGCCCCAAGGTAGCTGATAGGGAAGGGCCCCCTCTCTTCAGGTTTCATGTACGGAGGTAATAACCTGAGTTATGGTACAATGTGTGTATAATACTGTGTACAAAGTGATGTACTGAAAAGTTTCAGAAATGTGTTTCTGGTAAAGTGATATGTTGACTGATGATTACATGTATGTTTAATGTGATACTGATGTAAATGTATATGGTTGTATTGAAACTTATGGGGTACTTACTTGACGCTGGATGCCAAGTTTTCCAGGCCAGGAAGGTGTAACCCCCCTGCAAATGGGGGTTCCCAAAAGTCTTCCAGGAGCTTGTCTGAATGCTCCAAGTCTGGCCGGTGTTCGGCGTCTGAGCTGTTTAAATGTGGTTCCAAATGAGTGCTATTTGAGCCTCCACGTCCTGTCTCTTTAAGAGCTGTCTGCTTGCAGACTTAATTAGTTTGTATGGGGGGACTGTGTATTTAATGCTCAAATCCCGCCCGAGCTGTGGAGAACTCGCTCCATTTCTGCAGTCGCTAAGAGTGCAGAAGGAGCCTAAATGAAAGGTGTAACTGTTTGCCTGAAACCAGTTAGAGTGTTAAGTAAAATGCAGTTTGTCTAACCTGCCTTTCTTGCAGCTGGGACTCTGTGTGTGTTACCCCTCCATTTTGGACCTAAACTGCAAGGGTTCCCTAAAATGGAGCCTGTGGACGAATCAGAACTTGGACTCTTAATTTTGAGCCAGCCACAAGGGGATTGTATGGGCAGTGACTCTGGGAAATGTAGTTTTGACCTTGGCACCTTTTTCTACCAACAGAGGGAGTCTTATTGTGAGTGACAGCTGAATCAGCCAATAGAATAGTGTGGAGCTAAAGGAAATGCCCTGCTGTGTGACTGGAAAGATCAGATTAGCTGTGGCAGTGAAGAGAGAAGGAGCTGTGTGCTTCTGCGGGCGATAGTTCGCTGGGGAAGCGTGTGAGGCCCTGAGTTTTGGTCTGCAGCCTTGTGAGTGTCAGTTTGGACTGAATCTGAGTTGTGAGGGAGAAAGAAGCACTAGAAGTGTGGAACCAGGCTCACCCTGTAGAAGACTGGAGAAATTGCTGAATCGCGCTCGGTCTGTCAGGAAGTGAAGCTGCTGTGTGTGCTCCCGGGTATCTTGCAGTAATTGCGATCGGGATCGAGGAGCAGCCTGCCTGGTATAGTACTTTCCTTTTACATATGAATGTGCATAGTGCTTGTGGGGAATCGCTATTTCCAACCCCTGTGCTGTGTGCTGTGTGTTGAAGCTGGAAGCAAAGCCCAGCTTGTCTTGAACTAAATCTGTTTGCTATAAACTGCAGTGGGGTCCAGTCACAAGGACCTTGTCTCCATGCCCTGCTGTTTGTGACAATTCAGAAGAACATCCACCATCCGGTTCCCAGCTTGGGTATTGTGAGTACAAATCAGGGTATTCCCCTGCAGCCTGTTTTCAATCACAAGTGTGTCATCTAATTCTTGTTGTTTCTTTGCTTCATGGACTGAGCCATCAGGCTCCGGATTACAGTTGGGTGTTGTGCATCTATTTTCTTCTATAGGGCCCTATCCATCTGCACCTGCCGGCCAACTCTGGGCAATGGACCTGGCTAGCCCCCCCCCAACCTGGGTACCCAGAATGTGACTTTTCAGACCCTGTATGTGTGCACAGTACTGTGATTTAATGCCACTAATTAACCTGATTTTCCCCTCCCGTGTTACTGTTCCCTAAATAAATCAGATTTGTTGTTGTTGTTAAGCTTTAAACTGTCTGAAGTGTCAGTACCTTCATGCCAAGCACTGTATTGTTTTGTGTATGCTGCTTAACCTTATTTTTCAGGGGGTCCTCAGAGACGAACCTGCGACTCAATCTCGATGGTAAGTGGTACCTTATGAATGAACAGTGTGTACATGTGGGGTATTGGTACTGTAACTCCTATGCATCGTGTGGGCCATTAGAGGGATTAGAAGAGGGGGTCTCAGTGTCCCAGAGGGCTGTGACCAAACTAGACCAACCATTACAAACCCTGACCTCTGGGTGGAGCCACCCGCCATAGAACCTAGGCCCCTCATCCTGTCAGTAGTCAAGCAGGCAGGGGTAGTAGCCCTTCGGATAGTGCCATCTGGGAGTTACACTTGTACACTGTAAGGTACCCTGGATCTTAGAAAGGTGTTAGATAAATGAGCTTTACCTGTAACTCAAGGCTGCTCTCTTCTGTTGTATACAGAATATTGAATAATACCATTCATTACCCAGATTAAAAATACATCTCCAAATACTCTAACTTGTAATGGCTCCATATTAAAAGGGCTTGCACCACTAAATAGGGCTTTGCGTTTAATTTAGTTGGAGATAATCCTTGGCTATTGTTCATGCCATACTGGAATGCATTAGTGAGTTCTGTGTAACAAGCCTCAGCATACGTGCAGTGACATTTGCCCCAGGCAGGAGATGTAATCTCAAATGGGCCACCACACACAAAAGTGTTCATAAAATATCCCACCTACCTCAGTAACCTATTATAATGTATGGGTAGCCTTTATTACCCACTGAAATCAAGCAGATTACAACCTTGTAATCCCACTGTTGTGATGTCAGAACCTTATAAACCTCTCTCATCTGTGTCATAGCAGTGGGTTTATTATCACTATGTCTGATAGAGATTTTAATTTGGGTGCTATTTCAGCCCGCTATCATTCAGTCCATGTATTCTAATAGTTTTCCTACACAATCATGTGGCTGTAGTGCAGATTCATTAATAAGGTAAGGCTAAATTACCTGTGTTTGAGGCGGTGGTGTAACTTCTCATGTTGAGTTCCATACACTATAAATGACAATGCCTGATGTACAGGTGATAACCATGATGTCATCATTTCTCGTGGTTGCTAAGGCAATGGTATACCTCTCAAGTTGCGCTCTCGAGGTTTACTGATGCCCTAGCAACCACTCGAGGTGATTATACCATGGTTATCACCTATACATCAGGCATTATCCTCTATATCCAAACCAACAACAGTCCATGGCCTAAGGTCATAATACAGTGGTGGTGCTCATCATATGGTCCGAGCACCACATGTGGCCCCAAGTCATTTTCTGTGGCCCCCAACCTGCACCCCTTGTGCATGCTACCTTCTGAGGGATACAAAAATAAGAGTAAAAATTGCAAAAAAGATGAGAGAGAGAGAGAGAGATATGAAAAGAACACAAAAGTAGATTGAAAAGGGCACAAACCCATCGGCAAAGCAGTGGCACTGCCACTCATAATGCCAGTGACCCAGGTTTGGGAACAAGCCCGGGCAGTTGCAGGGTTGGGGGGGGTTGAAGGATTGTGCATCTTGGAGGACGATCTCCCCCCCTTGGGGGGGGAGGGAAGGTCGCTGCCCCCACTGCAGTCCTGCCACCTGGGTGACCACAGGTGGAAGCACAGCATAAGGCAGAGTGGGTGGGAAGACATCAACATGGCTCATGGTCGAGTTGGCATGCTGTCTTGTGTGTCGCTCGCTTGAGCCCCATGATAATGTCCTGATGGCAGGAGAACAGCAAATCAGAAAATGGTCCCCAGAACAGCAGACGATGAACCCTGGTACATCTGGGTTTCCTACACTACCAGACTATGTCACCGTGATGATGCTTGATGTTTCCAGCTACATCCCCTCTTACTTCTGTCCCTATCAGAGGCTATAGCCAAAGCTCCATGGAGGGAACTGATGCAGGCTGGAGGGGTGTGTCCGGGCACAGAAATGTGCCATGGGAGCTCCTGAGGGTGGTCTCCACTGAAGTGAAGGGGCACATAAAGAGTAAGTAAAAAAAAAAAGAAAAAGAACACCTTCCATCAACCCCAGAAATTAAGTACAAGTTGCTTGTGTAACCCCAAGGGGGCGCTATCCCAAGGGCTACTACCCCTGCCTGCCTTAACTGTAACAGGGTGAGGGGCCCAGATCCGTTGGCGGGTGCCTCCACCCAGAGGTCGGGGTTAGAACAGTCGAGGTTGACTTAGTCACAGCCCTCTGGGTTGCTGCAACCCCCTTCCCACTAGTGGCCCACACAGTTCAGTTGCAGTGTCCTTACCATGAAAACTTACCCCCCTGGCTCAAACCACTCAGCTCACTCTGGGGACCCCCTGAAAAGTAAGGTACAGTTACAGAATATTCACTGCACAGTATTTCACCATCAATACACAAACCAGCCAGTGTACTTCTGCAGAACAAGCAATCGGATTTATTTAAGGGGGAATAACAAGGACCGGGGGAAATCAGAGTGATTGGCTTACCACTACAATATATGAGTATCTACCTAGGGCTCTGTGCACAGGCCTAACCTATAAATTGCTGTCTATGGGTACCCAAGCCCTAAAGGCTAGTTTCTCGATGCAGCTGGTTGGGGCCCTGACACAAATGAGCATTTAATTCCTATGAAGAGTAGATGGAGCCAGCAGGCTCAGTTAGTGCAGTCAGCAAAGCAACCTAAAGATCTTGCCCTGGCTACAAATATGTAACAGGGAGCTACCCTGCTTTAGTACTCACAACTCCAGAGAAACCCCACTCTCACACCACTCGCAGGGCTGAGCCTGATCTTCAAATACTTCTCCACACATTTATATGGAAAACAACAGAGGGGTACCATACCAGGCAGCTGCTCCCAGGGCCTGACCGAACTCACAGCTATCAGGAATCTCACCGCAGCTTCACTCTCCTGACAGACCGAGCACGATTCATCAGATTCTCCAGTCCTCTACAGGTTGAGCCTGGTAGGTAGCTGTGCTTTTACACAGCCTCCTCTGATCACCACCTCACAGATTTAGTCCGAAGCTCGCTGATTATTCAAACGACCGACTCAGGCCTTTCATGCGCTTCCCGCGCGAACACTCAATGGCGCAGGAGCCCAGAGCTCCTTCCTCATCTACAGCCACAACACCTCTGCCCCTTGGCAGTATGGGGCAATCCTCTCAGCTCGGGCACCACCCGATCCCATTGGTTGGCTACAGATGCCAGTCATTTACGCTTGCTCTCAGTGGTGCAAAAAAAAAAAAAAAAGCGCCATGGTCCAGACTCCACTTCCCACAATTACTAGCTGTATCTTCATTGGTCAGCCAACTCCCTAAAGAGTCCTACTTCTGGTTGGTCACCAGTTACTCCATTTGAGGTGCCCCCCTGCCCCTATTGGACCCTTCAGAACGTCCTGGTATAAAATGGAGGGGCACAGCACACACAGTCTCAGCTGCAAAAGAAACAGGTTAAACAAACTGTAATCCCATCAACATGCTAGCTAGTCATTGCCAAACAGCTACATCATCCAAAAGGGCTCCCTCTGCACATACAGCGACTGCCAACAAAGGAGCGATTTCGCCGCAACTCAGGCGGGATTCAAGCAGGGAAACCCCAATCCCCCTTATACAAGCCTGCTGGAGCCTGCGAGCAGGCAGCTCTTAAAGAGACAGTACCGGAGGCTTTGGAAGCACTCACAACACCTATATTTAGGTGGCGCTGAGCCGAACACCAGTTAGGGAGCATTTAGGCAAGCTCCGGGAAGGCTTTCAGGAACCCCCATTTGTACGGGGGTTACACCCTTCCTGGCCTGGAAAGAACTTGGCGTCTGCGCCGCCAAGTAGTTACCCTTAAATCACTTTAAGGCAAAACAGTTAAATTGACAGTACATTAGACCTTTTATTACATACATTGGCACTGTGTTCACAGCTTATTATTGTTTATGCAATTTTTCAGATAGACAACCATTTTCTTTTTTAAATCAGGTCATTACTTCCTGCCCATGACACCTGGAAAGAGGGGTCCCTTTCCTATCAGCTACCTGCAGGCTAACTGGGGCAGGGGGTACCATACTCAGAGGGCAATACTAACAGTCTGGAGTCATTTCCCAAGGCTAACTTGGGCAAGAAGCTCGGGGACACATACACCCCTTTATGGACTACATTTAATGGTAGGTCCACAGGCTGACCCAGGGACTCGTAACTCAACCTTATCACAGGCCTTACTTCCCGGCTAGTGCGTCTAGAGGTCTCATTACAAGCTGCTACAGGTCCTGGCTCCATTGCTGCCTCATCTAGATTAGCAGAGGGAACCTCTACAGGAGAAAGGGACCCTGGGCCCATAGTACTTTCGGGGACAGGACCCTCTATATCAGGCCCCACACTACTTGGCTCAGCTGGGTACAGCTCGGGCACTGACAGGGAACCATCAGGGCACTCAAAATATTCTTCAGGTTCTGGCATATCGCTGGCTTGTTCCCCCACATCACTTCCTTCTTCAGAAAAGTCAGACAGTTCAGCCAGGCTCAAGGACACTACCCCCTCAGCCTGGAGGCCACTCACATCATCCTCTGGGAGCATTGGCTCCGGAGACAAAGCTGGGGGCTCAGACAGTCCAGAAAGCCCAACTTCATCCTCAGAGTTAATTAGGGGATTGCCCCTAAACAGTTGGCTCAGTTCATAAGAGGGGTAATACTCAATATTGTTCTCACTGTCTTCAGACACAGATTGGCAATTAACTTCATCAGAGGGGGTGGAGAAGGCCTCTGTAGTTTGATTTCTGAAGATTCAGCCGATCTTAGTATTTTCTTGGCAGCAGCTCTAGTCACAGGTCCAGAGCGGGGGGCATTGAGAGGTTCAGCTGCTTTCAGAATCTGTCCAATTGGCAGCAGATGATTTCTGTGTATAGTTTTCACATTTTTTGAATTGTTTTCAGGCCACACTTTATATACAGGTAAATCTTCTAGTTTTCCCACGACGATATGAGGAAGGTGATGCCATCTGTCAGCAATCTTATGATTGCCATGCAGTCCCAGATTCCTCAATAGCACTCTATCCCCTTCTCTCAGTTCCATTGCTTTCACTTTCTTATCATACCTCTCCTTATTGGCCAGGTTTCGTTTAGCAGCCATGGTCTGGGCCAGTTGGTAGGCATGGTTTAATTGGGCCTTCAACTTCTGTACATACTGTAGATGATTTTCTGCTTGCACCCCATCAGGGAAAACCCCAAAACACACATCCACCGGCAGTCTAGCCTCTCTCCCAAACATCAGTCTGTACAGGGAAAATCCAGTGCCATCACTTTTGGTGCAGTTATAAGCATGTACCAAGGCGCTAATCTGTTGACTCCATCTAGGCTTGTCTTTAGGGTGCAGTGTGCCCAACATATCAAGCAATGTGTGGTTAAACCTTTCAGGTTGAGGATCTCCCTGGGAATGATACGGGGTGGTTCTTGACTTTCGTACTCACCACAAAGATAGCATTTCTTTAATCAGGCGACTCTCAAAGTCCCTCCCTTGGTCAGAATGGATTCTCTGGGGGGCCCCATAGTGAACAAAGAAGTTCTCAACAAGTACTTTAGCCACCGTGGATGCTTTCTGATCTTTAGTAGGAAAAGTCTGGGCATACCGGGTAAAATGATCAGTGACCACCAATATGTTGCTGATATTTTTCAGATCAGGTTCTAAGCTCAGGAAATCAATGCAGACCAACTCCATAGGGGCGCTGGTGGTGATATTAACGAAGGGAGCAGCTCTCTGAAGTAAGACTTTTCTTTGCAAACATCAGCCACAGGTCTTGACATACTGCTCTACGTCTGCACTCATTTTTGGCCAGTAAAATCGGGTCCGTACCAGGTCAAGAGTTCAGTCTATGCCAAGATGCCCCATATGGTCATGCAGGGACCTCAGCACCAGTTCTCTAAAAGCGGTGGGCAACACCAGTTGTTGCTTGTCTATTCACCCCTCTTTGTATACGGTCTCCCTATATAACAGTCTATTGTTCAACTTCAATTTTGGGCCTTATTTGTATAACAGGGCAGTTCTCAGTTCAGCGGACCACAGTTGGGACACATCTCTCCCTGCTTGCAGAGCCTCCAAAACAGTTTTTATCATGGGGTCTTGGGACTGAGCCCATTGGAGACTATCATTGTTGAATTGGGGCAGCGCACCAGTGTCTAATGCAGAAAAGTGACAGTAGGCAGCAGGTATGCAGTTCTCGGATGGCTCCAAGCAATCCACCATGCAGTCCACAACATCAGGAGACACCTGTTCTTCCTTGTCAAACTTTTGGCAAAGGGCTCTTATGTCAGGTTCTGACAATCTGACCCAGTCGGTTTGGGGCACAGGCCTCCGAGAGAGAGCATCCGCATCTATATGATGTAGGCCTGCTCTGTACTCAACAGCATAGTCGTAGGTGGCCAAGGCAGAGAGCCACCTATGGCCAGTGGCATCCAACTTAGCTGAGGTCTGCACATATGTCAGAGGATTGTTATCAGTCTTCACTAATATCTTAGCACCATACAAGTAGTCATGAAATTGATGTAACAATGGCCCACTTCAGGGCCAGGAACTCTGGTTTGTGCACTGGATAGTTTTTTTCTGAAGGAGTCAGACTTCTGCTGGCAAAAGCTACAGGTCTTAGCCCGTTTGGATGCTCCTAATATAACACAGCCCCCAATCCTTGTAGGCTGGCATCGGTGTGGAGAACATATGGCTTGGCTGGGTCAGTATAGGCCAGCACTGGGGCATGGGTAAGTTGATATATAATGTCATAGAAAGCTTCCTCACACTCAGTAGTCCAGCGGTTTCCAAACACATCATTTGGACGAAAATATTTTTTCTCAGTCTCAGAGAGCACAGCTTTCTTATACTTGTTGTGGGTGGGAGGGTACCCCTGAGTAAGTTTGAGGAGGGGGCGGATCACTCGAGAATAGTCTTTGACAAACCGCCTATAATATCCACAAAACCCCAGGAACCGTTGCAGTTCTTTCAAGTTCTTTGGCTGAGGCCAAGTAGTCAAAGCCTCCACTTTGCTGGGGTCAGTCTCTATGCCTTCAGTGGATACTATGTGGTCCACATACTTCACAGAAGTTTGAAAGAATTGGCACTTGTCTATAGATAATTTAAGACCGAAATCCTCCAGCCGATCCAGGACCTTGAACAATCAACGTTCATGTTCTTCCAATGAACTGCCAAACACTATGACAACATCTAAGTAAACCAAACACTCGAGCAGATTCATGTCCCCCACAGCACGTTCCATCAGGCGCTGAAAGGTAGCTGGGGCACCTGAAATCCCTTGGGGCATCCGGATAAACTCATAGAAACCTAGGGGGCAAATGAACGCAGTCTTCTCTCGGTCCCCTGGAGCCATAGGGATCTGATAGTACCCACTGCAGAGATCTAACACAGAGAACCACTTACTGCCATTCAGACAGTCCAAGGCATCCTGTATCTGCGGCATGGTATACTGGTCAGGAATGGTCCGTCGGTTTAGGGTACGGTAATTCACACACACATCCAAACAGCCCCATTCTTTTTCCTCACTACAACAATGGGGGAAGTATAAGGGCTCCTGGATTCTTGTATCACAATAGCAGCAAGCATCTCTTGCAGATGCCGTCTCACATCGTCTATATCAGCATGGGCCAAGCGCCGAGACCTCTCTCGAAAAGGCCTTTCATCATGCAATCGAATGTGGTGTTCGGTCCCCTGCACACAACCCACATCCCACTCCTTCAGGGAAAAAACCTGGTCTCTTTGGGCAAGCTTCTCACTGACTTTTACTTTCCATTCAGCAGGCAGTGGGGGAGTCACTGAAATCGAACAAGTCTGGCGTGACTCTGTCATCCTTCCCCAAACCCTTGCTATGAGGGAGCACTGCAGTATCCGCACAATGCACACTAGCCAAGGTGCAGCCCCTATTTACTCGAATCTCTTTGTCAGACACATTATGAACTTGAACCATTACTCTCCTGGCATAAGCATGGGCTCTAGCAGGCAAGATACTGGGTTTGACCAGCAGTCCTCCAGGCAACTTCCCTTCCCTTCCCCAGGTGCATCCAGCATCAATAGTCTATTTTTGACATCTTTTTTTAAGCCGAACCTCCCCTTGTAAGACACACTGGGCATTTGGAGCTAATAGCAACGGCTCTGGATCCTTCCTCCAGACAACACCCACCGGGTCTTCAGGCTCCTCCTGACTAGCTTTTCTCTGAGTCTCGTAGGCCTTTTGGATCAAAACAGGTATCCTAAGAGCTCGCCCAGTCCTGGACACCTGCTTTTCAGAACACAACTGTGCTAATCGGCCAAACATGTGAGCATTGGTCCCAGTCAACAAGGGTACCCCATCATACAGTCCAGTGGGGGGGGCAGACTAAGGCCAAAGTTTCCACCTGCTCATCCACCCCAGCCACAGAAGTAGGAAATGACAACCAGATCCGGATATACCCCAAATACGGATAAGCCTTGTCACTCAGCCCCCATACATGTAGACCGTCCAAGGGTTGTAAGGGCACTTCAGGTAGATGTGTCTAATGCCAGTCCTGAAACATAATGGTCACCTGAGAGCCACTATCCAATACAGCTCGGATAGGAATCCCATTTACCTGCACCAGGGCCTCCATTGAGGGCCCGACCACATCAGACCACTCAGGGGGCACAGTATTAACAGTTGCTTGGGCATTGGCCCGGGTCACAAAACCCTTCCTGGGGGGTCAGACGTGGGCCCTACGATGCCAAGTGATCAGTCTGCTGTTGACCTTCCTTAAATTCTCCGGCAACTGGCACTCAGTCTGAAAGTGTCCATCCTCCCCACAATGGTAACAGAACTTGGGGTCCCGGGGGTCTCTATTTGGAGGGGGATACTTTATTTGTTGGGGGCCCTCTGGGGGTCGAGGGGATTCCCCTGGGCCAGGGCATGGGTTTCTAGATAACTCAGGTTCCCCAGACCTAACAGGGCAGGTAGTGGATCGCTTCAAGTCCCTCACCAGTTCTCGTAAATTCCTGACCTCGGCCCTCAATTCACTTTCTACTTGGGGATCAGAGGAAATGGCACGCACCCCCACCCCTCCCTGTAACTCTGGGGATACATCCGGCCCTCCAGAAGGGTGGGTCTCATTGGGTTCACTAGACTCAGGGGTTTGGCTCAAATTCACAGCCCCCACATAGGGTTCCCACCCCTCCTCATCAGTCTCCACTTCTCTAATCTCCTTCATCAATTGACAGTATTCAGGCGGGGTAGCTCGCCGATCATGCAACTTAAGTTTTAACAGTATTACATGGGAAAATCTGGCAGACTTTAGAACATGTTCCAACCTGACCTGGTTCAAGGCTGGGGCAGCAATCTCCCCTTTTCAGTAGGCCTTCTGTAAAGCCCTTTCCACCCTAGTGACAAAGGCGGAAAGCTTCTCATTCCTCCACTGCTTGGCAGACTTAAATTTCCACAATAAGTCCTCCCCAGTTTCTGTGCTTCCAAACACTCTCTCTAAAGCAGAAAGATACTCTGCGGCGGTAGCTTCCGGGCTAGTGGCCCACCAAAACTGAATGGCTTCTAAAGCTGGACCCCACAGGCTCTCCATCAGTCTCTTTCGTTTCTCCCCCTCAGAGCATTGCCACTCCTGGACTGGGGGGTGGCGTAGTCCATCCACGCCTCCAAATCATCCTCCCCTGAAGGCACGGGCACTGTGCCAGAGAAAAGTTTTAGCCTACAGTAAGAATCCAGCTGTATAGAGGGAACCACTAGGGGCGGTGGAGCCAAGCTAGAACTCTTGGGGGACTCCGGAGAAGTACCAGGGGAAGCTTATGGGGTGGGTTCACTGGAAAGGTCCAAAGCCTGCATTAACTCTTGGGTAATCCTCCCTTCCACAGCTAACAATTTAAGTAGCTTATCTTTGAAACTATTAGTCTGGGGAGACCCCCCGGGGGTGACCGACCCACTTCGAACGTGAATGATCCTCCACCCTGGTTGGGTACCTTCTGGGTAAATCACTGGGGGTATCCTTTCAGGGTCAATGGCTATGCTACACAAGAGTAACACCTGCAAAGTCTGATCAAGCAGGTCAGCCATATGCCCCTTCACTTCTACCTTGCCCAAACATTTGACACGCTCCACGGCAGAAATGATGTCAATGGTCGTTGTCCCCAGAGGTACATCTAGTAGTAACACAATTCTCTGAGAGTCCAGTTCTTCGGCTTCACCCCACCCCATTAATTTATGTACCATCGTTTTAATAGGGTCCAACTTAATCTTAGCCATGATATCCCCTTCCAGTTTTTCCTTTAAGTTATTCGTAGTTATGCACTTCGCCCACTCGGCCACTAGGGGACGCTAATCCCAGTGGTGCCTCCAGTTTGTAACCCCCAGGGGGCGCTATCCCAAGGGCTACTACCCCTGCCTGCCTTAACTGTAACAGGGTGAGGGGCTCAGATCCGTTGGCGGGTGCCTCCACCCAGAGGTTGGGGTTAGAACAGTCGAGGTTGACTTGGTCACAGCCCTCTAGGTTGCTGCAACCCCCCTTCCTTCCCACTAGTGGCCCACACAGTTCAGTTGCAGTGTCCTTACCATGAAAACTTACCCCACCCGGCTCAAACCACTCAGCTCACTCCGGGAACCCCCTGAAAAGTAAGGTACAGTTACACAATATTCACTGCGCAGTATTTCACCATCAATACACAAAGCAGCCAGTGTACTTTTGCAGAACAAGCAATTGGATTTATTTAAGGGGGAATAACAAGGACCAGGGGAAATCAGAGTGATTGGCTTACCATTACAATATATGAGTATCTACCTAGGGCTCTGTGCACGGCCTAACCTATAAATTGCTGTCTATGGGTACCCAAGCCCTAAAGGTTAGTTCCTCGATGCAGCTGGTTGGGGCCCTGACACAATGAGCATTTAACTCCTATGAAGAGTAGATGGAGCCAGCAGGCTCAGTTAGTGCAGTCAGCAAAGCAACGTGAAGATCTTGCCCTGGCTAGAAATATGTAACAGGGAGCTACCCTGCTTTAGTACTCACAACTCCAGAGAAACCCCACTCTCACACCACTCGCAGGGCTGAGCCTGATCTTCAAATACTTCTCCACACATTTATATGGAAAACAACAGAGGGGTACCATACCAGGCAGCTGCTCCCAGGGCCCGACCAAACTCACAGCTATCGGGAATCTCACCGCAGCTTCACTCTCCTGACAGACCAAGTGCGATTCATCAGATTCTCCAGTCCTCTACAGGTTGAGCCTGGTAGGTAGCTGTGCTTTTACACAGCCTCCTTTGATCGCCGCCTCACGGATTCAGTCCAAAGCTTGCTGGCTATTCAAACGACCGACTCAGGCCTTTCACGTGCTTCCCACGCGAACACTCAACGGCGCAGGAGCCCAGAGCTCCTTCCTCATCTACAGCCACAACACCTCTGCCCCTTGGCAGTATGGGGCAATCCTCTCAGCTCGGGTGCCACCCGATCCCATTGGTTGGCTACAGATGCCAGTCACTTACGCTTGCTCTCAGTGGTGCAAAAAAAAAAAGCACCATGGACCAGACTCCACTTCCCACAATTACTAGCTGTATCTTCATTGGTCAGCCAACTCCCTAAAGAGTCCTACTTCTGGTTGGTCACCAGTTACTCCATTTGAGGTACCCCCTGCCCCTATTGGACCCTTCAGAACATCCTTGTCCAAAATGGAGGGGCACAGCACACACAGTCTCAGCTGCAAAAGAAACAGGTTAAACAAACTATAATCCCATCAACATGCTAGCTATTCATTGCCAAACAGCTACATCATCCAAAAGGGCTCCCTCTGCACATACAGCGACTGCCAACAAAGGAGCGATTCCACCTCAGCTCAGGTGGGATTCGAGCAGGGAAACCCCAATCCCCCCTTGTACAAGCCCGCTGGAGCCTTCGAGCAGGCAGCTCTTAAAGGGACAGTACCAGAGGCTTTGGAAGCACTCACAAGACCCACATTTAGGCGGCGCTGAGCCGAACACCAGTTAAGTAGGGAGCATTTAGGCAAGCTCCGGGAAGGCTTTCAGGAACCCCCATTTGTACGGGGGTTACACTTGACTTGGCCCTTGATGGGAGAATCATCCCTGAAATTTGGTTTTCATGAAAATGTGGTGAGTACCACTACAATAGAGGAACCTTCTGCAAATTCCCAGGTCTTGGAAAACTTCTGGTGAAAAAGCTTTCATCATTGGTGCCCATGGAAGTCTGCCCCCAAAAACGCCCAGAAAGTCAAAAGTATTCCTCCCTTCCAATGCATCTTGATCAACCATTTCCACAGTTCATGCACCTACTAAATGTAAGCAGGGTCCTACCTTACCTGCCCTGGGGCCAGCGTACTTGAGCAGAAGGGTGGTCACTGCAGCTGTCCTGATGGCTGCCCAGGGCCCTTGGGGTTCACCTCTCCTCCCTTTGACTCTGAGGGGCCAGCCTGAGTACTTATGTAACCAGGAACATATCAGTGTAAAACAATAACAGTTCAGCTCCTCCACCTGGGGTAGCAAAGCAACAGGTTGCCAGCTTGAAATCTAAACCACTCCCCAGGAAAAATTAGTTTAAACCTCCCACACACGTGTTAACCCCCAAACCATGACAGTTCACATAGTAACAATATCCAGCATACCAAAGATAAAATGCATAAATGAACAGCTTATTTAAATGGATGGGGTAAGGAGAGAACATGGGGACATGTGGGGAACATGGGAGCAATAGGAGAATTTTTAAACACTGTGAAATGTAATACTGTTACCTGCCTCTGACACTCCTAGTCCCACTAAGTGGGTGTATCTGACTCACTCCCTCGGATCCTTTGTCAGCCTTACCCCTAGGTCCTTTCATCTGTTTTGCCCCTAGGCCTTTCATCACACCCCTTAGTGGGAGGCTGCTGCTGCTCACAGAAGCTATGCTCCAGACCCCTCCTTGTGGTGGGATCAGACACCTTCACCCAGGCAGTGGATGAAGGATTGCAACAAGTTACAACTTACTGTGGTTCTCGCCTCTTCAGGAGTTCTCTCTCAGGCAGATGTTCCTCCTCTGTGTCACCTTCCTGACGGTTCCCCTAGAACTTTAGCAGGTGTGGGTCTTATTGCAACCAGTGCCTGATGGTGGGACTTGATCCCTGCTGGAAAACGCTCAGTGGGCAAATCACCCTCTTCAACCAAAACTCATCTTCCTCCTTATGGTGGTTTACTGAAACACCCTCCTCCTTGAAGATTTTGCAACAGCTGTTAGCCCCCAGGCTACTTCCTGAGTCTCTCAGATGAATCTCTCAGACTGACCTCAAGAACAAGGTTCTTGGCTCTTTCACAGCTGAAACTCAATGGCTGATTGGCTGCTGGGATAATGCTAGCATCGTATGATTACCTTCTTCTTACGGAGGAATCAGTGTTCCATCATTCTTCCCATGATGCATGGCAGCTGGCTTGTAGTACTGGTGGCTGCCATGTTTCTTTACCTTTATAAAACTTAATTTCCTAATGTCCTGCAGCCTCCTGCTGCGTTATTTCTAGCCCCATAGGGCTTCTGGGGGCAGATCCCAACCCTGATAACAGTTCTGGAGCTGGTACAGAGACTGCAGGGGCAGTTGGGGTACCCATTTGATGTCTGGAGCCCCAGCTCTGTTTGTGGGCTGTCAGCAAATGAGCAGGGTGGCACTGTCCATTGTGGCAGTTTGTTTTCTTGATCCATCTGCTGGCCATGGAGCTGGAAGGTACTTTAGAAGGGGCCCAATGCCATGGTTTATGTTGGGCCCCAGCACTGCTGCCTGACCTGAAGCCAGGAACAAGGTTCTGATGCAGGCCTATGGTCTAAATTGCTTTATGGAGCTCCTGCTTCAAAGCACATGTGTGTGTTAGAGTCATGGCTCCCGGGTGCTGGCTGATTGTTCGCTCCCAACCCCATTGCTCTTCCTGTGTTTAGGGAGGATTGAAAACATGCCCGATGATGATGGCGTCCTCCTACGTCTCGGTCCCAACCCCACCGATAAATCTTGGGACTGGGATCACGGGTCACACAAGTGCTGCAGCCATGAGGCTCTGACAGGAAGCCAGGGTGCAGTTCCCACCAGAGCCACTAGATTTCAGCACCACTGCCCTGCTGGTCCCCATCTAACAGTCCTGGAGGGATGAGAGGGTAATGATGACAGGAGATGGCTGAAGGATCATCTGAGGGCCCAAGAGCCCAACAGGTAAGCCCCCACAATGGGGTCTTTCATAAACATCCCATGCCAGCACTACTATCCCCCAGCATCATAAGTCAGTCTCAATTCCTAATATCTCATGGTAACCCTATTCTAGCTTGCTTACTTGGTCCCACCCCTTTTTTCAGTTTTGTTTTTTGCCCCACTCTGGACTGTCTTCCCAACTCCTTCTATTGGGTCCTGCATTGTGCTTTTGTCGACCCCCTCAGTTCTGTCAGCTGCTTCCCCCCAATGTCCGATCTAGTGGGGAACTACACCAAGCAGGTTCTGAGGGTACTGATGTATGTACTTTTTCCTGTTTTCTCTCATAGCTTCAGCCCTACCTCCCCCGCGGGAGTGGTGCCTACATCGTCTCAGTGTCACAGTGCTTTTGTGGTAAGAGGCAAGCTCCCTGGCCCAACCCCAGGGGATCACTGTGGCACCAGAACTTGCCACCAACCCTCCCCAACTGATGTGCACTGCTGAGCGGTAGCTACCTAAGCTGAACTTGACCCTGAGGCAGCAACCCGATTCCACTCCTGAACCGAGGTCAGCTGCATGGCAGGGCAGTGTGCTGCCACCAGGCCATGGGGTGGGTCTTCTACCCCCAACATGATCCTCATCTAGCTTTCTCTAAGCTTACCTAGCCCTGTACTACTATAAATGCCTCTTGGCCACTTTCTGGACTGTAGAGCGTAATTTATGTTTTTTGTGTGAATATGTGTTTAGCTGTGTTGAGAAATGTTTGGTTTGCTGTATTTTTAAACAGCTGCTGACGCCTCAAGGAGAACTTTGAAAAACATAATATTTAGGTATAGTTCTGCTTGTATTTCACATACATTTTGTGTATTTAGTTCTTTGGTAATCAGGTAGGTGCACTGGGCTAAGAGTTTATCTGTTTTCAGGGACGACCCAAGCTGCACGGTAGGTCATTGTTACAGACAGCGTAAAGACATGTAGTAGACAAAACTACAATACTGCAAGCAAGCAGCTTTCATACAGCGTCTCATCCCTAAGGCTCGAAGTGCTTTACATAAAAACATACCACTTCACAATTTAAAATGTACATAAAACACAACAAATTAGAGCACATCAACAATCTTGCCCTGTATGCATCACCGTAAAACATTTTATATTAAAGAAACCCCCAAATGCCATGGAGAAAAGAGAAGTCTTTAGGACCCTTTCAAAAGCATCAGTAGAAGAGCTCTGTTAAAGTTGGTTTATCAGAGAGTTCTTCATATGCAGGGCTGCCACAGAGAAAGCTCTATCTCCAGAGGACTTCAGGTGAGCCTGTGGAGCAACCAACAGATTCTCCCTTGCTGATTGGTGTGACTGACTTGGAGTGTACAGGAGCAGGAAATCTTTGGCTCAGTGTGGTCGGAAACCATCTTGAAGGCAGGAAGATATGCCAGTTCATCACGTGGTGTATGGGGATTAGACCCATTCAAGCAGCAAATATGCATACATAAAAGTGCTACACTATAAATTATGTACTGGAATCATAAACAAATGTATACCTATTATAGGGCATGCTACATTAGGAAGCAGTAATAGGGCAGAATGAGGAGAAGGCCCAATTAAATTTGAGTAGCAGCGGCACACAAACTGGGACATTAGGTAATTTCTTAGACCCCATTTGAAGTTCAGTTCAATTTAAATTCAGTGTCATTCAGGATAAAAAACACTGGGTAGAACACGTTTATAATGCTGTCCTGTTAAGGCAAAACTTCTGATGATTAGCAAACATCTTAGAGACACAGGGCGCTATGCACTATTGGGGCGGAGTGACTACGTGCGCGTATCTGGGGTGCGTAGCTATTCCGCACCCACTGCGCCCCCCCCATGTGGCATTCCAAAAGGAGAGGCACGCAGACCCACCACACCCGATACCCCACATCTGTGGACACCTCTGCTTTGGGGGCATTCTGGGGGCGTGCCAGCACTACGTGGTATGCATGAACCCGTGCAATGCTGGCCGTGTGGGTGTGGAGGGTGGCACAGGGTATGCCAGATTAGACCCTGCTGTAACCCTCTGCGTGCCCCCATGGTCACCACCCTTTGGTCACCAGGGGTGCTGGTAAGTACTCCCTGTGCTGCCCCTGCCCATTAGGCAGCCAGTGAGGGCAGGGGGAGTGGATTGGATGAGTGCCCATCATGCCGGACAGGCGGCGGCACCGGGGGTTTGGGGGTGTCAGACCGTGGCACACGTTGATCGGGCATGGCTGCCATTGCGGGCAGGATGCGGGTCCCGATGCCAGGGAAATGTTGTGTGCTGGGAGGGTGCCATCCGCTAGGCCCTGGACTGAACGGCCATAGAAGCCATGCCACACGGGGGTGCATACACAGCCCTGGGCCCACGCAATACAGTGTGAGGGATCCACTAGTGGACCTGAGATGGGCATCCCATTGGATGCCTGCCGGGGTCCGTGACTCTGCCCCTGGCCATCCTGCTCAGACCTGCATGCCGGAAGGAGAGGAGCCGTGGACAGGTGGCCAGCATTGGTGAATGCCAGTTTGAGCGCACCTGTCCATGGGGTGCAGGGGCGTGGGTGGGGTATGCGAGTTTTCCGTGTACCCTGCCCACTTAGTGCATAGCGCCCACTAATAGTGCTTGATACAGTGTACAGCTTATAAGGCATCGTACGTTTACATAGGCTGGGAGCCGAGTTAGTTCACAGGGTAGGTTATTCCATAGTTTGCAGGGTAGATGCTGAGAAAGCTTTCTGGTCTGTGGTAGTGAATATGCGGGTTCAGAGGTGAGTAGTTTGGAGGAAGATCTCACATCTATACCATTCCTGTGTCGCATGAGCATCCCTGGTAAAGGGTGGTGCTGAGTATCCCTTAAAAGTTAAGTGGTGAAGCAGCCTTGAATATAGATTCAGGGTGGTTGTCCTGTAAGCCATCCAACAGCATATAGTTGATAATGGTGGGTGCGATAATTAGCAGCCAGAACAAATCGATAGACACTGTTATAAACTGTGACTATTTTTTTAAGTTCAGTGGCAGTGGTGTTACAGAAGGCAAGCGATCCATAATACTCTGGGCTAACAGCTTAGCCTAGAGGATAGAGCAATGAATTCTGAATGAGTCTGATACATCCAGCAGGCCTGGGTTTGATTCCCACAACCCCCACTTGCATACTGCGTGACCCTAAGCAATTCCCTTAATCTCCCTGTGCTCCTGGGACACACCTGCAAATGAGCTTTGACTCAGTGTAGTGCAATCAAAAATTGTAAATTAAAAAAATAAGTAATCCATGTTGGGCACTAGAGTACCTCTAGCTTTTGCAGCCTTACTTCTGGCATGAGACAGTGTTTTAGCCTGCACTATGCCCCAAGTTTTTGATTTGTCAATTTGCAAACAGCAGAGATGTGTTCTGAGTAGGTTAAACTAGGGTCTAGGCGAACTCCCAGAAATTTAAGTGAGGATGCATTAAATGCCGGTCCTGCAAGAACTCTGGGTGTGGAAATATTGGTAGCCAATTTAAGTTTTTTCTTTGACCCAAAGTACCCTGCTTTGATTTTCACTCTGTTTGGCAAGATCTTGTTTTTGCTCAGCCAAACATTTACCCTACTGAGGTTCTCACTAAGGAGAGAGGATATGCTGGACTGGTCAGGGGAACTAGCACAGATAATAAGATCATCAGCATACAATAGGGTATTAATCTGCTGGCAGGAAGAAGGAAGAGGATTAATGAAAAGTCAGAACAATAAAGAACCAAGAATTTATCCCTGAGGGTCATCCACAGAGACTTTGAGAGACTTTAATAAGATGTTCTCAGTCTTGACTTCCTCCTGCCTTGGTTTCATTTGCACACCACTGCAGTTTTCTCCCTTCATTATAAAGTCAAGTAATAACTCGCCCTTCAGGTCAGTTGCCTGTTGTCAGTATTGTTATTATTGGTCACCGTGTATTGCTGCCACTTCTGAAAATGCACTTGTTAGGTGTTCTTAATGAGCTGTACCGCACTTTATTTTCTGCACATGCAATTTTTTGTATTTATTCTAATATGTATTAACCTTATACCAAATGTTGTTCAAATGTTCTGCTATTATTTGGTGTGCTGCTGTTCTTCCATGTTTTTTTTTTTTATATAGCTGTTTTTCTTCCTGGGAGCCCTGGCAGGTGGCTGTGGTCTCTCCTTGCAGGGAGACTCACTCTCTGGCTTCTTCCCGCATTCCTGCATCATCGACCCCAGCCAATCCTCCATGGATTACCCCCCGTGGCAAGGCCAGGGAGGAGGGCACCAGCAAACCCCCCCCCCCCGAGACCAAATCCAAACACACGGGGCCGACCCCTGTGGACACAGGAGCCATCACGGAACCTGCCAGACTCTGTTTTCCATTTTCTTCCCGTCCCCTTCCCACTATCGATGTGGTGACGTTGGCACGTGTCTCCTGACTCATACTGCCCTCTAGCCACTGCCAGAGGGCAGTCAACGAGCAGGACAACAGGTCTTCTTCCCCCCCCCCGAGAGAGGAGAGCAGTCCTCCGGACGCTCGATCCTATCTCACCCCTGCTGACTCCCAGTGGCCCGAGCTCATTCCCAAACTCGGGTTGCCAGTGTGGCATGAGGTGTGGCATCCAGCGCATCAACCCTCAGTGCCACCGGACTGGCCTGTGTTCTTCCATTGTTTCCTTCCCCCAGGTCCCACCTGGAAACAAGCCTTGGCTCAGTGTGCCTCTCCCGGTTACCGGCTTTCAAATAAACAAAAAACAATAAATAAATTGACTCACTGGCTTCTCCCAGTCAAATAGCTAGACTCTCTAGATGGAGGTGGGGGGCCTATCATAAGATGGGTTGAAAATGTCTTGCTTTCTGATTAACTAAACAAGTTCTGAGATCCATATCCTAATACCCAACAACTGCGCATGTTGGAAAAGGTTTGGAAGTGTAATTTGGAATTTGGGCAACTCACACAGATTTTATGAGCCACTTCACTCATTCCTCATTGCTATCACAAACATGGCTAACACGTTTACTCCTATATAAAAACCTTCAGCTAGGTCCTAAAAATAAGACTCCCTTAATTAAAAAATATAAAATAAAAATAATTAAAAAAAAGTATTGTCTCAGTTTCTGGTGTTTTTTGACGACCATGAAAAATCTGCCCCATCATCCTCAGCAGTTTGCCAGAGAAGAACTCTCTGCTGCTTGCCCTACCTTAGATAAAATTAGGTTTGTGGCTCCATTTGAGGTTTGTGTGCATACAGTATGTCAGTGGTATTTTTCGTAATTTTGAATTCATATATGCCATGTTACCATTCCTTGTGTGTGTGTGTGGGGGGGGGACATTATGTTAGTGAAATACTGCAGAATTTTTAATTCTTGGATTCCATGGTAAACAAACACACCATGTACTAAAAATGTAGAAAGGCAAATGACTGACAGGTGGAAACCATCTGTGGAGGGAGTATCTGATATATTTAACAATACTTTATTATATAGGCCAGCCTGGTGGCACTGAGGGTTGAGGCGCTGGACACCACACCTCGCACCATGCCGGCAACCGGGTTTGGGAGCGGACTTGGGCCACGATGGGTCGGCAATGGGAGGAGAGGATTGAGCATCTGGAAGACTGCTCTCCTCTCCTGGGGTGGGTTCCGTGGGATTCCCTGCATGTGGTGACTCCTAGTGGTGGCTGGGGGGCACTTCACAGCAGAGCGGGGCAGCCAATGCAGTTGGTGTTGGCTGGCGACTGTGGGAGGGGGCGAGAGCATGTCCTCCATGCACTGTCACCATTGCACGGCCGTGCCTCTGGGGGTATAACTAAGAAAACCGCCTGCCTACCGGTAGGTGAAGACGGAACCAGTGGTCGGCCCCACGTCCAATGCTGGGCTTCCCAGTACCCGCACCCGGTTCTTCCTCTGAATCCCTGGTCACTTTACTAAATTATAGATAGAGCACCAGGAGGAGTTTTGTCAGTCCCACCTGAGGGGCTCAGAGACGGGGGGTTGTGCGACCAGGAGAGGAGGAGCAGAGAAAGGGCCCAACTGGAGTGTTGGGGAGTTGGAGGCTTTAGGCGGATGGGAGAAGCCGCACTAAGTGTCTATGCTGGAGAGAGTCCGGTAAGGTAGGGAGATAAACAGGGTCTAAAAAAATCCCCAAAAACTACTTTATTATATTTTTGTTTCTTTTTAAATGTTCAGTGTGTTACTTTTTAGAATTTGCCTGTCAACTCATTTTATAAGTGCAATAAGACACTTTGGGGTGTTAGTTTTGATGGTTTTACTGCACTTCCGGTGGCTGAAGACATTCGACCTGCAGTCTTGTACCTTACTACACCCCTGGGCAGGCAGTTAAAAAAAACAGCACAACCAACACCCTATCATGTCTTATTGCATATGTGCTATTAGTCACAAAGACAGTGTATCGTGGTCCATCAGATCAAAGGTCTTGGTGAGATCCACAAACACTACCTGAAGTCACAGGCCAATGTCCATGGCTCTGCTTATATCATTAGTGAAGTTTACTAGGGCAGTGCTTGTACTATGTCCTGGTCTAAAATCACGCTGCTTATCCATTCAGCCTGTCTTACAAATATCTTAGCACTTCCTGCTTATTATTCCCTCATAGCTATAGACTTGTTCCTATTCATTGCCCACCCACCCTTCCTGTTAAGTTCTTCTTACCTATCCTAATTATTTTGAAACAGTGTTCACACCTGTTCTGGTCTCCACACTGTCCTGCATGCTGCTGGCCCCTCCCCCTGTGACGTGGCATCCAGACGTCAGCTTGACTTTGACGAAGTTCAGCTGTGGCTATGCTCAAACCAGTTGTTTCTGAATGCCCAGAAAACAGTTTCCATGTCCTTTGGCACAAGACAGAGACTCTCTAGGCTTCCCTCCCTCCCCTCTTTCCACACTCTGGATGGGGCTACATTGGAGGATGTTACCTCATTCAGGTACCTCAGGGTTTGGCTCGACAACCACCTCGACTACTCAGAGCACTTGGATGCTGTCCGTAAAAAACTGCTGTCCAGACTCTGTGCCTTATATAGAAACCATGGATGCATCCAATTGCCGGCCTGCCGTGCAGTCCTACAGTGAATAATCCTTCCCAATTACAGACTATGGTGATGTGGTCTGTAGTGCTGCCTCCAAAACTTCCTTAGCCAGACTGGACACACTTTGCCACTCTTTCTGTCGTGTTGCTCTTGACTGCCCTCTCCGTCCTCATTACTGTCCTTTATATCAATCTCTAGTCCTCCCTTCTCTTGAGGGTAGACATCTAGCCCACTGTGCCAGCTTCCTTGCTAAAGTCTGGTGTGGCTCTTTTCCCTTCTACCTCACATCCTCTCTCTCTCCCCCCTTACTCCTCTGTCTCTCTTAGGAGCATCAATGCCCGCACCCTTGCTATCCCCTCTAGATCAACCTCTGCTGGCCAAGCAGCTTTCTACCATCACTTCCCTGAACTCTGGAATGCCCCCCATCAGAAATGCTCCTGACCCCCATGCCCTCTCATCCCTCCTTCACAACTACATCTCCCTTACCTGCTCCTGCTCCTGCTCCTAATTATACCTCTCACTTTCCCACTTCCCTTATTTCTCTCTGAGCCCTGTGCCTTGTATTTTACTGTATCTGAAAACCTTGTACTGAGAGTCAGTTTGTATCTGTTACCTGAAGCATTTGTAGTTCTGTAATCAGCTATATTAGCCTGCACTGGCATGCATCATACTTGATTGTACCTCTGAACTGTAGTGTGTTTTATTTATTTATTTATATCAGTACTTGGAAAACCATTTGAGCTCAGAGCTCTTTACATAGGTTCCACATCAGGACATTTCAGTACAACAGATAGGTGAAATTGTACAAAGGATTACAGAAATACAAAGGTAAACAAACAGGATTATATATCAAACACAGTACAGGTCAGAGCAAAACAGACAATTTACAGTGCCCAGTGGTGAAACCAGTCAGTTGTCAGCAAACAAGAGGCTGCTTGGAGTGTTGCTAAGTGCTAAAGATAAAATGGAAAAAAGGGGGTGAAGGGGAGGAGCCCAAGTGCAATGTGCAAAAAGAGAGCGTAATATCAGAATAGCAGTAGGGATCAGAGGGAGGTGGCTAGACTGGAGGCAGAGTGGGAGGGTGCTAGGTGTGTGGGGGGAGCAGGAGGGCCTACTCGGGAGAGAGGGAAGGGTTGAGGGGGCAGGGGATGGAAGTAGTGATAGGGGGGGTGGAAAGGTGGTGCTTGCAATGACAGGCACGTCGAGATTCGCATATCATAAGGAGCTTCAAGTTCATTTTGAAAGTACCCAGTGTGGGCAGGTGCGCAATGTTCTCCTGGAGGGAGTTGAACCACAGCAGTGCACGGTAAGCAAAGGACCTTTGTCCCTGAGATGTTCAACATTTCGGAGTTAGGAAGGACTGGGGTTTAGAGTTATGGGTATTCTGTGGATTATTTCTGAGAACCAGAAGTTGTTGGACCCCTGGCGGTAGCTGACCAAGGCAGATCTTTTTGGCCAGAAGGCAGGATTGGTATTTTAGTCGGCCAGGGAGCCAGTGTGTCCTGGCACAGAGATCACAGGTGTGAGTCAGTCGGTGTGCACCTAAGGTGAGCCGACAGGCTTTGTTGAGTGCAGTTTTTATGCACCGGAGAGCAGTATCTGTGGCAGAACCATATATAGGCAGCCCGTAGTCCACCAGGGAACACACAAAACTGTGAACAGCTATGCTGAGGGCTTCAGGGGAGAGGCTATGCTTGTGGCGATAAAGTAGCCCTATGTGCTTGTTGCTAGCTTTGGCTGTGTTGTCGATGTGGAGAGTATAGGAGAGTGAGTTGTCAATAGTGATACCGAGGATTTTTTTTTTTTGTATTTTATTGATTTCATGTAACATACCACATTACATTTCAACACCTACAGGTAGGCATACATGTAAATAACTTTCAAACATCATTTTTACAGTTACATTATATCCAATGCCCCTGTTGTTGTTACTGCACTTGGGGGCTATCCGGAGAGTACATGTCAATTATAGTCCAATATAGGTAGTCCATGTATTCTATGTCCAACAGTTACCTTTTACCTAAAATGGCATATATAACCATGAGCAGGGGTGTCCAGGATTGGAAAAACACATCGTACACCCTGTGAAAGGGATAACATCCCCATTTGTAATCGGCAACAATAAAAATATATATGCAGCCATTCCCACAGTTTGCCGCATCTGAGAAATCCAAACAAGAAAACTGTTAAACCTCCATAACCATACGATTATTGCAATTGGTATTATTGAGAAAACCACATTAACAACAGCCCCACATTCTGATCTGATTTTAACTATTCGAGCCAGAAATAACCAAGGGCAAGAGAGAAATACAGTGACTGAACAGAGCTTTCCCCAACCCAGTCCGTTTCTAAGTATGAAAAGACCCTCTTCCTGTTTCATCCTACTTTTGCTCAATAAATGAGCACTGTGTAAAAGTGGAGAAGGGGTCACAACATTAACATTTTCTCTGAGCATAAAATGGCTCTTTCTTTTCCCCTTTATTAAACATATTAAAGTACATAACCTCTTGTAGCCAGTTCATGTCGCCAGTTCCTCCTCAGAGTCTGTAGCCTCCTCCCTTGCTGCAAATTGAATTTCTATTTTATCTAGGAGTTTGAAGGCTTCTGATGACTCCAGAAATTGATAAGTCTTACCCCCGTAGACTATCCTGAGGCTGGCAGACATTAGAAGTACGTGGTGGACCCCCAAGAAACGGAGTTTTGCCCTTATGCCATCAAAACTTTTTCGACGCATTCCCGTGGCATAGCTTAGATCCGGAAATAGGTGTATCTTGCATTCATTCCAAGACAAAGGAGCAAGATTTTTAGCCTGTTGCAGTAGAAAATCTCTGTCTGCCGTTGAATGAAAAACAAGCATAAGAGTACGTGGTAACACAGAGCCAGTTGCTGCCCTGCGACGGCCGCCACAAGGATTGATCCAGTAGGCCTTAATTAGATCAAAGGGTTGCTCTGTTTCCAACAAGTCCTTTAACCATTGATGCAAGAAAGCTATCGGGTGCTCCCCTTCTGCCTCCTCCGGTAACCCCAAGAGACAGAGATGCGTGGATCTTGCTGCATTTTCCAGATTCTCCAATCGTCTCCTAAGTAGATAATTTTCTCTGGTTAGACCTGCCATTGCCAAGAGGGCCTTGTCGGCATTCCGTGTTGCTCCCTTTGCTTCCTCTGCCACTATGTCCACCTTGGAGTGGAGTTGCTTCAATTTGGACCCGAATTCCTCGATCTTTCGATCCAGCCCTTGGATTGCTCGTAGAAGTGCTGCATTAGATTGTTGGGGCCGCTCCAGGATGGGGATCCTTACTGCCACCCGCTTTTATCTCTCTCTGGCGGGTTCCTTCCAAAGGTGCTCCCGCTTTATTAGTGTGGCCCATGATCTTCTTGCCGGACGTCGTGGAGCAAAAATTTTTATATCTGGTCGTAGCTCTTGCCATACTCTATAATTTAGAGCTGAAGAGAAAAAGGGTCTTCTTGTAGAAAAAGTTTGTTTATGGCCATTAAAGTTGCTCAGATGAGGAGCTGTACAAATATGCTACGCACAGCTCGGCTGCTAGCCATGCCCCCCCCGATACCAAGGTATTTAAAGTGTTGAACAAGTTCAAGGGAAACCCTGTTACTCTTGCATATTGGTAGTGGATAGTTTTTGTGTTTGTTTAGAGAGCTGGAAAACAGCATGGTTTTTGTTTTCTTGTAGTTCATTATCAGTTTATGATCTTTGAACCACGTCTCTACACTGGTGAAGTCGCTCTGTAGTTGCTGCTCAAGGGCACTGGGGTCTGAGCCATTTGAGAAGACAACCGCATCATCTGCATAAAGGAGGATGCAGCCTTGATTGGCTTGGGGGAGGCAATTCAAGAATAAATGGTATAGGAGGGGACCCAGTATTGATCCCTGCGGAATGCCTGAGCAGACAGATTTTCTGTCTGAGAGGACAGTACCTATCCTGACTTTCTAGGAGCGGCAGTGCAGGTAACTGTGGAACCATGCAACCACCTCGGGAGCAGGGCCTGTAGCAATGAGTTGGTCAACTAGAAGAGCATGATGTACCTATCCCCTTCCACTAGGACACATCTGGAAACAAGCTTTCCTGCTCAGTATGTCTTCCTGGTGAAACTTTTAAATAAATAAATAATTGCTGCTTATTTTGCTCAGTGTGCTAATCACCTGAAGAAGGAACCTGTGGGGCCCCGAAAGCTTGCGTACTGTACCATCTTTGTACAAGACATATGTTTGGCCAATTAAAGGTATCACACTGTTTTCCAAGGCCAATACAGTTAACATCTCTTTTTACATTTATTTATTTAGTTTTTGTTAACCGGGTTAGGTGCGCTAGCCAAAGTTGACTATTTTCAGGCACGACCCGAGAGAATACATACATAAAATGAGATGAGATTATACAATACATAGTATATAGTACAGGTACATAGTATATAGTACAGGTAGGTTAGAATACAGATCAAGTCAGACAGTACTCAAGATAATACATATAGCTATGCAGAGATGACAAAAGTGACATTAGTACATGCAAATAACTGAAAGTGGCTAAGTGCAGCTATAAAGACATTTTATAGCAAAGCTTGTTTAGAAGTGCAGCAGTGCCTTGGGCTAAATAGGATGGTTAGCTGTGAGGCATTAAGTGGGATCAAAGCATGTGCAGGGGTCCCGGGATAGGTGGCGATATAGTTCTTTTTTGAAGACTGGTTGGGAGTTAGCCTGCCTCAGGGCAGGAGGGAGGGAGTTCCAGGTGGCTGGGGCGGTGCAGTGAAATGTTTCAGAGCCTTTTGAAGTAAGACACCTGGGTATGGTAAGTAGAAATTTGTTTGCTGAGCGTAGTCCATGGGCAGGTGTCTGTGGTACACGTAGAGCAATACAGTATATGGACATCAAGGCCAGGATTCACAAAACTTTGCCCCAGAGCAAACCCAGTTTTTATTTTATTTATTTAGTTGTTTAACCAGGAGTAGCACACTAAGCTGAAAGCTTTTTTGCACGAGCAAACCAGATTTTACGCCAAGTTGGTATTCGCAAAGGCCGGTTTGTGCCCTCAAACTGGCTTTGTACCAGGGCAAAGTTGGAGGGGTCACAATGCGGATGGGGGACATGAATATTGGCACTGTCCGATTCACAAAGCTTTTGCTCCATGCAAGGGCCTCTTATGTGGTCCTTTGTGCATGCGAATACCGCCAACCGAGACCTTGCCTAATCCTGCAACCTTTAGTGGTTGGCAGATGTACTGTGACAGCCTCTCCCCTCGCTGCTTCACTGCTAGCCCTATAGTAAAATATGACATCGCCCTGGTGCAATTGTTCTCCCGCTAATTGCCGTCCCAATAGTAAAATATGTCACAGTCCCTGGTGCAATTGTTCCTCCCCCGCCAATCGCTCTCCCAATAGTAAAATATGTCACATTCCCTGCTGCTAGTGGCCCCCTCCCGCCGATCATCAGCCCAATATGAAATAGAAATATTCCCATGGCTAGTGGTCCCTCCCCTCCATCCAATCCCTCGCCCGATAGACATACATCTTATTCCCTGGTATCTAGTGGTCCCTCCCCCACCCAGTGCATGCCTGATAGACATATATGTCATTCCCTGGCATCCAGTGGTCCCTTCCCCCACCCGATCCCTCACCCCACATCTATAACAATACAATATCCCCTAGTGTCCAGTGGTCTCGCCCCCCCCTCCCGATCCCCAGTAAAATAACTGTAACCCTTTCCCTGGCATCTAGCGGACCCTCTCTCCACCCCTGATTCCATATACAATAACCAAATGGCCCTTCCCTTGCATCTAGCAGACCTCCAGCCACTCCACCACAGCAGGTAGTACCCCACCACCCCGTTCCTCCCATCCTGAATCCAAGCTGGTGACCTGCACAGCCCTCCTCTCTCCACCATGGCTGGCTGCTGACTGAGCTGTCAGTGAGCACATACTGTATAAGGTACTCACTCACTGAACGACCTATCATGCACTAAGTGCGTACTTTATATAGTACACGCTCATTGACAGCTCAGTTGGCATACGGCCATGGTGGAGAGAGGAGGACTGTTCCAGTCACTGGCTCATGTTTGGGTTGTGAGGGAATGGAGTGGTGGGACACTAACCGCTGGGGTGGGGGGAGAGGGGTCTGCTAGAT
The DNA here is from genome assembly GCA_016271365.2 of Neoceratodus forsteri. Classification (NCBI taxonomy): domain Eukaryota; kingdom Metazoa; phylum Chordata; order Ceratodontiformes; family Ceratodontidae; genus Neoceratodus; species Neoceratodus forsteri. Next base: position 587,245,795 of record CM057459.1, read on the forward strand.
GTCAGGGAAGGGGCATTTGGCTATTGTACGTGGGATGGGGGATAGGGGGGGGTCCGCTAGAAAACAAAGGAATGGGTTACACTTATTTTACAGGAGATCAGGGACCGGTGGAGGGGCGGACCACTGGACACCAGGGAATATTGTTATAGATGTGGGGCGAGGATCGGGTAGGGGGGGGGGACCACTGGACACCAGGGAATTATATATATCTATCTATTGGGTGGGCATCAGTGGGGGGAGGGACCACTGAACACCAGGGAAAATGTATTTGTACATCGGGCGACGGATCAGGCGGGAAGAGGCACCACTAGACACCAGGGAAAATGTATTTGTACTGTACATCGGGTGAGGGATTGGGTGGCGGGAAGGACCACTGGACACCAAGGAAAATGTATTTGTACATTGGGTGAGGGATCTTATTTATTTCATTTTTGTTTACTGGGTGGGTACACTAGACAGAAATTGTCTGTTTTCAGGTACGACCCGGGAGAGTAAAACAATTGCAATACATAACATAAACATATTACAATGTAAGAACAGAAACAAGTACAGGGTAAAGCTTTCAAGTGAATATAAACATCAAGTATAAAAGTGTAGTCATATTTGTGGAAAGCAGTATGTACAGCAATACAGATTTGGCCGGTCTGGTGGTGCTGGGGGTTGAGGTGCTGGACGCCACACCGGTGACCTGAGTTTGGGAACGGACTCAGGTTGCTCGAGGGTCAGTGGGGCGAGGAAGGATTGAGCATCTGTAGACAGCTCTCCTTCCTCGGGGAAGGGGGGATTGCATGGCTTGCCATAGACTGGCACCCAGTGCTGGCTGCCTGTCAACACAGGCGTGCCACCAAGAACAGGGAAGGGCTCATGTCCAGGGTGTTAGGCTGCCTCCACGGAGGTAGAGACAGCTGGTCCACCCATTGCACGGTCGTGGGCCCTGGGGATTAAGCAGCACAAAATCAGGAGCCAACAGGGTCCAAGATGACCCAACTACCGGGTCAGAGAACAACTCCCTCCAAGGGAGAGACTGGAGCTCCCTGTCGGCATCCCCCAAAAATAATAAATTAAAAAAAAATACAGATTGACCCAGGTATCTCAAAATATAGCAGCATGTCATCCAAAGAAACATATCTAAATTTGCACAGTATATAGTATACATGTCATAGATGTTCAGTTATCAAGTGGGGGAGCATTTACATCTTATAGCAGGTAAGAGGTGCCTACAGAAGGTTTTTTCTAATCCCCAAAGTCAACTTCTCAAGTATAAAATTAAGGTCCCATGGCAGAACCAGTTTATGAATCGGGGGACACACTGGTAGAATACTCTTTAAGAAGGTGCAGGACACTTTCAGTTGTGCCACCATGCATCCATCAATAGGGGCATGGGAATCTGATGTGGCAGCTGAGTGCACCATAATAGAAGAGTACTGCAGACTGAAGTATGATAGAGACAGGAGATAGGTAAGTACAGTATTAACAGGACACATGAAAGGGTTCTCAGAGAAGGAAGTACACCAAATAGTGAAATGCTTCCATTTCAGTGAACGTGTACGTTTAGTGGAAGGCTTCCTAGCTGTCAGCAAGACATTAGCCACTTGGGAGTAAACCCCAACATTTACAATGGCTATGGTCTCAGGAGCCATGCATGCAGGTGGAGGGACTTGAGGTCCAGGTAGACCAGGGACCCCATATCCTGGGACAGCAGACCCCAACATAGGGTAACTGAACTGGGGATTCCACTGCCAGATGTTGCAGGAGTGGAAACCATATCTGGCAAGGCCAGAGGGGTGCAATCAGTATCAAGGTGGCTCCCTCTACCCATAACTTTAGAAGGACCCTCTGTATGAGGACTACGTCACATCATCATGGCCATTTTGCTCTGTGATGACTTCGCTTCTGGACTCAGCCTGCGTCAGTCGTCTCCCACATCAGTTCATCCCTGGACAACTCGCCCCAGCGTAAATATTATAAAAGAAACTCCAGATGGGCGCAATTCACCCAGTAGATGAGGCAATGTGCTCAAGCATTACAGAAGTGGAAGTTGTGCTGTAATTGTTGTCGGAGTACAGTACAATATGTAGTGGGAGCGAACTGTCCAGGGACAAGCTGACATGGTAGCCAATTGACACCGGAGCTAATAGCCCAGGGCGAGTTTTTGCGGAGCAATATGACTGAGATGAATTGACGTGTTTCTGTGTATGAGAGGAATCAGAGAGAATGTGTAAAGGAACCTCCCCCTCCAGGAAAGAGACAACACGTCTCATCAAAAAACTCCAGGCCCTGAAGCGAGTAAGCAGAAATGCAGCAGTTTTGTGTCCTGTGGGGATGCAAAAGGGTCTAACTCTGGATGACCTCATCTTGCAAAGAGGTTGTTTACCACAGAGGTCAGCAGTTCCAACTCATGTACCTAAGGCTGGGACTGATTTAGCTTGTTTGCTAAGATGTTCTGGACTCTTGGGAGAAAAATGACTCTCAATTGCAGGCTGTGAGAGTGCCCACTGCCACACTCTCATCACTTCCCTGCACAGAGGGCCTGAGTGAGTTCCCCTTTGCATGTTGATATAGTGCAACACACTGATGTTGTCTGTTCATATCAACAGGGAACCTGGAGAGAGAGAGAGAGAGAGAGAGATGCGCTTTGAAGGCCTGGAGCCCAGGAAGAACAGCTCATCTTCAGAACACTGATGGGGAGATTCAGATCTTAGTCTGTCCACAACTCCTAGGTCTGGTAAAGCCTAGGTGGGTGCCTCATCCAATCCTGGAGGCATCTGTTGTGAAGATCTGCTCCAGAGTTGCAGAAAAGAAGGGGACACCCTGCAGCAAATGCAATGGTTCCATTCACCACAGTTTCTGAGAGGGGATGTGACAAGGATCATTTGTTCCAAAACATTTGTCAGTTGGTTCCGCTGCACCTAAAGAATCCATTGCAGGGTTATTCGGCAGTGTCTGTGCCATAGCCATAGCTGACTTCCAGAGGCTATTCTGTTACTTGATCATATAGGCCTGGTTGTTGGAAATACAAAGGCCCAAAGTGGAAGAGGCATATGTCCTCTTACCCATCACATCCAATTTTCTGGACTCCTTGTCAGGAGGCAGGGTGCTCATCATTCTAAGAGCCCTAGCGTGATCATGTGCAGCCATAATAACCATGCAGTCAGTTTCAGCCTGAGAAGGATAGTAAGGCTTGACAGATGGAGCAGGATACTGTTCATCAGCCTTGCTGGGAACTGCTGACAGAGTGGCAGGTATGTGCCAGGCAGCAAATGGTGCATCTTCTAATGCAGGGTAAATTGGGGGCACCACAACAGTGGGAACAGCACTTCTCTCTAAGAATTCCATTACATTTCTTTTACTGGAATCTTCTTCACCCTCCAATCCCATCACATCCTGTATTTGTTCAAACAAAGCCTGGAAGGAGGGATCTTGTGGAGGAGACCTGGGTTTATATACCACGGAGTCCTCACTAAAGAATGATAAGGTTGAGCTGGAAGGGAAACCTCCATCATAGGGTTCCTCATCCCCACCTTCATCTTCCAAATCCTCCTCCATTTCTAGTATGTCAGCATTATATTCCACCTCGTTCCTGTCTCTGATGATGAAGGGGCAATCGACAGAGCCAGTGAGAGAGGCACTAGCTGTACTGACAGTGCTGACAGGGGAGGCCTTGCTGATGGAACTGACAGTGCCACTTACAGCAATGGAAACAGATGTGTTAATATTTCTGAGAAGGAAGACAGCATGACCTGTGAGTTGACAGCACCTGGTTGCGGAGTCAGGATTACCATTGTCGTTAGGATGGAACCTGTTGGCACAGGCTGCGTATCATCCATAGTAGGTATGGCAGTGCCAGAGCCAGGCCTCAACCTTGGTGTCTCAGCAACTGTTGGGGGGCTGTAGTTGACACTGAAAGAGTGAATGCCAAGGACTTACTCTCCTTCAGTGGAGACCTGAACCTCACTGGTGAAGCATGTTTTTCACTATGCTTATGATGGCTGGAGGAGGACGAGAGTCTCAACAACAACTTCTCCTTTTCTTTAGATTTATCCATCATCCTTGCTGACTTTGGCAGGAATGCAGTTAACGACTGCTGGGGTGCCTCCTTAGCAGGGGAGGACAGTCAAGAGGAACAAGCTGGTTTGGATCCCTTGGTCTTTGCCTGAGCCTTCATGGCCTTCAGGGTGATGACAGTCTCCAGAGCTTTTTTTCCAGCATCTCCTTGTGGCCTGGTTAAAGCCTTGGCAGATCTTGCAGGCCCCCATGTTGTGGGACAGGTTCAAACAGCAAACATGCACAGTGTGAGCATCGCTCCTGCAGATCTTGTAACTGCAGGTATAAAACCTAAATAGTGTTTTTTTCGACAGCGGCATACAGGGGCAAAGTCATTATAAAAAAATATGTTAGAAAAAAAAAACAGTGAAAAAAATTACACTGTTGTTACTCTGCAGGTACAGTATGTCGAATGTGAAAGAAAGAACTGCGGAGTGAGGAGCCACCCACGTTTTAAAGGCACCGCTATTTACCTCATTGAGGGTGGCCCCCATCTAGGCAAAAGTTTCTGAAAGGTCCTGATGCCAGTGGTTTAAAGTTCCAAAGGTGTGGTCCAATGGAGGAGATATCCTCAATAAAGGTCTTGGAGTTATAATAACAGAACATCTGAAATTCACAGCCCACTACAACAGGGCTTTAGAGAAAACCTAAAATCCACAGCATACTACAACAGGGCTTTAGAGAAAACCTGAAATCTGCAGCACACTGCATCGGGACTTTAGAGAAAACCTGAAATCTGCAGCACACTGCAACGGGACTTTAGAGAAAACCTGAAATCCGTATCACAGTGCAACAGGGCTTTACAGAAAACTTGAAATCCACAGCACACTGAAATAAAGCTCTAGTGAAAATCTGAAATCCATAACACACTGCGACAGGGCTTTAGAGAAAACCTGAAATCCATAACACACTGCAACAGGGCTTTAGAGAAAACCTGAATCCGTAACACACTGCAACAGGGCTGTAGAGAAAACCTGAAATCCATAGCACACTGAAACAAGGCTGTAGTGAAAAACTGAAATCGACTGCACACTGCAACAGGGCTTTGGAGAAAACTTGAAATCCACAGCACACTGCAACAGGGATCAGAGCAATTTTCCTGTAAAATTTTTTATTTATTTATTGAAAATGTTTCATCAGGAAGGCACGCTGAGCAATAAATTGCTTGTCTCCTGGTGCAACCTGGGGGGTAGAGAACAGTGGAATAGAATACAGAGAAAAGTTTCAATGTTGGAATACAATTTGCTTACTTGCATACGAGAGCAGGCGGGATTACAGGTGGATCACATTGGCTAACAATGCAACAGTTAAATATATTAGATATGAATACACATATAGCAAACTGGCAACAGTTGGTGACAGTAACACTGGAACACATATAATAACTTGGCAACAGTATGTAGCACTAGATGGAAAAAACTTGAAATCCATAGCACACTGCAACAGGGCTGTAGAGAAAACTTAAAATCCATAGCACACTGAAACAGGGCTATAGCGAAAACCTAAAATCCATAACACACTGAAACGGGGCTATAGTAAAAATCTGAAATCCACAGTATACTGCAACAGGGCTGTAGAGAAAATCTGAAATCCATAGCACACTGCAGCAGGGCTGTAGAGAAAATCTGAAATCCACAGTATACTGCAACAGGGCTTTAGAGAAAATTTGAAATCCACAGTATACTGCAACAGGGCTTTTAGAGAAAACCTGAAATCCATAGCACACTGCAGCAGGGCTGTAGAGAAAATCTGAACTACACAGCACACTGCAGCAGGGCTTTAGAGAAAATTTGAAATCCACAGTATACTGCAACAGGGCTTTAGAGAAAACCTGAAATCCACAGCACACTGCAGCAGGGCTGTAGGGAAGGCAAGTAAGATGCTGGAGTGCATAGGAAGAGGAATCAGCAGCAGAAGCCGGGAGGTGATCCTTCCACCATACATACCGTCGGTGCAACCACACCTGAAGTACTGTGCAAGGTTCTAGAGTACATATCTGTGCAAGGACAGCAAAAAAGTGAAAGCAGTGCACGGAAGTGTAACTAAAATGATCCAGGGTATGGGGAAAATACATGCGTGGAGTGATTACAAGACCTCAACATGTGCACTCTATAGTCCAGAAGGCAGACAGGGGGACATAATTGAACGATGCAAGTGCCTGCACAGGATAAATAGGGTGGACTGTACAGATATATTCATCTTCAACACAAACACAGGTACGTGGGGGAATTCAATGAAACAGGCAAGAGGAAGTTCAGGAGGGATGTCCGCAGGAACGTTTTTGCCAAAAAAGTGATGTACAACTGGAACAGGCTACCTAAAGGAGGTGGTGAAAACCAAATCAGTGGGTGAAAACCAAATCAGAGGGAAGTTTCAAGGTGGGGTGGGGAAAGGCACATGGCCTTGGTAAGTGGAACAGGGGCAGAGATAAGGGGGAGGGGTGGCCACTAGGGCCTATGTAGTGTAACTAGGCAAGGTGGGCAGACTGGTTGGGATGCTAGGCCATTTTCTGCTGTTATTTGTTCTATGTTTCTATGTTTGTCTAGTTTTAATAGCCCTTACATGCCTACTGACTAGAGGGACATGCTTGTTTTGAAGTGTGGTCAGCTGTTCTAGGAAGAGGAACACTGCTGACTTCACATTGAATACAGAATTAACCTTTACTGTGCTGTGGACTGATATATCAGTCCAGAATTCCTATATGTCCTAATTCTGTTGGCAGCCCAGGGGTTAATTGTGGACATTAAAGAGGCTCTGTGCACTAAATCTGGATGAATCCCAACAGGTTATGATTCAGTGAAAAGTGTGTGTGTGTGTGTGTATGTATGTGTGTGTGGGGGGGGGGGAGTGTTGAAGAAAGACTTTACGGTTTCATATGCAGAAAATAAGAGAGCGATTACTGATTGAGTCTGCAAGGAGACAAGACCCCAAGATAAGTTCTGTCTGTTTATAACTATCCTGTCTAAAACTGAGTGATTGTGACTTTTTATTATTTAGTTGTGTAGAGGAAGTGATTAATTGGCCAAAACAAGACAGTTGTTTAAAAGGTTTTTATTGATTTTAATTAATTGCATACACGCATTTCTATAGAGAAACAAATCATAGAAAAATACATTACAAATTTAGCATATTATGTGATAGAATACCCTAGATCTCTGTCGCCTTACATTAAGTGGTGGTTATAGTTTTTTTTATTATTATTTTACAGTTTGGGGCTGGGAAAGACACAGAGATGAAGTTTGTTCCCAGATGTATCCCAGGAGTACTGAGAGGTTAAGTGACTTGCTCAGGGTCACACAGAAATTCATATGGAAGTTATGGGACTCAAACCCAGGTCTGCTGAATGTACAAAACTTATTCTCAGCTCATTGCTCTAATCTCTAGGCTATACCATCAGCTGTGGGGCCTGGAATTTAAAACAAACAAACAACAAAAAGTACTTCTACAGGAAAAACTTATGTACAGGTCCATTTCTTACTTGGTACACAGCATTTATTAAAAAGCTATATGCAGCCATGAACTGCAACTTACCTTATAACTAATCAAGAGATTTTATTTCTCTATATACTGTATATGGACTTACATGTTTCATGTCCACAAAGCGTTAAGAATATTTCATCACATTTAAATAGCTTTTCACATAATTATCCAGGTGATGTGACTATTTATCTCTGGACAGTAGTAAGCACAATTCTCTGTATAAGCTTATGAATTACAACTTGCCACTTGTGTAAAGAAATGCTTTATGCGCTGTCTGAAATATATATTCACACTGTGTCCAAAATATATAATTGCACAAAATGCAGGGAAAAAAACCATGAAAGAAAGTGAAATGGGCATGAGGCCATGCAGTACCAAACATAACATCATAATGTAGGAAAACACTCCCACCCATCCCAGCTAACCCATCGGATTTATCTAAAACATAAATAATATGGGGAAAATGTATGGCTTATACTGTACATCCACATCCCAGATATGACACCGACCTGCAAAACAGAACAGTTATTTATTTATTTGTTGAAAATTGGTAGCCTGGAAAGGCACACTGAGCCAAGCCTTGATTCTAGGTGCAACCTGGGGGAAGGGTACAGGGAGACAAATACATTCAGTGGAAAGTGTAGTCAGTATTAGAAAAACAGTGTGTTGGCAAAATGAATGACCAAAGGTCAAAATAAACAGTAGACAGGCACAGACAAAATATACATTGTTACATAATGAAATAAATAAATAGGGAATTAATACAAATTACACCAAAAGAATGTCACATCAGTACATAACAGTCCTCAAATAATACCCTTACAGCAGCGTGTCTTACAGAACAGTCAACACAGAAAATAGCACGTAAGAATTGTGTATTGGGAGAGTATCAACAGTTACTGGCTAATCAAATGTTGACTAGAGCTAGCTAGCCTGCATCAACTTATGTGTAGTACTGTGGCATGTTTTCTTTTTTTTAAGTTGTTTTTTTTTTTTGCATAATTTGTTTATTCGATTTTGTATAATAAACAAGATTATTACACACTATAACCAATTCATTTACGCCAGACATTTAAACAAAACCAAATCATACAAAAAGCAAAAGACAACATACCAAAAAAAAGGAAAAATACCATATTCTTAAGTCCTAGCCTGTTTGTCATTATCTTATATATAAGTCCATCAATTATAAAATTGAACAGAAAGTAAAAAGGAGTTAAAATAAATTACATTAAAATCAATTATTTGTTCTTAATGTACATATAGGTTACCCTCATATGCTAGAACTGCATCAGCCTGTATAAGCTGAAAAAATGTGTATTCGAGTAGACAGAGACGCTGTTCATGTTTTCCCAATACCTCCTTCTGGGTCTCACATCTGTAAGCCTTCTCTAATTGCTATAGCCTCGCCTGGAGAGAGGGAAGCTAGCAGGGGATCCCAGACTGAGAGGAATTGTTCCTCTTGGTTTTTAACAACCTATGTCAGGAGCTCCAGTGCCAGAATCTGAATGGTCATGGTTCGCCACCGCTGAATCGTAGGTGTGGCTGCCGACACCCAGGTGTTAAGAATGCAATGTCTAGCTAAGACCAGTAAGAGCCTGATCCACCTAACATAAGGTACCCATTCCTCTGAATCTGAATCATCAATCCTGAACAAGAGGGACACTGGGGCAACTACCAGCTGTCTTCCCCGTATCTTTCACACTTCCTGTGCAATGCCCTCCCAAAACCCCTGTAATATTGGGCACGTCCAAAAGTAATGCAAATAGGTACCAGGCTTGGTGTTACATCTACCACACAGAGGAGAGACTGCAGGATTAAACTTGTGTACCATGGTTGGGGGACAATACGATCTGTGAACAAATTTATAGAAGGACTCTTGGTACTCATTACATATTAAAATCCCTTTATGGAGTCTCAAAAGTAAAGACCAGTTCTGTTCTAAAATATCCCTCCCCGGGTCCATTTCCCATTGTCTTCTGTTTTTTTGTGTATAATCTGGAAGGGATTGTCTTCCCAGGCAGGCGGCCCTACCAATCAAACCACTAGCATCACTCCTGATGCTAAGAATCAAATGTTCCACATGCACCAGAGGGAAATCAACACACCTCTCCCTTCTTAATGTTTTAACATAAGCTCTGGCTTGTAGAAAACAAAATAAGTGTGCCCTGGGTATTCCACGTCCCTCTCTCAGATCCTCAAATGAAATAATTTGTCCACCCCTCCAAACGTCCCTCACACATCCAATCCCCTTCGTCTCCCATACCCAAAATCCATCGTCTTCCAAGCCTGCCAGGAACCCCGGGTTCCCCGCTAAGGGGAGCAACAAGGTCTCCTCCTGTCCCACTCCCATCAGTTTTGAGATGTGTTCCCAGCCCTCCAGGACAGATGGCACCAATGTGTTCCCTACACCCGTCCTATTATATATTTTTCAGCCTCCCCTCCCCAGGTAGGCCGAGAGCCTGACTAGGCCATCCCCTTCTTCCAGATCCACCCACCCAGCAGCATGAGGCCTGTTGACCCAGTCACTGACATATCTGTATTGCATAGCTAGATAGTAGTTCTGCAGGTTTGGGAGATTTAGCCCCCCCCCAGAGCTATCTGCCTGGAGCCTTCGGAGACTTGCCCTAGGCCGGTTGCCCTGCCATAGGAACCCTGAGAACGCCCTCTCTGCCCACTTGATATCCTTTTTAACGAGACCTATGTGTAACATCTGCATCACATAAAGTATTCTTGGTAAAATATTCATTTTCAGCAGGTTGATGCGACCCATCCAAGACACCGGGAGCTCTCTCCATCTTCGCAGCTCGTCTTCTATGACTTTAAGCAGTGGGGTGTAGTTGAGCCGGTACATGGAGCCCAGGTCCTATCTTACTTGAATTCCTAAGTATCTGAAAGAGTTTGTGACTCTCTTCAGGCCCCATGCCCCCCAACCCCCCTCTTCTGCCTCTGCCCATAACATAATTTCAGATTTACCAAAATTAATTTTATACCCAGAAAAGGTTGCAAATGTCTCAATAATTCCGAGCAATAGGGGAACAGACCTGGTAGGCTCCCATACATACAGAAGCATGTCGTCCGCGTAGAGTGTGACTTTGTGGGCTATCCCTGATTTACCCACTATACCCTTAATTTCTGGGTGTTTCCAAATGCCCTCCACCAATGGTTCAATGGCTAAGGTGAGTAACAGTGGGGAGAGAGGGCACCCTGGCCTCGTACATCTATATAATGAAATTTTCTCTGTGAGAGACCCATTCACCAAGACTCTAGCCATTGGTCTACTATATATTTTCTGTATGATTCCCACAAAGCTGTCACCCAGACCATACTGCTTAAGAACCTCCACCAGATACTCCCACTCAATACGGTCGAAGGCCTTCTTGGCATGCATGGATAGCACCGCCATGCTGCCCCCAGCCCGGGAGGCCCTCCACACAACCTTCAGCAACTTTCTCATACTGTGGTATGAGCATCTTCCAGTCACAATTCCAGTGTGGTCTGGGTGAACAAGCTCCAGGAGAAGCTGATCCAGGCGTCTAGCCAATACCTTCACCAGGATCTTAGCATCACAGTTTAATAGTGATGTCGGTCTATAAGAAGAGCACTCCTGTAAATCTTTCCCTGGTTAGGGGACCAGACATATCACTGCTTCATTAAGAGAGCCAGGAAATACCCTTCCCCCTGAACCTCAGCGAACACCTTCCATAGGGCCTCAACCACCTGATCCTGCATGACCTTGTAATATTTCACAGGAAAGCCATCTGGACCACTAGCCTTCCCCTTTTTGAGGCTCTGTGTGGCCTGTCCAATTTCCATTTTGGATATTTCCCCTCCCAATTGCTCCCTCTGCTGCTCTGTAATCTGTGGCAGAGTGATCCCCTCCAAAAAACGTATTGCCTTAGCCAGTGTGCCTCTGCACTCAGCTCGATAAAGTCGCTGATAAAATTGCTCAAACTGATCCTTAATTAATTTTTTGTCCTGAGTAAGGGTCCCTTATCGATTTTTAATCTCTGGAATATGCGTGTATGTCCTCCCTTTTATCAATCGAACCAAGTAGTGGGCCAGGTCTGTTCCCCCATTCAAAAAATCTACTTCTAGCAAAAAAGCATGTTGCTCTGACCTCGCCTAAAAGAAAGGCGTTAAGGGCTTCCCTGGCAGCTGTCAACTCCTTTAAGGTCCCCTCTGAAAATTTCCTTACCAACTCCCTCTCCAAGGTTGTCACGCTCTGTTCCAGATCAGCTCTTTTAACCCTCTTCTCTTTCTTATGTTTTTTTTTTTTTTAAGTTGTTAATGAGCGGTAGCGGGCAGACAAAGGAGGTCAGAGTTTTAGAGAAGCAGGACAAAATGCTTGTAGCCATTTAAGTCCTTGGAAAAGTGAACAAGTTGATAACTGGGATTCCTTTTACTGGACTAGCACAGATATTGTACATACAGTACTTGTTACAGCACACAGGCTTTCAAGGCCTCACAGGTCCTGACAAACAGCTTATAAAGGGACCAGTGTGCACCTGAAAGCTGGTGTACTGTAACATCTTTGTTCAATAAAAAGTTTTGCAAGCTTCAACCAATCCAGACAAGCAGCACATAATTTGCAACTTTTTAAAATACAGTCCGTTCCACTTACATACCTTTCGGATATATGCCAATTCCATTTATATGCCTGAAAACTCTGTGTCCCAAGTCTCACTAATATAGATCATGTAGAAATCATTCCGGTTTTATCCCTTCACTTTTTTGGTTGTATTATGCCTTGTTTTCAGTTGTAATCACAGGAACATAGAATGTGTCTGTGGAAAAGGACCAGTAGGCCCATCTAGTCTGCCCTGTTTTCCCTACCTATTACGACATAGGTCATAAGTGTTCTTCCCTCCAGTGTTGGATCCAGAATTTTATAAAGGGTCCTGTGGCAGTAATGAGTGGGGACAGATTAAAAGAGGTTGTGCTAGCAACAAGCAGGTAGAAAACTCCTGCTTCCATTATCTTGTACTGAACATTATAACACTTGGTAGGGGACCATGATAAAATTCATTTTTGTTGTGCTTGAAATACTTTATATTATGTTAGATTGGTTCTATGCCACATAAATTCCAAAGAAGGGTCCTGCTGTCACAGGATCTTTAGTAATGCTGGATCTGCCACTGCTGCTTCCCCTCCTTTCTTTTCTCTACTTTTTTTTTTTTTTTTTGAATTCTCTGTTTTTGTCCTGTTTCCTACTGCTGGGACCATCTGTCTGGTGACGGACTCTGGATGTGGCTACTCATATTTAGCCGCCCTCCCTGAACCCCCTGGCTTGCCCCCCAGGGCGGGGTCATGACACCTTGGGCCAAGGGCGCTGTGAACACGGGAAAGGCGGGAGTCAGCCTAAGAGCCAGTGCAGCTGGAGCAGGCGTCTTCAAGGCGGCGGGAGCAGGGTTTTGTCTTCTCTTTTGTGCACAGGAGGAGGCAGGAACATGCAGTGATGTCCTGCGTCTGCCCCATCCCCTGAAGTTGTCAAGCGCTGGTTGCTGTGGTACCCCCCGACCTCTGCCAGGGGTCTGTCAATTGCCAGGCACTGTCCCCATCCTCCTCTGGAGAAGGAGAGTAGTTTCTGGAACGCTCCATCCTTCTCCCCCGGCTGGCCCTCCAGCGACCCGGGTGTGCTCCTGAACCTGGGTCGCCGGCGCTGCAGACGGAAAGCCAACCGCTGTGCCGGCGGGACGCCCCCTCCCTTTTCTCTACTGATTATGCCCATATGCCTATCCCATGTATGGTTCACGCTCCCCCCTGTCTTTGCCTCCACCACCTCTTCTGGCAGGCTGTTCCAGGTCTCTGCCACCCTTTCTGTGAAGAAGTATTTCCTCACATCCCTATTAAACTCCACCGCCCAAGCTTCATAGCATGCCCCAGTGTTCTGGTGCTCCTCCCCTGAGAGTTCCCTCCTGTACCCCCCCCCATCTTGAGGTACTTATAGATCTCAGTCATGCTTCCTCTTGCTCCTCTCTCTTCCAGGGAGTACATGTTGCACTCCTGCAGCTTCATCTAATACTATTTCTGGAACAACCCTCACACCATCTTGGTAGCCCTCCTGGACTGCTTCCACCCGGTTAATGTCCTTACGAAGGTGCAGCCTCCAGAACTGGACATATTACTCTAGTTGGCGTCTCACTAGTGAGCGATACAATGGCAATACCACCACCTTTCTTCTGGTAGAAATCCTCCTCCCTATGCAGCCCAGCATGTGGTTTGCCTTGCCTACTGCCTTGCTGCACTGCACTGCCACCTTGAGGTAATCAGATATGATTACTTCAAGGTCCCTCTCTTGCTTGGCAGCTTGTAAGTATCCCCCCCCCCATCTTATACACAGTCCCTAGGTTTTCCTATCCCAGGTGCATGACTTTGCACTTCTGGGCATTGAAACCCAGCTGCCACATCCTAGACCTCTCCTCCAGTTTCTCCAGTTCCCTTTGCATTCTCTCCACCCCCTCCTTGGTGTCCACCCTGTTGCAGATTTTTGTGTCATCCGCAAAGCGGCACACCTTCCCTTCCAGTTCCTCAGCAATGTCACTTATGAAGACCTTAAAAAGGATAGGATCCAGTACCAATCCCTGTGGTACTCCACTGGTCAGTCTTCCATCCCCCGAGTGACTGCCGTTTATTACCACTCTTTGCTTCCCATCTTTCAACCAGTTACATACCCAACTTACCACCTTCTCCCCTACCCCAAGGTTGCTAACTTTTGGGGCTTTGTTTCCCCATATAGCTTTTTCTCTGGCTGGCTTTCCCTGATTTTGATTAATTGGTTTCTTTTTTAATAATTCCTTGGATTTTACTGTAATTGTCTGTATTTATATTATAGTTTTTTATGATTATTTAATTGTACAAATGCTTTGATCTTTTGGAATTGTGCTTTCTATAAATAAATGATTGATTGGTCAGCATGGGCGGCTCTCAACCCTGACCCTGCCCCCTCTCATCTATCGTTCATCTCTCCAATATCTCGGGACCAGTATCCTCCACAGATTTTCCCCCATGGCAGGGCCGGGAAGGGGAGGGCTGTCCTCCCCCCACCCAGAGAACCATATCCTGATTGGGCCGGAGACCAGGCGATGGCGCGGGACACAGGTAGGCAGGCAGGGCTTCATGTAGCCCACGCCAACCATTTTCCATGTTCTCCTTCCCCCCCATTGCTGGGGTGCACACATCAACATGCACACGTGGAGGCATGCGCATGCTGTGGAGTCCTGCAGCACCCTCCCGTCTTTGGTGCCCCTGATCCTGCACTACGCTCAGGCCTCCATCTGGTGGCAATCATTCGGCAGGAATGCCAGTCCATTCTCCCTGGGAGAGGAGAGTTGTCCTCTGGACTCTTGATCCTCTCCCTACCTGGCCGATCCCCAGCAACCCTTGTGTGGTGGTCTGCGGTGCTCCCAATATGAAGATAGAATGAGATGAGTGAGGCACCAAGATCCTAATTATTGTGGGTAAGATAACAGCTACCCAGACAAGGAGAGGCAGGAGTCATCCAAGAGATTCAGTGCCTGCAGGGTGTTTATTTAGTACCAGTGAGTAGGGAGACACAGTCACAAGAGAGGGAGTGGACACCCAAAACAACAGGGCGGTAAAGATGACAGAATTATTTTTATCTAAGATTGCTAAAATGATTACAAACGATATCAGAATATGTATCTTGGCCTACTGCCACTATACTTCTACCATTCCTCAACAGTAACCTATGAGTAGAACTAGAACTTAGGTGAAAAATCAGGTGTCATTCACTACCCACAATACAATATTTGGTTTTACAATGACCACAGAGTTATCACAAATTCCAAATGTCTGACATCTTTGTGTGCTCCGCCGTTCTTCATTGGTAGCTACAAGGAAAGCAAACAGAACTGTTGAACACTAAACACAATTCCCAGTAGGGACCTAGTTAAGGCCACTGGGGTGGTGAGAGGTTTGGTAAACAGACCATATGTTTCTCGGCAAAAGCCCACTCTCTCCAAGGCTGCCAGAAAGAAAGAACCAGAGAAAACTGGTTCCTGGAATAAACCCATGGATAGGTTGTCGGATTCCACACTGGATGCAAAGGATTCCTTGGCCAAGATCTGCTTCTAGGTCACCAGGGAAGAAGTGAAACCAGGAGATGCGTGGCAATGAATCCACTCGAGGACTACCACGATCTGGACGATGCTGCAGCACTCCAGGGGCCAGCAAGACTCTGAAGGATCTGAGGTGAAGATGGATCTCTGATGGAACCAGGAACCAGAAGGATCTGTAGTGAAGATGGTTGATTCTGCAATCTTGTCACAAGGAACTGGAACAAAATAAGGAAACGGCGGACACGTCCCGAACTGGGGTTTGACGGACTCGACTTACGGCGAACGACCAGGGGCACAGACCAGGTTCTTCCAGGATGTGCACACTCTTCTGCGGAGGGTGACCAACTTTGGGACATCCGGAACAGGAACCAAAATAAATGACACTAGCACGGCGGTTGTGATGCGTTTGAACTTCAGCGAACGTAACTCCGAACTGTAAAAACAAAAAGAAATGGCTGGCACGGTTTGAAGAACGGCTAATTTTAACTCATCGCAGATGACAATGATGGAGAAGATGATCTGATGGTCGGAATACTTTTCTGGTGAAGAATGGTGATGAAGACGTCCTCTTCTGGGTAGAGACTGATTCTGGATACGTAGGATAACAGACCACACCATGGAACATCAATGTGGTAGAAGATTGAGACTGTCCCCATACACTGGCAGCAATGTAGCTATATGATACACCTTTTTGCAATGCCAAGAGAACTACGTAATGACCAGATAATTTGCCAGGAGAATGGGCAAATTATCAATTTTGGGGCAATTATTTACTTGCGGGGCAATTGTTCTGTACCTAGGGCAATAGTCCAGATGCCCGGAACAATAGTTCAGATGACTGGAGCAACAGTTCAGATGCTTAGGGAAATAGTTCAGATGCTTAAGGCAATAGTTCAGAAGCCTAGGGCAGTCGTTCAGATACACAGGGCAATAGTTCAGAAGCTTAGGGCAATAGTTCAGATGCACGGGGCAATAGTTTATACAACCAGGGACATATAACCACAATCTTAATGTCACAATGCAGTCTTGGTGCTTCTAGCAATTTCACAGTGATTCAGATGCTTCAGCAATAAACAGTGGCATAAATAGTACAGACATTACAGTTCCTTTGTAGCATATTGTGAGCTAAGCACCCTTAAATGACCCTTTTTTGGCTGTAGGGCCTACCGGAATAGGATCTGGCTACCCCTGAACATTTTACGATGAATGCCCCAACCACTATACTAGGGGGTATCACTGGCCCTATACTAGTTGCCCTGAACACTAAAGGCCTAAATGCCTTATTTGCTAGAGGGCTTATATGCCCTACTTACTACTATGCTGGCTTTGCCTCGCTGGATAGGCCTGGGCTGCCCTTACTACTACTGAGCAGGGTTGCCCTTACTACCTAGGCCAGGGCCCTTTACTACTGCTGGTCTGGCTTGCCCTAATTCACTAGGCCGGGGCTGCCCTTACTACTACTAGGCTGGCTTGCCCTAATTCACTAGGCCGGGGCTGTCCTTACTACCACCAGGCTGGCTTGCCCTAATCCACTAGGCCGGGGATGCCCTTACTACTACTGGGTGGCTTGCCCTTACTCACCAGGCCGGGACACCCTGCTTTACCTCGGGCCTGGTGCCCTACCTTTACTTTGGCTTGGTGCCCTTTATTACTTGGGGCCTGGCGCCCTAAATGCTGTGGGCCTGGTGCCCTCCAAAATAGGCCTGGGGCCCTGCTTTAAACATATGGGCCTGGTGCCCCTTCTATTCTGGGCCTGGAAATCCACTTTATGTTGGGCCTGGTAGCCCTCCCTTCAGACTGGGCCTGCTACCCTCTTTAAACTGTGGGTCTGATGCCCTTTTAAATTAGGCCTGATACCCCCTCTCAATACTGGGCCTGGTGCCCTTTTAATACCGGGCCTGGATTGCCTCTTTCAGTTTTCATATGGCCAAAAGTGTCAGGGCCCCTTTAATTCCTTAGCTCCCTGAGAGCTGCTGTCTCTCAATCTCTCTGCCCCTCCTTCAGACCAGCCCCCTTCTGAGTATTAATGAGGCCTTTACTTGGCCTTGCTTCCTTGTCCCCTCCTCGTGGGCGTTGCTACACCCGCCCCTTTTAATAATTAATAGGGTCCTTGTGACCCGATTCCCCTGCGGCGCTCAGCCGGTCCTCCAAGCGCCTTGTGCACTACCAAATAAACAAAAAAAAACTCTTCTTCTTTTAGAAACTTAGGCGGACAGCACAATTAAGCGTGCTGCCACCGACTCACCGCACCATGCGATTCGGGAGGCAGCCAGGAGGCGGGCGGGCGGTCTTGCTGGCAGAGGAGGGAGTAGAAAGAATGGCAGGCGGAGAGGTGGGCGACTCAAGGGGCCTAGGAGGGCCGACACAGAGCAGCGATCGCTAGCGCCCTGTCCCGACAGGGACTGAAATTGAACTTTTAACAAAATAAGGGGCAAAACAAATAAACGATGGGGCCCTTCAGCCCAAATCGACCGAACAGGACATTCTTTTTCTTCATGGTGCCCCGATGGCACCACCGACTACAACACAGAGTAGAAACAAGAGTCTTCTGGCAGGGGGGGCAGAGCAGGCACACAGCTCAGCCCTAGGGACGACTTCGACACAAGGTAAGCCCTAACCTGTCCCTTTGACTTCTGTGCCCTCTCTCCTCTACAGCTGCCCAGGATCAACTGCCCAAAAAAACTGTTAAACTTTCAAACTTGAACCCAAAGGGGTTCTAGAATGGCTGGAGTGGAATGCTGTGCATGAGCAGCTCAGCACAGCATTCCATCCAGGCCATTGTTACTGAAGCTGCATCAAAATCAATTTTTGGCATAGTTTTAAGTGCACAGGGCACTTTTCTTTATTATTTACGGCGTTTATCTGGTATAGGGAGGAGAATTAACATTTGAGGGGCCCCTTTTTACCTTTACCCTGCAGTCTACACCTGTAGAAGGCACCCTGGGCACCTGTAAACCTCATATTAATTAATTTATTTTTATTTTTCTAGGATGCCCCGACTTTGGGGTACTGCAGATTCGGGCCTGCTTAAAAATACATGTCCCCATGTATTCCCTTAAACACTTTATAAAAGACACTTTCTTAACATCTCTATCATTTCATTTAACACTCTATAAAATCCTACTTTGGTAACGTACTTTAAGATATCTCTAACTACTGGAAAACTATAAATTTATTACTAAAGTGACTATATCTGGGGAATTACTTTGAATAGATCTACATACGGTGCCAAGAGACAAGTTGGGAGGCTTCCATTATATACCTTCTAGGGGGAACATCTGCATTCGATCTTTGGGATCTACGGGGTTGGAAACCTATGGGTTCTTGGACAATGCATTCTGGTTCTAGAAAATCTGACATTTCAGGATCTATCGCTGGTACAACATTTGGACGGTCAAGGGAATTTACATACGAAGTGCGAATCCATGGTTCTTTGCACCAACTGGTTGGTGATTCTAGTCCCAACATTTTGACTTTTATAGACTCCTGCCTCTCCTTTGGCATAGGACTATCCTGATCTTTAGCGAGAACAGCGTCTCTGAAAGTACAGGCTTTTAAGAGATTTCGGTGAACAATCTTGGTATAGTTTCATAATTCTTGCTGGATCTTGTATACAGGTAACTCAGGATAAGGTATCTCAATAATGTGATATGGTTCGGGTTCCCACTTTGAAGACAATTTGCTGCATTTTTGAGTTTTCTTCAACATTACTCTTTCTCCAGCAAGTAAGGGTGTAGCATTAGCCTTGGTATCATAATTTGCTTTTTGTCTTTGTCGTACTTGCTCCATGTGTTTGCTGACAATTTGTCCAGCTTTCTGCAAACGTTGGTTATGTTCTTGCACCCAATTCATAACTGGCTTCTTTACTTTGGTTTCATCCAGCGGTACCTCTAATACTAGGTCTGTCGGAAGTCTTCCATGTTGTCCAAACATTAAATAGTGAGATGTATAACCAGTAGAACAGTGTATGGTATTATTGTACAGATACGTGAGTTCGGGAAGCAAAGTCGGCCAGTAGGGACGTTTATACTCTGGTAGGGCTCGCAACATTTCAAGTAGAGTCTGATTTGTTCCTTTGCAGAGTCCATTACTTTGAGGATGGTAGGCAGTGGTTTTCAACTTATGGCTTCTGTAAAGGGTGTAGAGTTCATGAAACAGCTTGGATTCGAAAGAGGTTCCTTGGTCTGTAAGAATTTTTGTGGGATAACCGAAAGGTTGTACAAAACATCTCAAAAAGGTCTCAGCGGTAGTTTGAGCGGATAGATCTTTTACTGCACTTGCAACCACAAACTTGGAAAAGTGATCAACCATAGTGAGAACATATATGTGCCCATTGGTGCTTGGGTCCAACTTTAAGTTATCTAGAGCAACTAGTTCCAATGGTGCGTTACTAATTACTGGGTGAAGAGGAGCTCTCTGATTACTCTTTTCTCTGCGCTTTAAATTACAGGCTGGACATTATTCACACCACTTTGTTATATCACTACGCATTCCTATCCAGTAAAACCTTCTTCTAATAACAGCCTTGGTTCTTTTGTGACCAAAACGTCCTGAGTTATCATGGTATGCCTCTAATACTACTGACGCGCTGGTCTTTGGCACTATGATCTGGGTCAATTCCATGTGCGTAGTAGGGTCTCTACTTTTTTTAACTAAGCGACAATCTTCTATGGCCAGACGCATTCTGTGTCTCCAAAGTTTCATTGCTTCTATGTTCAGCTTCTTTCGTTCACGTTGGGTCATACGTTTCTGTGCAGCAACAAGAGCTTTAACTTGGTTGGCAGTAGAATCTTGGTTTTGTAATTTCACCCATAGACTTTTTTGGTTTGCAATCGTATCATCTATTTCTGGTTGAATTTCTATTTCAGGCTCTGGAACAACTTGACAACATGCTTGTACAATCTCAGCTGGTACTTGAAGAAAAGGTGGAATTTCTATGTTTTCTAACAAGGTATCATCCACTTCTGCTTCCTCTTGTCCAAGCATCCAAGACAAGGCATCTGCGTTCGTATTCACTTTACCAGAACGATATTTCAGGGAAAATTGATAATTCGCAAGCTGAGAGGCCCACCTATGCTCTAGGGCTTCTAGCCTCGCAGTATTCAAGTGTGCCAAAGGGTTATTATCCGTGAAAGGGTTAACAGCCAAATATTGGCGGAACTTCTCTGTGATGGCCCATACTAGTGCTAAAAACTCGAGTTTGAAAGAGCTGTAGTGGGCGTCATTCTGCTCAGAGCCTCTTAACCCTCGACTTGCATAAGCTATTACTCATTCCACACCATTCTGTTCTTGTGCGAGTACCGCACCCAACGCTTTGTTACTGGCATCAGTATATGAAAGAAAAGGTTTTGCGTAATCCGGATAAGCTAATATAGGAGCCTCAGTTAGTACTTTCTTTAACTGATCTAATGCTTTCAGTTGCTCAACTCCCCATGTGACCGGACGATTCTTTGAGACTCGACCCTCTGCTGATCCTCTTAAAAGTTTGTGCAATGGCACAGCAATTTTGGAAAAGTTCTTGATAAATTTATGATAATATCCCACAAAACCTAAGAACTTTCGGACATCTCTAACAGTAGTAGGAACAGGCCAATCTTTTACCACTTCAATCTTTTCTGGGTCTGGTGTCACTCCCTCAGAGGAAACTATATGTCCCAGATAACTTACTTTAGATTGCAATAGATGGCATTTAGATGGTTTGATTTTGAGACCATATCGAATTAGTCTTTGAAATACCTCGTCCAAGTGAAGTAGATGGTCTTCGTGAGTCTTTGAGTATACATTGATATCATCCAGATATAACAATAGGATATCAAAATTTCGGCTTCCAAGACAATGTTCAACAAGTTTCTGGAAAGTTCCCGGGGCATTACACAGTCCAAAAGGCATTCTTGTGAACTCGAAAAGACCCATGGGGGTGATAAAGGCTGTTTTCTCTTGATCCTTTGGTGCCATAGGAACTTGCCAGTATCTGCTGGTTAAGTCTAGAGTGGAGAATACAGTGGCAGATTGGAGAGCCGTGAGGGAATCATCTATCCGAGGCAAAGGATACGCATCCTTTTGGGTGATGGCATTTAATTTGTGGTAATTGACACAGAATTGGATCTTACCATCTTTTTTTTTTTTACCAAGACAATCGGAGCTGCCCATGGGCTGTGGCTTTCTTTGATCACTTCAGCCTCTTTCATTTCTCTGATCATCTCCTTTACTTGTTGGTACATGGCTGCCGGGATAGGTCTGAATCACTCCCTGATAGGCGGATGCCCATGGGTCCTGATGTGGTGCTGTACCGCACGAGCTAGGCCAAAATCTAAGGGGTGTTGGCTAAAAGCTTCTTTATGGTGCAAAACCACTTCCGGTACAGCAGCTCTTTGCTTTGCAGTGGTCTTGGGACTGCCCAAATTAATCTCTTTAGCCCATTCTGGTATATTATTACTTTTCATTTTTTCTTCAAGCACTACCTTTATCTCTTCCTCAGCCTCAATAATGTCTTGCAAGCACACGGTGTGGATCTGGGCAATCAGCTGAGTTCTGTAAAGTTGCATGTTGTGAGTCCCGTAATTTAACAATCTAACCGGAATCCGACCTCTGGTCACGGTAGCTATACTCCAAGCCATTATTATGGGTTCTTCTTTGTTTGTAGGATATGGTTCCACTAAAGCATCATAATCCTGACCCCTCGGACCCACCTTTGCTTTGTACCATAGCGTGATTTCGGTGCCCGGCTTTAACGTTACTGGCATGGTATCAGTCACTCGTACTTTGCCAATCTCACCCTCAGCATTGGCAAACCTTTGGCGGCATTGCAGATGATGGATGGTTTGCTGCAAGGCATGTTTATCCACTTGGGGTACATGCTTGGCTTTCTGTTGGAGAATGTGCACTAGCTCGTTGAAGCAATTCTGTAAAACATTCATCCCCAAAATTAGTGGTGGCAAATGGTCACTTTCCAGGTCTCTAATAATGATGCCCTGTTTGCTTTGAGCATTCTTTCCCAATTGGAAATCAGCTTCTAGATATCCCAGGTACGGTACTTCGTCTCCATTGCTTGCTATTAACTTCACCCAAGATCTAGGAGCTGATATCCAATTGGGAAAGAACACTCAAAGCAAACAGGGCATCATTATTAGCGACCTGGAAAGTGACCATTTGCCACCACTAATTTTGGGGATGAATGTTTTACAGAATTGCTTTGACGAGCTAGTGTACATTCTCCAACAGAAAGCCAAGCAGTAACCTGTAAGTGCAACTAGTACTTAGATGAAAATCAGTTGTTATTCACTACCCATGATACAATATCTGGTTTTACGATGACCACAGGATTATCACAAAGTCCAAATGTCTGATGTCTTTATGCGCAATGTCATTCTTCATTGGTAGCTACAAGGGAAGTAAACAGAACTGTAGAACACTAAGAAACAATTCCCAGCAAGGACCTAGATAAGGCCACTGGGGAGGTGAGAGGTTTTGTGAAAAGACCATAGGTTTCTCGGCAAAAGCCCACTCTCTCCGAGGCTGCCGGAAAGAATGAACCAGAGAAGCTGGTTCCTGGAATGAACCCACTTACGGGCTGTTGGATTCCACACTGGATGCAAAGATTTCCTCAGCCAAAACCCACTTCCAGGGCCACCAAGGAAGAAAAAGAGGAACCAGGAGATGCGTGGTGATGAATCCACTGTAGGATTACCATGACCTGGATGATGCTGCAGCACTCCAAGGGCCAGCAAGACTCTGAAGGATCTGAGGTGAAGATGGATCTCCAATGCAACCAGGAACCAGAAGGATCTGAAGTGAAGATGGTTGATTCTGTAATCTTGTCACAAGGAACTAGAACAAAATAAGGAAATGGCGGATGTGTCCCGAACTGGGCTTCGATGGACTCAACTTGCGGTGAATGACCAGAGGGCGCAGACCAGGTTCTTCCAGGATGTGCACGCTCTTCTGTGGAGGGCGATCAACTTCAGAACATCCGGATCAGGAACCAAATGAAATGACACTGGCACGGCGGTCGTGATGCGTTTGAATTCGGAACGAATTTAACTGCTAAACAAAAGAAAGCGGTAGTGCATTTTTGTAAATGGTGACGAACTCGACTTTGGTGGATGACACGGATGGAGAAGATGATCTGATGGTCGGACACTTTTCTGGTGAAGAATGGTGATGAAGACATTCTCTTGTGGGTAGAGACTGATTCTGGATACGTAGGATAACAGACCACACCATGGAACATCAATGTGGTAGAAGATTGAGACTATCCCCATACACTGGCAGCAATGTAGCTATATGATACACCTTCTTGCAATGCCGAGAGAACTGTGTAATGACCAGATAATTTGCCAGGAGAACGGGCAAGTTATCAATTTTGGGGCTATTATTTACTTGCGGGGCAATTGTTCTGTACCTAGGGCAATAGTCCAGATGCCCAGAACAATAGTTCAGATGACTGGGGCAACAGTTCAGATGCTTAGGGCAATAGTTCAGATGCTTAGGGCAATAGTTCAGAAACCTAGGGCAGTCGTTCAGATACACAGGGCAATAGTTCAGATGCTTAGGACAATAGTTCAGATGCACAGGGCAATAGTTTATACAACCAGGGGCAAATAACCACAATCCTAATGTCACAATGCAGTCTTGGTGCTTCTAGCAATTTCACAGTCATTCAGATGCTTCAGCAATAAACAGTGGCATAAATAGTACAGATGTTACAGTTCCTTTGTAGCATATTGTGAGCTAAGCACCCTTAAATGGACCCTTTCTTGGCTGTAGGGCCTACTGGAATAGGATCTGGCTACCCCTGAACGTTTTATGATGAATGCCCCAACCACTATATTAGGGGGTATCACTTGCCCTGTGCTAGTTGCCCTGAACACTAAAGTCCTAAATGCCTTATTTGCTATAGGGCCTATATGCCCTACTTACTACTGTGCTGGTTTTGCCTCACTGGATAGGCCTGGGCTGCCCTTACTACTGCTGAGCAGGGTTGCCCTTACTACCTAGGCCGGGGCCCTTTACTACTGCTGGTCTGGCTTGCCCTAATTCACTAGGCCGGGACTGCCCTTACTACTACTAGAAACAGTCAAAGATGCGTAGTGCGCAAGGAACACAGAAAACAAGTTTGCCTGTTAGCAAATGTTTTTACTGCAAAAGTGATATGCCAAGTTGCAAAAATACAGAACGTGAAATGTGATTGCCCCTAGCGCCTCGACCACAACAGTCTTCAAGGGAGTTGAAACACACAAGTGAAACCAAACCTTATCAAATAAATCAGTGGTTACGTCACAATTAAAATGGTAATGCTAATTACCTTGTAAATTCAACTCTACTTAAAGAGATATGTGCACGTAAGGGTTACTACATTATTAATTCAATTCTCATACCTACCCTCAGTGCATTGAATTTCTAAAAACTCAAAAGCACTATTAGCTTAACATTCCAAACTATAAATTGTAAGACAATTTAAATCTATATGATTGAAAAAAATGTATAGTACATTTTCAGAATAAGTTCCTATTAAATATCGACAATTTATGCTATTACATATCAACCATAAGTAGAAAATGGTACAGTAAGTCCATACAAAGTCCTAAACAAAAATCTTATTGAGCATTCCTTAAGGGAAATCTAAATATAGATAGAAAAATGTAGATTTAGAGAATTTAGAGAGAGAAACATCACTAATCCACATTCTAGGAAATTCCAAATCCTGGGATTAACAAGTAGTTAGTATGCCATACTTCATACTGGCAAATGCCAACCGGATACGTAGGAGCTCAGCAAGGATGGGTTAGTGACACTTTTGCAGTAAACCATTTGCTAACAGGCAAACTTGTTTTCTATGTTCCTTGTGCACCACGCATCTTTGACCGTTTCTGTTTTGTGGAGGTTGGCCGCCTCGCTGGTGGTGCTAGCAGACAACTATTGTGCTGAAGCGCAGAGGAGTTTTGTCTCCTTACTACTACTAGGCTGGCTTGCCCTAATTCACTAAGCTGGGGCTGCCCTTACTACCGCCAAGCTGGCTTGCCCTAATCCACTAGGCCGGGGATGCCCTTACTACTACTGGGCTGGCTTGCCCTTACTCACCAGGCCGGGACACCCTGCTTTACCTCTGGCCTGGTACCCTACATTTACCTCGGGCCTGGTGCCCTTTATTACTTGGGGCCTGGCACCCTAAATGCTGTGGGCCTGGCGCCCTCTGAAATGGGCCTGGGGTCTTGCTTTAAACTTATGGGCCTGGTGCCCCTTCTATTCTGGGCCTGGAAACCCACTTTATGTTGGGTCTGGTAGCCCTCCCTTCAACCTGGGCCTGCTGCCCTCTTTAAACTGTGGGCCTGATGCCCTTTTAAATTAGGTCTGATACCCCTCTCAGTACCTGGGCCTGGTGCCCTTTTAATACTGGGCCTGGATTGCCCCTTTCAGTTTTTATATGGCCAGAAGTGTCAGGGCCCCTTTAATTCCTTAGCTCCCTGAGAGCTGCTGTCTCTCAATCTCTCTGCCCCTCCTTCAGACCAGCCCCTTTCTGAGTATTAATGAGGCCTTTACTCGGCCTTGCTTCCTTGGCCCCTCCCTGTGGGCGTCACTACACCCGCCTCTTTTAATAATTAATAGGGTCCTTGCAAC
Source organism: Neoceratodus forsteri (assembly GCA_016271365.2). Taxonomy (NCBI): domain Eukaryota; kingdom Metazoa; phylum Chordata; order Ceratodontiformes; family Ceratodontidae; genus Neoceratodus; species Neoceratodus forsteri. Next base: position 587,272,017 of record CM057459.1, read on the forward strand.
TTGATTCCCCTGCAGCGCTCAGCCGCTCCTCCAAGCGCCTTGTGCGCTACCAAATAAAAACTCTTCTTTAGAAACTTCGCAGACAGCACGATTAAGTGTGCTGCCGCTGACTCACCACACCATGCGATTCTGGAGGCAGCCGGGAGGTGGGCGGTCTTGCTGGCAGAGGGAGGGAGTGAAAGAATGGCAGGCGGAGAGGGAGACGACTCAAGGGGGCCTAGGAGGGCCGACAAAACGAGCAGCGATGCGGCACCTCTCTGCTGCCAATGGGGGACTGAAATTGAACTTTTTAACAAAATAAGGGTCCAAACCAAATAAACGACGGGGCTCTTCAGCCCAGATCGACCAAATGGGATGTTCTCTTTCTTCGTGGTGCCCCGATGGCACCACTGACTGCAACACAGAGCAGAAACAGGAGTCTTCTGGCAGGGGAGGCAGAGCAGGCACACAGCTAAGCCCTAGGGACGGCTTCAACACAAGGTAAGCCCTAACCTGTCCCTTTGACTTCTGTGTCCTCTCTTCTCTACAGCTGCCCAGGATCAACTGCCCAAAAAACTGTTAAGCTTTCAAACTTGAACCCAAAGGGATTCTAGAATGGCTGGAATGGAATGCAGTGCATGAGCAGCTCAGCACAGCATTCCATCCAGGCCATTGTTACTGAAGCTGCATCAAAATCTATTTTTTTATACTGTTTTAAGTGCACATGGCACTTTTCTTTATTATTTACAGCGTTTATTCGGTATAGGGAGGATAATTAACATTTGAGGGGCCCCTTTTTACCTTTACCCTGCAGTCTACATCTGTAGCAGGCACCCTGGGCACCTGTAAACCCCATATTGATTTATTTATTGTTATTTTTCTGGGTTGCACCAACTTTGGGGCACTGCACTTGTTCACCACCGAACATGGGGTGCCGATATGGTAGGAGGTAAAGCACCAGTGCCTCAGCACTTCATACCACTGGGCTGGCTTGTTGTTAAGTTTCTTAATCGGCCTCCAGTGTGGTACAGTGTGAAAGGCTTTGCTGAAGTTCAGATAGGCCACATCCACTGCCCTCCCCTGATCCACCTTCTTAGCTACCCAGTCAAATAAATTTATTAGATTTGTTTGACATTACCTCCCTCCTCTGAAGCAGTGCTACAGGTGGTCCTGCAGGCCATTTGCCTCCAGGTACTCCATCAGTCTCTCCTTCAGCAGGGTTTCCATTAATTTCCACACCACTAATATAAGGCCGACCAGTCTGTCATTGCTAGCTTCTTCCCTGTTGCCACTCTTGTGCAGGGGACCACATCAGCCCTCCTCCAGTCCTCTGGAACTACCCCCCCATCTCCAATGAGGTGCTGAATAGTGTTGCCAGAGGGTGGCTAGCACAGTGATCAACTCTTTTCGTACCCTTGGGTGGATCCTTTCTGGCCCCATCACGTTGTTTTTCTTTAGGGCTTCAAATTCCCAGTGGACTCTTTCTTCCAAAAATGGACTTGTGTCCACTCCCCTTCCCCCAGTGCCTGCTGGGGGATGTCAGCCTGTCCACTCTCCATCCACTGTGATGACTGAGTAGAAGTACTTGTTTAAAATGTTAACTTTTTCTTGATCTTCTGCACAGTTCCCCCCCCCCCACCAAACCTCCTGATCCTCACTATCCCTCCCTTTTGCCTTCTTCTTTTCACTCACGTATCTGAAGAAAGTCTTATCCCCTTTTTTAACCTCCTGGGAGATCCTCTCCACTGTTTGAGCCTTTGCTGCACTCACCCTCTTTCCTGACTTCCTTTGTTTTTCTAGATATGCTTCCCTGTCCTCCTCTGTTCAGGTCACCTTGTACTTCCCGAAAGCTGTGTTTTTTCCTCCCTTATCACCTTTGTTGCCTCCTTTAAGAACTATAGTGGCTTCTTCCTCGTCCTCTTACTTTTGCTTGTTTCCTTCAAACAGCTTGCTGTTGCCTTAGTTATTCCAATCTTTATCGTTTTCCATTGTGCCTCCACCCCCCCCCACGGCCAGCCCCCCTCCCCCATTCAAGGTATTAACTAAGGTGCTCTCCCATTTCTTTAAAATCTGCTCTCCTGAAGACCAGGACCCTCGTCCTAGTGTGTTTTTTCTCCTGCCCAATCTGTATGCTAAATCACACTGTATGGTGATCACTAGTACCCAGGGGGCTACCCACTGTGATGGCTGTAATGATGTCCCGCTTCATAAGTACCAGGTCCAGCACTGCCCTGTCTCTAATAGGTTCTGTAACCAGCTGCCCAAGACATGCCCTTTGTAGGGAGTCTAGGATGGCCCTGCTTCTAGTTGTAGCTGCAGCCAGAATGCTCCAGTCTACAACCAGCAAATTAAGGTTCCCAATAATCAGTACCTCTTCTTTGCTTGCCACTCTGCTAATGGCCTTCCCCAGAATTCTGCCTAAATCCTCTCCCCTGTGTTGGTGGTCTGTACACCGTCCGCATGTTGATAAAGTCCCCAAGCCCAGTATCTAAGTCAACCCTAAGATCTCCAGCCCTTCCTTGTCCCTGTTGTGTCCTTATATCTCCATAGCCTTTATACCTTTCTCACATATAAAACCACCCTCCCCTTCTTTTCTGCCCTATCCTTCCAAAACATGGTGTATGTAACCCAAAATGACCACATCTCAGCTGTCGTTTGACGGTGCACCAAGACTCTGTTATGGCCACCAGATCCAGGTTCCACAATGGCTGCCTCAAGGTCAGAAGTTTTGTTTCCTAGGCTCCTTGTGTTAGCACACATGACTCTCTACTCTTTTTTTTCCTCTCTTCCCCTGCTTTGCTTTCCCTTCCTGAGTCCATCTGTAACTCCCCTACTAATTGGGGTCACTAAAAAGCCTTCTTTGGGTGAGCCTAAATACTCTCCGCCAGGCTGGTGTCCTGTATTTCAGCTGATTTAAAAAATAATTGAGTGAGAGTGCCTAATGCCTCCATGTACTGTCACTCTAAGAGCTGCCAAACTGCAGGATAATTAATTTGAAATGGGGGTCTGTGTGTTTCCCGGCTCGAGTCCCGCCTGAGCCACTGAGCAAATCGCTCCGTTTCTGCAGTCGCTATATGCGCAGAGGGAGCTCTGTCAGAAGATGTAATTGTTTGCTTGTAACCTGTTAGAGTAATAATGAAAATGCAGTTTGTTCTAACCTGCTTTCTTGTAGCAAGGACTGTGCAGAGTAGCTCTTACATTTTGGCCCCGGACTGTTGCATTGGACCAATCAGTGTGGGGGACCTTTAACCTGTAGCCTGTGTGGACGAATTAGAGCTGGGACTCTCTTGTGAAGCTTAGTGAAGTGGGGCTATATGGAAGATGCCTCTGGGAATTGTAGTTTTGTAGTTCTGGCGCCTTTTTGCACCAATAGAGGGAGCCTGTTGTGACTGACAAGGAGAATCGGCCAACTGGAACCTTTTGGACATGAAAGAAAGCCCCAGTGCTGTCTGCTGGGAAGCCAGACTAGAGGTGACTGTGAGAGGAGAAGGAGCTGAACTCCTTGCGGTGAGTAATTCATGCAGGAAGCGTGTGTGGGGCCCTGAAGTCGGCCTGCAGCCGTTTGTGAGTGCCAGTTCGGACTGAATCCGAGTTTTGAGAGGAAAAAAGAAGAACCAGAAGGTGGAAGCCAGGCTTAACCTGTGGAAGACCGAAGATTTTGCTGAAGTGCAATCGGCCTGTCAGGGACTGAAGCTGCTGTGTGTGCTCCCGGGTATCTTGCATTGTTTTGCGATCGGGGTTTGAGGAGCAGCTTGCCTGGTATAGTAATTTCCTTTACATATAAATGTGTGTAGTGCTGGTGGGGAATCGCGATCTTATTTCCCCTGTACTGTGAATTGTGTACTGAAGCTGGAAGCATAACCCAGCTTGATTCAGATTGAATCCACCTGTTTTTCAAATGCAAGTGAGTCCTGCCACGAGGGCTGGGCCAGCTATTCTGTTTCTCCTGGCAGTCCAGGACAACCTGCATCCATCCAGTTTTCAGTATTGAGTCCGTGAGTACAAATCAGGGTAGCTCCCTGCAATCTGTTTATTAAATTGCAAATGTGTCATCTAATTATTGCTGTTTCATTTCTTCACAAACTGAGTCCCAGGCCTCCGGATTACAATTTGTGTGTGCATGTGTTTTTCCATCAAAGGGCCCCAACCAGCTGCACTGACCCTGGCTAGCCCCCCACCATCCTAGGTACCCAGAGAGTGACATTTTGGACCCTATATGCATGCACAGTACTGTGATTTAAATATTTCCAAACCAAATCAACCTGATTGCTCCCTCCTTGTTACTGCCCTCTCTAATAAATCAGATTTGTTGTTATTGAACTATATGCTGTCTGTGGTGTCACTATAGGTAGAAAAAGCATTGCATTGTGTTTGTGTATATTGCCTAACCTTGTTTTACAGGAGGTCCTCAGAGACATGCTGCAAGACATCAGTCCTGAGGGTAAGTGTTTCTGTATGCGTAAGAAGAGTGCATTTGTGGGGCATTGGGAAGGTAACTCCCGTGTATTGTGAGGGCCACTAGTGGAAACAAAAGGGGTGTCACAGTGTCCCGGAGGGCTGTACCAGAGCTCGTCTAACCACTTTCAACCCTAACCTCTGGGTGGAGGCACCTGCCATTGGACCTAGGCCCCTCAACCTGTTAGTAGCCAAGCAGGCAGGGGTAGTAGCACTTGGGATAGTGCCACCTAGGGGTTACACATCCATCACCCTTCCCTTGTCCCTAGTACTGTCCTCCACTTTTTTAACCCCCTCTGTCCTCCCTCCTTAATTTTTCCGTCAGCCATATGTAACCCCCCTACAAATGGGGGTTCCTGAAAAGTCTTCCTTGAGCTTGCCTAAATGCTCACTGCCAGGCTGGTGTTCTGAGTTTTGGTAGATTACACGTATTGCCAGAGAGTGCCTGTATAGCCTCTGTGTACTGTCTCTTTAAGAGCTGCCTGGATTGCAGTCTTAATTAATCTAAAAGGGAGCTCTGTTAGAAGATGTGCTTATTTGCTGATCATTTGTTAGAGTAGTAATAATATTGCAGTTTGTTCTAACTTGCCTTCTTTGCAGCAAGGACTGTTCTGTTTATCTCTACCAACTTGGCCCAGGACTGTCACAATGGGCCAATCAGTACTGTTGGGACTCTAAAATGGAGCCTGCCTACAGGGGTTTGGTGGGGTCAAAACTTGTAGGAATTGCATTTTTGCATTTTGGCATCTAAAATAACCTGGAGGGGGAGCCATTGTTATGACTGACAGACAGATTAGCCATCAAACCTTTTGGAGCTTGGGAAATTCCCAAACTGCTTGTTGCTAGTTTCAGTTCTGAGTTGGGAAGTGAAGAGATAACAGCTTGAATGATTCAAGCAGCAGCCCCGGCGTAGATTCACATGGGAGATCTGTGGAAAGGCCTGAGTTTTGGCCTACATACCTGCCTGCTATCCCTGAGAGGGAACTTGTGCCTTTTTTGGACTGAATCTGAACTTGGAGAGTGAAGTAAGCCACTGAATTGTGACCAGGCTCCTACCTGAAGAAGACCGAAGATTTGCTGAAGGTGACTGGCCTGTCTGGACTTCCAGCCACCTCTGAACTCCCGGATTGTGCAGAGACTCTATAATTGCGACCGGAGAGCCTTTTGCCTGGTACAGTGGAATTTCCTTACATGTGAATGTGTTGTGTGCTTATAGTGGGTTGTGATTTGGTTCTCCACTGTTGTTTGAACTGTATTCTGCTTGCTGGAAGCCACATCCAGCCCCATGGACTGAATCCAAAATCATCTCCATTGGGCCTGGGCCTTGCCACACTGGCCAAGCCTGACTACCCGCTGCACAGAGAAAGCCATCGACGAGAGACCTACCTGGGGTTCAGCCCTCTGCTTAACACTTGAACAGGAATGACGCCTCGGTGATTCATGTGGGCCCCGCTTCTCTGGACACTCCAGCTTGACAACCTGCAGTCTCAATTTTATCCTGTGTCCAGTATTGGGTATCGTGAGTAAACATCAGGGTAGCTCCCTGCAACAACAGTTAATTCTAAAGTGTTGTTCTCTGATTGTCTTGTTGCTTTTTTTTCTTTCATGAACTGAGCCCTCTGGCTCCGGATTACAAGTAGTGTGTGTTGTGCATGTTGCTTTCTTCCATCACAGGGTCCCAACCAGCTGCAACGTTCCTGGCTAGCCCACCATTTTCCTACCTGGGTACCCAGAGTGTGTGACTGTGTGGGGACTTAGAGCACATGCATAACTGTTTGATTAATATAGCCTTTAAGCGAATCAACCTGATTATGCCCCTTCCTTGTTGAAGTCCCCTGAATAAATAAGATTTGACTTTTTTGCTGCATTTAACCTGACTGTGGTTCCAATTTGTGCCAAGAGTACTGTACTGTTGCTGTTTACTTTGCATAACCTTGTATTACAGGGGGTCCCCAGGGTCCAGCCAGTGGACCCAGCCCTGGTGGTAAGTGCAAACAGTGTGGGTACTGGTATGGTGTACAAGGGGTACTGTGGAAGTGATTATCGTATATTGCTCAGGCCACTAGAAGGGAAAGAGGGGGGGGGTTACAGTGTCCCAGAGGGCTATGCCCAGGTTAGTTTGACCACTACCAACACTGACCTGGTGGAGGCACTCGTTTCAGAACTCAGGCCCCTTAATCTGCTACTAGCCGCGCAGGCAGGGGTAGTAGCCCTTTGGATAGCGCCACCTAGGGGTTACATCTTGGAGGCTCACCGCTAGGATTTTGTGCCTTCTAGTGGCCAAAATATACTAATTATTGTTAAAGATTAATGGCTACCCCAGTAGAAATGGCTGTACACCAGTTGGTGGGGTGGTGTACTGGGCAGGAGATCGACCCCTAAAATGCTGTGCTTATACTGGATATTTCCTTGGGTACCAGTAAGGACGCTGTAGAGGGAGCACTCTCCAAAGTTGAATGTTTAAAAAAAAAACCTGTGGTGGTGGGTCGACAGGCTGATTTGATTGCCCAAACTTTCATAGCTTTGGTACAGTGTAGTAACCTCGTGGACAGCTCTAAAGTGCCACAGACTATTGCCTCAGAAGGGGGTCCTAGCTGCCTGGAGAGTGATAACAAAAGACAGTAAAGACCCTGGGGAGGATGAGCTCCCACTGTTATCTGAGACTTTTGAGGAGAAATTTGCTAAGTTGTTGCTGGGGGAAGGAAAAACCGTAGAGGACTTTAAGAAACGATTCCTGCCACCTGGGGGTGTTCCTACCCCAACACCCCCTCCCACTCCAGCACCTGTTACTGCCATGCCTTCTGTGCCCATGCCAATGCTGGCCCCTGTATCTGTAACCACCATTAGTCACGACTCGTATCGCCGGCTGAGGATGTTTTCAGGCACCTTCCCCACACCCCAGGAGGAGGACAATTGGGAGACTTGGATAGACTATGTTGTCCCTCAGATCCAAGAATGGCAATGCCCCGAACCAGAGAAGAGGAGAAGGATGGTTAAAAGCCTCAGAGGCCCCGTTCAACTTACTATCCATGCTACACAGGCTAGTAATCCAGAAGCAACTGCTCAAGATTTTTTGAATGCACTGGAAAATGTGTATGGGGGTCCCAATTCGGATGAGGACCTGTGGGGTAGGGTTAAAAACACTCAGCAATACGCAGGGGAGCCCTTATCTGTGTATGTGCCTCAACTCGAAGCGGTGCTACAGGAATGCCTAAAGAAAGGTGGCATGGCCCCAGCTAAGTTAGATTGGAATAGGCTGGACCAACTTCTCAAATCAGCCCCATTCTCTGAATTATTGCTGCTTCAACTAAGCCTTGCTGCTCGGTTGGATGTGCCTCCTACCTATGACGGACTGATGAAGGAAATTTGGAGGATTGAGAGGAGGCAGCCACATGGGGGGGCCCCTCCTGTATCTGCTGTTGCTGCTGCCCAGATGACCAAGGATGCACATGTGAGTGATGCTCAGGGGCGAAATATAGTGCCAGTTGAACATTGGGAGGCTAGCAAGGACGCTCCGCCCTGGGGCGAGATACTGCATGAGGTCTGAGAAATGAGGGCTACTGTTTCCCTACAAACCCATTCCAGAGATACAATGGGCCCAAACCCCTCTCAGAGCGTGTCCACTATGGGGGTGGGAGTGCACTCCCAGGCATCCCCTGTTGACAGCAGCTCAAAGATTGATGAATTGACTATGGAAGTGAGGAAATTACTGAGATGTCTCCCCGTGCTCACCACACACCAGACAGAGGTTGAATCACGATATTCTTTTGGTGGTACCCCCACCTCAGCCCCCAGTGTGATGCCTTGGCCACACACCAGACTCTAGAAAGCATACTCTGTCATAATTGTGGGAAGGAGGGGCATATGAAGAAAGAATGCTGGTCTCCAAAAGACTTAGATAAGGTTGTATACAGACTTCAAAGGGAGCTCTGGAAAATGAAACCATGGCCGAGGCGTGCTGGACACGATTGCAGTGAAGGCTCAGGAAATCCCAACTCCAACTTTTTTGTGGCTAAGTCGTCCATACTGGCCCCTGCTACTGTCACTCCAGACTGGTCCAAGATAGTGGGCCCTTCAATGGGGACTAATGTGGCTGTGAATAGTATTCCTACTCGGGCTGTGCCTGCAGTGAAGGCTCCAGAAATCCCAACTCCAACTTTTTTGTGGCTAAGCCGTCCATACCGGCCCCTGCTACTGTCACTCCAGACTGGTCCAAGATAGTGGGCCCTTCAATGGGGACTAATGTGGCTGTGAATGGTATTCCTATTCGGGCTGTGCTTGACAGTGGGTCTCAAGTGACCATTGTGTTTCAGGACTGGTATGACAAACAATTATCTGATGTGCTCTTTACAATCCTTGGAAGGCCTACATGTGTGGAGGCTGAGTGACAAGTCTTATCCATATCTAGGATATGCCCGCCTCTAATTGTCTTATCCTGCAACTGTCACTGGCGTAGAGGAGCAAGTAGAGACACTGGCCCTAGTGTGTCCCCCTACTAGACTGTATGATGGGGTTCCCCTGTTAATTGGAACAAACGCCCACATGTTTGAGAGACTAGCACAACTCTGCCTTGAGAAACAAGGGCAGCTGACTGGATGGGCCCTAAGAATTCCAGCCTTAGTAAAAAGGGCTAATGACTGGCAACAGAGACCCGATGAAGTGGACCCAGATGAGTCAGTGGGGATAGTGTAGAAAAAAGGAACCTGACTCCTTGGTATTGGCCCCCAACGCCCAGTGAACAATCCATGAAGAAGTCCACCTAAAGAGAAATGTAAAGAACAAAATATTAATGTTGGATGTGCCAGGAGATGGAAAGTTGCCAGAGGGATTGTTGGTCAAACCCAGCATCTTGCCTGCTCGTGCCCATGCCTATGTACAACAAGTGATGGTCCAGATTCAGCATGTGTCAGATCGGGAGATTCGGGTGAACAAAGGGTGCACCCTAGCTACAGTACACTGCACCGACACTGCCGTATTGCCCAGCAACAAGTGCTCTGCCGAGAAGGAGAGAGTGACCCCGGACTTATTTGACGTTGGTGACTCCCCATTGCCAGCTGAATGGAAGGCTAGAATTAGCAAGAAACTCGTTCAGAGGGACCAAGTGTTTTTCATTAAAAGAATGGGACATGGGGTGTGTCCAGGGTGCAGAGCATCACATATGCCTGCAAGATGACTGGCCAATTCAAGAGAGAGATCCCGATGTCTCGCCCCAGCAGACATAGATGATGTGAGGAGACACCTGCAGGAAATGCTCGCTCGCTGCTGGTATGGTACAAGAATCCAGGAGCCCATATGCCTATCCCATTGTGGTTGTGCATAAGAGGAATGGGTCGGTAAGGATGTGTGTTGATTACTGAACCCTGAACTGGTGGACCATCCCTGATCAATACACCATGCCCCGTATACAAAATGCCCTGGATTGTTTGAATGGGAGCAAATGGTTTTCGGTATTGGATCTTCACAGAGTATACTACCAGATCCCAATGGCCCCAGAAGACCATGAGAAAACATCCTTCATTTGTCCTTTGGGGTTCAGCAAATTTCTGAGAATGCCACAGGGGATTTCAGGCACCCCGGCCAGCTTTCAGCGACTTATGGAACATGTGGTGGGAGATATGAACTTGCTGGAATGTCTAGTGTACCTAGACAATGTCATTGTGTTTAGGCACACATTGGAGGAGCATGAGACCCAACTGTTTAAAGTCCTAGATCGATTGGAAGACTTCAGCCTCAAGCTGTCCACTGACAAGTGTCAGTTTTTTTCAAACCCCTGTGAAGTATGTAGGGCACATAGTATCTGCAGAAGGGATAGAGACTGATACCAGTAAGGTTGAATCACTGACTACTTGGCCCCAGAACCGTAATTTGAAAGAACTACATTTCCTGGGGTTCTGTGGCTACTACCGCAGGTTCATAAAAGACTATTCAAAGGTGATTCACCCACTCTTGAATCTTATCCAGGGTTACCCTCCTACCAACCATAAATATAAAAATGGGTCCGTCAAAGAACCAGAGAAAGTGTACTTCTGCACAAGTGAAATCTTTGGGCCGCACTGGACGTCTGAATGTGAAGCAGCCTTTCATGAAGTGATATACCAGCTCACCCATGCCCCCATCCTCGCCTATGCTGACCCCACCAAGCCTTATGTGCTGCATACGGACGCCAGTCTGCAGGGTCTAGGAGCTGTGCTGTATCAAGCCCATGAGGATGGTTTGAGACCAGTGGCCTTCGCCAGTAGAAGCTTGACCCTGTCGGAGTGAAACTACCCTGTGCACAAGCTGTAGTTCCTTGTGCTAAAATGGGCCATCGTCGACCAGTTTCATGAATACCGCTATGGGGCAAAGATATTGGTGAAGACCGACAATAACCCATTAACCTTTGTACAGACTTCAGCTAAGTTAGACGCCACTGGGCACCGGTGGCTTTCCACCTTATCAACCTATGATTATGCTGTTGGAATACAGGCCAGGACTGAACCATATTGATGCTGACGCCTTGTCACGAAGGCCAGTTTCCAAGAGTGATTGGATGAGGCTGTCTGAACCTGACATCTGAGCCTTGTGCCAAACATTTGACTGAGATGAACAGATGACCACAGACACAGTGGACTGTTTAGTAGTTTGCTTGGGCCCTCCTGATACCTGCATACCGGCTGCCTATTGCCACTTTTCTGCTCTAGATATTAGTGCACTACCTCAATTTGACAATGACAGCATTCAGTGGGCTGAATCCCAAGATCCCATGATTCATCCCGCACTTCATGCCCTGCATGCGGGGGAAAGGTGTGGCCAAGTTGCATTCCCCTGACTTGCAAACTGCTCTATTGTTTAAAGAAGGCCCTAGGTTGAAGCTACTCAATCAGTTGGTGTACAGAGACAGTGGATCATGGTGGTCAAGTAGACAAGCAGCAATTGGTCCTGCCCATGACCTTTAAAGATTTGGTACTGTGATCCCTCCACAATCACATGGGGCACCTTGGTATTGACAGAACTCTTGACTTGGTACAATCTCGCTTCTACTGGCCCAAGATGGGGGTCGATGTTGAGCACCATGTAAAGACCTGCAGTCGTTGCCTGCAAAGGAAAGCCCTGCCTCAGAGAGCTGCCCCCCCTTGTCAATATTACTACAGCACCCCCATGGAACTGGTCTGCATAGACTTTTTTGTGTTTAGAACCTGATCAGCGGAATATTGGCAATGTGTTAGTGGTTACGGATCATTTCACATGGTATGCGCAAGCTTTTCCAACTAAAGATCAAAAGACCGCTACCGTGGCCAAGGTGCTAGTGGAAAATTTCTTCATCCACTATGGTGCCCCTCAGCGGATCCAGTCTGACCAAGGCAGAGATTTTGAAAGTCAGCTAATCAAAGAAATGCTCTCTATGGGGGGTGTGGAAGTCAAGAACCACCCCTTATCACCCACAGGGGGACCCTCAACCAGAACGTTTTAACCGCACCCTTCTAAACATGCTGGGCACCCTCCATCCCAAAGACAAGCGCAAGTGGAGCCAGCAGATTAGCACCTTGGTCCACACATACAATTGCACAAAAAATGATGCTACTGGGTTCTCCCCCTACCGCCTCATGTTCGGGAGGGAGGCCCGACTGCCCGTTGATGTCTGCTTTGGGGTCTCTCTAGATGGGGTCTGAGCCAAAAATTACCTACAGTATGTACAGAAGTTGGAAGCTCATTTGAACCATTTGAACTGCCAAAAGAAATCTCGCCAACAAAGAGAGGCATGATAAAAAAGTAAAGGCTCAAGAGCTTTGGCCTGGAGACCATGTGTTGTTACACAATTTGGGACTGCATAGCAAACACAACATTGCTGATAGGTGGCACCATCTTCCCCATGTAGTAGTTGGAAAGTTGAATGATTTACCAGTGTACAAGGTGCGCCCAGAGAATAACTCCAAAGCTGTCAAAACCATGCACCGTAACCACTTGCTACCTATCGGCCAAGTCATAATTGAGGCTGAACTATCAGAGATTGATTCCTCTGGGCCGGTGACTCGTGCTGCTGCAAAAAAGATAGAGTCAACCTACCCCAGTAGTTACAGATTTAAGGTTTTCCCCGCAGCAGGCCCAGAATGATAGTGACTGTCAGTCCACCTCTGACGAAAGTGAGTGTGACAATGCCTATTACCCCTCCCATGAATTGAGTCAGCTGTTTCAAGGTAACCCTGTGACTAACTGTGGGGATGAAGCTGGGCCTTCTGGACTGCCTAACCCCCCAGCTTTGTCCTTGGATACCAATGCTCCCTGAAAGTGAAGTGCAAAGTATTACGTCTGAGGTTGCGGACCCTCTGTATTTTGTGAAACTGTGTGAATTGCCCGAAGAAGGGGCCGATGGTCTGAGTCTCCCTGGTGACACACCAGAACTTGAAGAACAATGTGAGTGTTGACAGCCCCCCTTCAGTGCCACAAAGCCTAATTGTGCCAGAGCCTCCTCAAAATGAGCAACCTGGGCCTCTGTCAGAACATAATGAGAAAAGTGTTGTGGAAACAGAGCCTACAGAGCAAGGAGCTGACAGTGCTCCAAGTTTGGACATTCCCATCCATGCAGAGGCACCCCTCACAAGTAACGAAAGCTCCAAAGTCAGTGCTGAATGTTCAGAGACTGTGTCCGCTCCCCCCAGAAATACTGGCTGAGCTGTCAAGCCAGTGCTATGCTTTAGTTATGATTCCCCTGGGAGGCCAGTGGATTTGCCTGTCAATGTGGTTCACAAAGGGGTTTATGTTTCACCAAGCTCAATGCCCAAATTAAGCTTGATGGTCAACTCCAGGTTACTTGTTCTTCAATGTCACCATGGTGCCCCTGCCCCCATCCAGCCCCAAGTTAGCTGATAGGGAAAGGCCCCCTCTTACATTGTTTAATGTACAAGAAGTTATTAAATGAATCTGTATTACTTGTATGAAACATGCATAAGTAATATCAATATGGATGTAGTAATGTAAAGTATATTGAAAGGTATAGTAATGTAACAAGCTAATGATATATATGTCTCATTTATATCGCATTTTTGATATTGTGATGGTACAGACTTGACGCGGATGCCAAGTTTTCTCCAGGCAGGGAAAGGTGTAACCCCTACAAATGGGGGTTCCCAAAAAGTTTTCCTTGAACTTGCCTAAATGCTCACTGCCAGGCTGGTGTTCTGCGTTTTAGTAGATTAAATGTATTGCCAGAGAGTGCCTGTATAGCCTCTGTGTACTGTCTCTTTAAGAGCTGCATGGATTGCAGTCTTAATTAATCTAAAAGGGAGTTCTGTTAGAAGATGTGCTCGTTTGCTGATCATTTGTTAGAGTAGTAATAATATTGCAGTTTGTTCTAACCTGCCTTCTTCGCAGCAAGGACTTTTCTGTTTATCTCCACCAACTTGGCTCGGGACTGTCACAATGGGCCAATCAGTACTGTTGGGACTCTAAAATGGAGCCTGCCTACAGGGGCTTGGTGGGGTCAAAACTTGAAGGAATTGCAGTTTTTGCATTTTGACACCTAAAATAACCTGAAGGGGGAGCTCTTGTTGTGACTGACAGACAGATCAGCCAACCGAACCTTTTGGATTTTGGGGAATTTCCCGAGCTGCTTGCAGCTAGTTTCAGTTCTGAGTTCGGAAGTGAAGAGATAACAGCTTGAATGATTCAAGCAGCAGCCCCGGTGTAGATTCATGCTGGAGAACTGTGAAAAGGCCTGAGTTTTGGTCTGCATGTCTGCCTGCTGTCCCTGAGAGGGAACTTGTGCCTTTTTCGGACTGAATTCGAACTTGGAGAGCGAAGTAAGACAGTTAATTGTGACCGGGCTCCTACCTGAAGAAGACCGAAGATTTGCTGAAGGCGATCGGCCTGTCTGGACTTCCAACCACCTCTAAACTCCTGGATTGTGCAGAGACTCTGTAATTGCGACCAAAGAGCCTTTTGCCTGGTACAGTGGAATTTCCTTACATGTGAATGCGTTGTGTGCTTATAGTGGGTCGTGATTTGGTTCCCCACTGTGGTTTGAATTGTATTCCGCTTGCTGGAAGCTGCATTAGAATTTCCTTATATGTAAATGTGCTGTGTGCTGATAGTGGGTCGCGATTTGGTTCCCCACTGTGGTTTGAACTGTATTCTACTTGCTGGAAGCCGCATCCAGCCCCATGGACTGAATCCAAAATCATCTCCATTGGGCCTGGGCCTTGCCACACTGGCCTAGCCCGACTATCCGCTGCACAGAGAAAGCCATCAATGAGGGACCTGCCTGGGGATCAGCCCCCTGCTCAACACTTGAACAGGAATGATGCCTCAGTGATTCGTGTGGGTCCCGCTTCTCCGTGCACTCCAGCTCGACAACCTGCAGTCTCGATTTTGTCCTGCCTGTGTCCAGTATTGGGTATCGCGAGTAAACATCAGGGTAGCTCCCTGCAACAACAGCTAATTCTAAAGTGTTGTTCTCTGATTGTCTTTTTTCTTTCACGAACTGAGCCCTCCGGCTCTGGATTACAAGTAGTGTGTGTTGTGCATATTGCTTTCTTCCATCACAGGGCCCTAACCAGCTGCAATGTTCCTGGCTAGCCCACCATTTTCCTACCTGGGTACCTAGAGTGTGTGACTGTGTGGGGACCTAAAGCACATGCATAACTGATTAATATGGCATTTAAGCCAATCAACCTGATTACGCCCCTTCCTTGTTGAAGTCCCCTGAATAAATCAGGTCTGACTTTTTTGCTGCATTTAACCTGACTGTGGTTCCAGTTTGTGGCAAGAGTACTGTACTGTTGCTATTTATTGTGCATAACTTTGTTTTACAGGGGTCCCCAGGGTCGAGCCAGAGGAACCAGCCCTGGTAAGTGCAAACAGTGTGGGTACTGGTATGGTGTACAAGGGGTACTGTGAAAGTGATTATCGTATATTGCTCAGGCCACTAGAAGGGAAAGGGAGGGGGTTACAGTGTCCCGGAGGGCTGTGCCCAGGTTGGTTTGACCACTACCAACCCTGACCTCCGGGTGGAGGTACCTGTTTCAGAATTCAGGCCCCTTAACCTGCTACTAGCCACGCAGGCAGGGGTAGTAGCCCTTGGGATAGCGCCACCTAGGGGTTACACATAGAACTACCTCTCAACCCTTCCACCCCTCTCTCCTTATGCCCCTCAACCCCAGGGAAATGTATTTCCCCATGGCTTCTCCTCTGTGATGCTCTGTTTTCTAGGTGAGAAATTCACTACTTCCCTAGCTATTTCTGCTTCCCCCTTGGCTAGTTTAAAAGCCCATCAAAATAGCATTTAAACAGCTGGCCCGGTGGCACTGAGGGTTGAGGCGCTGGATAGCACACCTCGCACCATACCGGTGACCCGGGTTCAGGAGCGAGCTCGGGCCGCTAGGGGTTGGCCGGGGAAAGAAGGCTTGAACGTCTGACGACAGCTTGCCTTCTCCAGGGGCAGGTGGGTTCTTACACCGGAAAACAGTGACCCCTGGCGGAGGCTGGGGGGGGCACGACAGCTGCTGGAGTCACTGGGGCACGATTGGTTGGGGGGTGTAGGCCATGGAACAACCAGCTTTGGGGACGGGAACTTGGGGGTGGGACTTCAGGAGCGTCGGCGCCTTCGCCTTGACGCTGGGGCACGTAGTCTGGAGGAAAAACAGGAAAAATGCCCCTCTGGAGCCGGGTAGACAGAGTGTCGAGCTGGGTCCCGATATCCCGCCGCCTGCCTGCCTTGAACGAGGGACCTGATGAGATTCCAAGGTTTGGGGGTGGTCCCACCCCGACCCTGGGTGGGGTGTAAACAGCACCATGATGGAGGACCCCGTTCGGTCAGGTGAGGCGGAGGTAGGGACAAGCTTCATTGACATCTCCCGAAGAGGCGACTCTGGAGGGGAGGGGGGAGTACAAAAAATAAAAAAAAAACAAAAAACAGAACAGCATTTAAACCTTTCACCCAGGACTGCCATTCTCCTTCTGGATGGATGGAAGCCGTCTCCCTTGTACAGACATTTATCCCCCCCAGGTAGGATCCCCAGTCCCTGATGTAGCCAAACTACTCATTCCTGCACCATGATTTTAACCAGTCATTGAAGACCCTGGTGCAGTGTTCTTTATCCTCCCCCTAGCTGTACACAGGCAGCACCTCAGTGAAGGTCACCATGCAAGCTACCTGTTTCAGGCCCCTCTCCAGCTCCCTAAACCTCTGCTGCACCACCCTTCTTACATCCTTTGCCAGGTCATTAGTCCCCAGATGGACAATGACATTCAGCTCCCACTCCTACCCTGCCACCCTAGCAATCCTAAGGATTCGCTCCCCTTTCCTCTGTGCTGAGGTTCCAGGTGGACACTTCACGTCTCTCATTTCCTCCTGTCCATTTCCCAAACCCCCCCCCCAAACAATTGAGGCCCCCACCAGAAGTTGCTTCCTCTTCTGCTGGGATCCACTGTATCCCACCTTGGGACCTCTCCTCTGGAGGACCCTCACATCCTCCCTTGCCGCTACCATGAGTGCCTCCTCATAGCAGTCCTGCCCCACCAGAATGGCGAAAGTTTTTTTTTTTTTTTTGACTTTCTTTTTACCCCTCCTGATCACCCTCGTTGTTCCACTCCTTCCGGCATTGCCCATGCCACCCATGTCAGGGACATGGGTGGCATTGCTCATGCCACCCGTGTCCCTGACACAGAGTCTGTCCCTAGAGTGCCCCGGTAACTCCTACCTTCCTCTCACCTCCATGGAGTACCTGCAAAATGGGGTCTGCCTGTGGATCCTGGACTGGATGGCCTGGAGCGGCCGTCATCTAGGACCACAGAGGGTTGTTTTTCATTTTTCTTGTGGTCCCCTTCCATCCCCCTGAGGAGGCCAGCTCGGGTAGGTTACGTGCTAATGCACTACACCTGCCAATTGCCTAACAGTGTCCTCCCTTCCCCAACTCCAACCCCATGGGAGCCACCAATGCCCCGAAATTCGGTGCTTCCACCGACCCCCTAAGGATGTCAGGTGAGTAAAGCACCCCTGGTAACCCACCCCGAAGGAGGAGAACATCCGTTGGAACACTCAATCCTTCTTCCCTCTGCTGACTCCCGGTGCCCTGAGTCTGTGCTCAAGCCAGGTCGCCCGGCGTGGTGCGATGGTGGCATGGCGCCTCAGCCCTCAGTGCCGGGCGGCCCAAAAGAGTTTTACAGTGGTACTAGCTAGGGAATGTGTTCCTGACCCCCGGAGCCCACCACAGTCCAACCAGCCCTCTAGACAACAATGGTGGACTTTTTTTTATTCTATTTATTTACCTTACGACCTGGAACTCTCTCGGGTTACCTCTGCTCGCTGACCACTCTACCACCTACCTGATCCCTTGCCTCCTCAGAGATGCTACCCCTCCACCAACCTCCGACTGGGAACCCCCCAGCTCTGAGCCCCCTGGGGCAGGGCTGCCACTCCATCCGGCGCTCTATCTACAATTTAGTGCCGGCTGAGGAGGAGGGGAGAGACAGGCGGAGGCAAGGCCCGGTAGTGGCGTGTGGCGGTGGGCCTGAGATGAGCCATCGCCTATCCAGGCACAAGGGTTTTTTCCTTTGTTGCATGAGTTCCCCCAGGAGCCGGATGTGCAGTGATGCCTGCACGGAGAAGCCGTAAGTGTCCGCCGCGCTCCTCCCCTTGTATTCCAGGCACAGGTAGTACACCCGGTCTCCACCGGGTGTCACTACTGTGGCGAGGAGCACCGAACCCACCCTAGGGAGATGAGAGCTGTCCTCCAGATGCTCAATCCTCTCCCTCCCCTGCCGACCCTTGGAGGTCCGGGCTCGTTCCCAAACCCGGGTCACCGGTGTGGTGCGAGGTGAGGCATACAGTGTCTCAACCCTCAGCGCCACTGGGCCAGCAACAACAACAGTGGTGGACTTGGTGGCCCCTGGGTGATGGAAGTGGTCCCCTGAATCCTAGCCAGTTCAGCCCGGAGTCTACTGACCTCCTTCCTCAGCCCAGAAAGATGCACACAGGTGGGCTAGGCATTCCGTCTCCAAAAGATCTCCCTGAAGACTGCCACTCCACAGCATCACTCCCATTATTCCCAGTAGGCAAGGCAAGGCAAGTTTTATTTTTCAGGTGCCCAATCCCAGAGGCTCTGGGCGCTGTACAACAACAACAACAAATCTACCGTAAAATTACATAAAACATAAAAATGTTTGCAGTCTACAAATGATGACTTTCATATATTAGAATCACTAAAAATCAGGAAGGGTAAGGGAGAGAGAGGAAATGTCCTGCACAACTCAGTCTGGAGAATCAGAAATGGCTTGGCTAAACAAGTGAGCCTTGAGATGGGTCTTAAAGACCTCCGCTGAAGGGGCCTCCTGTATAGCTGGTGGAAGCGAATTGCGCAGGATGGGGCCAGTGTCACTAAATGCCCAGTACTACTCTCCCTATGACCTGAGAAAGAACTGATTCCTTTACCCCAGTTGGGGTGTTTCTAGAGTTCCCTTTTTTGTTTGGTTTACCCCTTGTTGCTATACCCTAGATAGTGTTCTAATTAGCGTTCCCATATGCTTTTAATAAGACTAGCTTCCCCCTTTTTAGTTTAACCTCTTTGTCACTTGACTATAGCTAGGATTTTTTAAGTTTCCCCTTTGTCACTCCCATCTTATGTGTAACCCCCATCCCCCTCATCTAGGGGCATAAATTATTATCGCAGGTGGTCCGGGGTGGGTATGGGAGAGAACTACACAAGCGTAACACTCTGAGCTAGTGCACCATGATATAAAGATAGGAAAAAATGGCTATCCTACCTCTCAGTGGCTTCATCACCCCATGCACTCTCGAGCTCACCTCCAAACTGGATTCACCCCCAAACATCTGGCCACCAGAACAGGACCTCCAATCTGCAGCCTCCTGTCTCTTCTGAGCCCCTGAGCCTATCGACCCCAGTGCAGCATGATGGACACCCTGTGGAATTACAGCTCATGACACAAATTAGACACAAGGGGGATTTCCATTTTATTTAGCCCCCCCCTTCCAACTTAAATAAAGAAGGAATCACTACCAATTTTCTTTCCCAACCATCTTCTTTATTATAGCATTTGTACCCCAAATGATTCCAGGAGTGCCGGGGTTCCATCCTTCACCAGATAAATAAAGCAGCCCCATGGGGCTATATAAACTTTATACAGTTCACCCAAACTGGACCTTTTGAGAAGCATAAATGGTTTGCAGGCAGTGCCAGCAGGGCATCCTCAGCTCTGACTTCTTGGATGATTTACCCAAGGAACTCTCGTACTTGTAGAACCTACAGGCTCCTGGCTCACTGGTGCTGGTAAGCCAAACTTCTCTCTCTCTCTCTTTCTACTCTGCGTTACCCTTTTCCTCAGTCTCTGTCTGGTCTGGCACTGGTTGGCTGCCCTATCTCCAGTGTGGGGAAGTGTGCTGCCTCCCCCACCTGGCCCCTGGACCTTGGCCCAAATCTCGAGGGGTACCGGGATTTTTTCCTGACTGACACAGGCCCTATAACCCATTCTCTCTTTCTCTGTGGAACCTGAACTTGCCGGTGCTCACAACTTCATGGCGCCCGGTCCCCAAAACCATGGACTAACTGTCTTCCTGTCCTACTAATGCAGTGGCCCCAAACAGCCTTGCTCCAGTGCCTGAGCTACCACATATGGGCTACCCAGCCACAAGGAAGGTCCTGAGCACTGCCACCACCCAGGCCCCCTGAGCAGCCCACTCCTCCACAGATGGCACTTATAAACTCCCCTCTGAGCTCCCAGATGACCAATGGTAATGGTTCCCAGCCTTTGGCCTACATCCCTGCCAGCACATCCTGGGCTTGAGTTAAGTTCCTGCCAGGGACACCCCTCAAGGCCTGTCCTAAGACCTGCGACCCACCTGGCCCTGTAATGCTGATGCCCCAGGACCTGTCCCTCCATGCAAGTCCTTTTATATGGATGAAGGGCCCCCTGGCTCCCTCTGAACTCAGGCCACCCTGCCACTCCTGGTACGGGGGAGAACCACTGCCACTGACTTCCCCCCTGTGGGGACCCTGCCACCGCCCCACAACCCTAGTGGCCTAAGTCACTCTTCCAGTGGGATCACACGAGCTCCTGCCTAACCTGGCATCCTTCTACCTCCTGCACCTCCCTGTTCTCAATGATGCAGGTACCTGGCTGACCATCCTCCCCTCAGAGCTTCCTTCCCAGCTCCTCGATGCCACATTGCTGCAGAGGCCACCCCTGTCTGCCACTTTTGGAGGGGTTCTCCCTACAGTCCCACCTGGACCACCCGGCTCTTTTCTTGCCTACCCACTCTGCTCCTCCAGCCACCCCCCATCCAGCAGCAGGCCTGGTGCCTGGGCTGGAAAAGGCCCTGAACTTCCTGTCTTCAACTTTATATACTGTCCCTAACCTGCCCTCTGCTGCCACCTTGAGGTGTCAAGCAGGGATTGACCCCCCAGAGCACTAATAAATTCCTTAGCTCGGGGGGGAGGAGGGGGAAAAGGGGTTCCTAATGGGAGCATAAGCCCTTCCTGCAAGGGAGGCTTACATATGCTTATCCTAGTTAGAGTTTTTAGTTTCCCCTTTGTGGCTCCCTTCTTATGCTTATCCTAGATAGAGTTTTTAAGTTTCTCCTTTGTCGCTCCCTTCTTATGCTTATTAGAGTTTTTAAGTTTCCCCTTTGTCTCCCCCATCTACCCTTACCCTAGAAAGGGTGTTCTGTCAGTACCCTCTTTAACAGATGCTTACAGTTGTATTCCTTAACACAGGCAGCAACAAGTATACAGATAGTCTACCTCACCTTACTTGGACTGTCAGAGTTCCCTACATTCCTGCTATTGCCTGTGGATTCCTGCTGATGCCTAAGACATCAAACACTACACCTGTTCCACTCCTGTTCCACTCACATAGTGGGACACAAACATGAAGACTAGGTTTGCTAGCATAAAGCACCTAGACCTAGCTTCACCTGAGCTCTTTTCTTCTAGGGTTTGCTTGAAAGAACAGAGCAAGGAGCAACATTAACAGAGTAAGGAGTAACAATAAGACTTCTTTTGGCTAAGCAGATTTACTGTTGAGTTACTATTTTGTTTTGTGCTTTATTTTTTGCAGGGCGTATTTTCTGCTAAATTGTTACAAGGTGTGCTTACAGGTTTGTTACTGTTTTGTGCTTACAGGTTACTGCTTTATCTTTCCCCAATTCACATTTTTTGTAAGGTATATTTTCTGTTAAATTGTTACAGGTTGTGCTTACAGGTTTTGCATTTTAATGTATCTTTAGAATAAGCAAAGTTACTGTTTTGTTACGATGTTGTTTTATGCTTACAGGTTTTTGTTTTGGGCTTAAAGGTATTGCAGTCCCTTTCTTACATTAAAGGAGATAATTGCTTTTATTCCGCAGCTCTTTAAGGGGATTAGTAGTATAACTGGGGGTGGAGCTGACAAAGACTTAGTACCTTCCAACAGAAGGAGGATTTAAAAGGTCAGGTTAGTTGGTGTGTTTTGGTGAAGACTAGGTTTGCTTGCATAAAGCACCTAGCTTAACCTGAGCTCTTTCCTTCTAGGGTTTGCTTGAAAGGACAGAGCAAGGAGCAACATTAACAGAGCAAGGAGAAATATTACAGCTTATTTTGGCTAAGTAGAGTTACTGTTGTGTTACTATTTTGTTTTGTGCTTACAGGTTGTACAGTTTACTGCTTTATTTTTCTCTGATTGAAAATAGTTTTTTGCAGGGTATATTTTCTTTTCAGTTGTTGTGCAGGTTGTCTTGCTGAAAGGAAGGAAAACACTCACCAGGGTGGTGGGTCAGAGCTGTAGCAGATTGTTTCTGGAGGTCATAGGGCACAGTACCATAATAAACTGACTAACCAGGTATTAACTTTACACAGTAAATCCACCATTTACTATAGTTAGGTAGGTAGGCAGCTTGTAATCATCATCAAACAACTTTTTAACATCAGAGCCAGATTTTAAGTAAATCGAGAGTCCTGAGTGCCATGAGGCAAAATGAGATAGAGTAAACCAGACCTTTAGACATAGTCAAGGAACCATTCGATTAGGTAATTATTATGATTAAGATCAACACAATTCTCCCATCTAGGAGCCCCAACTCTTGTTCTGTGGTAGTACCCCTGATACTTACTGCTCAGCCCCTGGTTCCTACTGCTTCGTCGTCACCTGAGTCACAGCTCTCCCGGTTATGGTCTTTGATTTGGGCTTGAGCTTTGGCAATACATGCCCCTGCTGCCTTGGCATCAGTGAACACATACATTTTTGTCTCGCAGTGTAAATTGCAGCCTTGTGGGGAAACCCAGCCGGTATGGAATGTCTAAGTCTCTGTCTCTCAATTTTCGGGTCACCCCATCAAAGGCTTTTCTCTGGTTTCTTGTAATGAAGGCATAATTATGAAAAAGTAAAATTCTGGCCTGCTCCAGCTCAATTCTCCCTTGTTCTCTAGCCACTTTCTGGATTCTATCCCTCATGCTGGATGACTGGGTAATCATCAGTATGGTTTGCGGGCCCTCCTCAGCGTTGCATACTCTTCTTGGGGTGATCCCATATGCCTTCAGATTCAACAAAGCAAACCCTAGGCCCAAAGACTCTGGCATCCACCTCTTCTCCCTCTGTTCCCTCTGGGATACCCAGCACACATATGTTTGGTACCCTGGCAGAGTTTTCCAGCTGCTCTTTTAAATGATTTGTGACAGCCGACAGGGCCCTCCCAGATGTTCGTGTAGTTTCTTTGACCAGAGGACCCATCATCTCCACTGATGATTCCTCTTTCACCAATTGCTCTGTATATGAGTCAAATGTCTTGTCCAGCAATCTGATGGAGTTGGTCAGGGCATTTAAGGACACTTGTAGGGACTCTAGTGATTCCGGGGATGTTTGTAGCGCTCCTGGGACTTTCAGCAGTGGTACAGGCCCCAGAGTGTGCGATGTGCCTGCTGCATTTGATCTTGCTTTTGCATGTTCCGAGTACGTCCCATCATCTTCCTAGCTATATTTTCTGATACCTTATACTTTTAGCCAGATACTGATTTCAAAAAGAGTGCAATAACTCCACTTAGAAGAATTTATTTCTCAATGTCAATGTTTTCTGCAGACGAGCTCACTGAAGGTCGACATCCATGCTAGGCTGGTAGCTGACTGCTCTCTTCTTTGCTCAATGACAGTAGCAGCAAAGAATACAGAAACTGCAATGACTCAACGGGCTCCCACATGTAATACTACAAGTCCCATAAGTCTTAGCTCAATGTCCATAATGCACCAGGTTCTCATGGTGCCCCATGCGCTATAAGAGAATGTTCCCTCCTCTGCTTGTCCTCTTTTTTGCCATAACCACAGCAAGTGGACTCCAAACTGTCCTTCAGAACTGGACTGTAACCAGAACAACTGGAACTCCCACTGACTCCTGTCCTCCTGCCTATCCTTGTCCTCTGTGCATCTTTTGCTGGACCTGATAAGAAACAAAGCATGGAAGAGGTGAGGAGGGGCTATTATCTCTGCCTTTGAGCTGTTATTAAAATAAAGATGTTCTTTCAAGCTATGCTCTAGGAAAATTTACCATTTTCAGACGTGACCTTGGAGGCTTCAGTAATAGCCTTGTTCAAAGCCCTGTGTGGCACCACATTAGCCACATTTTGCTCTACTGGTCTGTGATAAAATAATTGAAACATAGTGGCTTTGGATCAGTCAGCCATTTTGATGATATCTGTCAAGCGAATGCCACAGCAGAAGGCCTGGCTTGCTATGACACTCCTGGTGGAGTGTGCCCCAAACTGTGTCGGCTCAGTACCTGCTTTAGCCATCGCCCAACACACCCACCAGGTTATAGTCGCAATTGAAACAGGATTGTGAGGTTTTGCCAATGCAATTAGAAGCTGGGTCCACCTGCAGTTGTGCCAAACTTCCATTTTCTACAGGCAAACCTGGAGGCATTAGACCATGCACAAATTGGGTTCTTCCTCAAACCTCACATATGTGAGCCCTGGAGTGGAGGTCATACTACACCTTGCCAGCTCAAAATGAATGGCCTCCACAGTCTGGATCATTCTGGAGACCTCCAGAGCTCTAATATCCAAGACACATTTTATGGAAACTAAACACAGTAGGGTGGTCAGTTTCATGGACAGTTGTTTCATGGAAAGGTCCGGGTTTGGACTCCACTCTTGAAACAGCCTGAAGACCCTGTTAATGTCCCAGGTGGATCTGTACCTCAGCTGCAGGGATCTTAACCATCGTATAGCCTTGAGGAGCTTGCAAACCAATGGAACCTGACTCACGAACTTGCCTTCGACTAAGTTGCCCAGATGAAATGACTGATCTCAGCACATTGATGTACCTGTAAGACTAACCTGTGGAGTACATCTCATACAGAAACTCAATAATTGGTGTCACAGGTGCTGAAATGGGATCCAGATGTCTTGTAAGACACCAGCTAGCCCATCCATTCCAGGTCAGTTGGTATGCATTTCTGGTTCCCCCTGACCAAGAGTGTCAGAGAAGGCAGACAACACCCTCTGAAAGACCTATGGTTATCCAGGAACACCCAAAAGTGTCCACACTGCCAGGGACAAGGACTCTTCAATGATCATGGGCGGCCTACTGAATCTGGCAGAAGATCTGGGACAATGAGAAAGAGAATTGGGAGATCCACTGAAAGCTCGAGTAGTAACAGAAACCATGGTTGGGCTTGCCACATTGGGGTCACCATCACCACTACCGACACTCTCTGTGTCCTGATCTGTGCTATAGTTCTGCAGAGAAGGGAGGGAAGGTGTATGCCTTCTTCCCTTCCCTTCCCAGTTCTGCAGGAATGCATCCGCAGCCTCCACATTGGAATCTAGGCACCAGATGAAGAACCTTTTCACCTGGTGGTTGAGTCTTAGGGCAAACAGGTCCAGGTTCAGTGGACCCTTCTGGGGATGAGATGAAAATTACTGGAGTCTGTTATATACCTTGAGTGCCAATCTGCCTCTCCATTGGCCAGGTCTGAAATGTGAATAACTTGGACTCAGAGGTTCTATTTCAGGTAGAACTCCCAAAACATATTTGCTGCTGAAGTCAGCATTTGGGATTTGGTCCCCCAGGCAGCTGTTGTATCTCACTGCCACCACATAGTCCATGTGGAGAAGGACTGTAATGCCTGGCCTGCCTGTCTTGAAGCTTTGGATTGCAAAGATAGCTGCTAAGACTTCCAAGATGTTGATGTTGAATGTATTCTCTTCCAGGGACCATTTGTCCCGGTAAATATTTCCTTTCACCAAGTATCCCAGCTGGATAAACTGGCATGAGTCAATTACCAGCTCTGGGCTTGTTCTGAAAATTGCCCTGCCATTCCATGCCTTCATAGCCACCAGACAAGGTCTGAATGTACCGGGCTGGGTAAAGGCACATAGGCTTCACAAGGCCCTGTTGCCTATATGGAGCTGATCTTGAACTCCTGTAAAGTCCTTCAGTGGAGTGGAGCTGGGAAAATAGCCTGAACTGAAGAGAACAAAAGCCCTATGATTCTGGCTATGTCCTGGAGGGGAGGGATTTCTTTCTTCAGGACCCTTCTGATCTCCCTCTTTGTTTACTTGATCTTCTTGGAGGGGAGTTTGAAGGTTGCCGATCTGGTGTCTGCCTTGAACTCCAGAAAGGTCACTGACTGGGAAGGTTCAAGGATCAGCTTCTTGGTGTTGATTACAAACCCCAGGCCTTACAGGAGGGAGACCATGAAACTTAGCTGAGATGTCAGCTGAGCTTGATCCAAGGCCATAAGCAACCAATCATCTAGGTAGATGATGATAAGTCCAATTCCAGTTGCTTTCAACTACACCACCATTGGGCGCAGGAACTTGGTGAAGCACCAAGGCACTGAGGTCAGACCGAAGGGTAGGCAGTTACAGTGCAAAAAATGCCCCTTCCCAGAGAAACCCTAACCAATTCCAATTGGAGTGGTGGACGGGAACCGAAAGATAGGCATTCCATCAGATCTAGTCTGGTTAGCCAATCCCCCTGAATTAGGGTGTCTTTCAGGAGGTGAATCCCCTGCATTCTGAAGTGACTGTAGACGATGAAGGACTTGAGCCCCTGCCGGCTGATAACTGGTCTGGAACCTCCGTCCTTCTCTGGTACAAGGAAAATCCTACTGTGCTACACCTTTCTGCTTCCTGCTTTTGAGATTGCACCCTTTACCAGCAGGATTTTCATCTCTTGCTGGCCAACTTCTGTTCTTCATCTGAGAAGCAGGGTGGGCATGGACAGTGTGCTATGGTGGTGAGTGGTCCTTGAACTTGAAGTGTTAGCTTCGAATAACTTCCAGGACCCACTGGTTTTGGGTGATACTCTACCACAAAGTGTGCCAACCTTCCTCCAACTGAAGAGGTCCTGGAACAGATAAGTGGAGGAAGAATGTGAGACATACTTACCTGCTGCGGTGTGGGGGGGTCGGTATGTCCCTCTTCCACCTCTGGCATGGCTTCTGTCCCATGCTCCTCTCCCAGCTCTACTTTGCAGGGTTTGTATCCAAAAGAGGCATTGTTGTAGCCATAGTTCGTGGCCTGTTTGAAACCCATTTATTGATGGGATTGGCCAAAATGGCTACCAGTGCTCTTTCCAGTCCTGGGAAAAAAGAGGTCTCCTATTCTTGAAAGAGACCTGAGTTTTTTGATGGAGAAGAAGACTTCTCTGAAATTAGTTCTTTGAGGAATGATTCCCCACATAGACATCCGACCACCTCCAACTCCACATCTTTGAACACCAAATCGGTGGAGTCTGGATGAAACCGGATAAATGCTGATTTCCTCCTCTCTGTGGAAAGGGTGACATTGGTGTTGACCAAGAAGCATATCACCTTCTGGATAACGTCCTAAAGATAGGATGGGTTCAGAGGGGCAGCGCTGTCTATTGCTTCTTAAACCATGTCACTAAGAAGGGCAAGGGGTCCTACTAGGTTCAGGAGTTTGTCCTGGACTATTTGGAGGCTTTTGTCTAAGCCCTTTTTTGGCTCCTTGCCTGCTTTACCTAGAGAGACAGAAAACTGCCTATCAGAATCGGAGGTAAGGGCCATTTTCTGGGGAAGGGCTGGCCCTGGGCAGTCTCTCTGCAGTTTGCAGTGCACCTTGTGGTCCAGAAGCTTGCACAGCCGGGAAATGTGATAGTCTACCATGGTTGGTAAGGGTACCCACTGAAACAGGGAATCACCTGGGGCATCTGGCTTAAACAGCTGCCTCGAGCCTGCCTCCAGACCCCTTCTGATTCCACCTCAAGACAGAGATGCTTACGTCTACCCAATGTTTCCACATGCCAGGAGTGGAGGCGTGACCTATTGGGAATCCAAACAGGACTCAGACCTTTCCTCATTGGAGCTGTCTAATTCTCTGGATGAATGGCGAACATAACCTGGGGGGGGGGGCAATGGAAATTAGGGTGACTGTCTTGCCTGTATTTTTTTTCTCACTTTATCTTTTTATTAAAATTTGAGTATATAAGAAAACACACATCTAATACAATAGACGACTATCCTCCATGTAAGGTATAAAATATCACTTAACAAAACACAGTATTTAGGGTAAACATATTGGAGAAGCCTTATATACATGTATTGATAATAAAACACAAACCTAGACAGGATGTAAGTGGAGAACAGAAGGGTTACAATCAATAGGGTATTATAGGAACAGAAATAGCAACCACGTACAAAATACATGCTAGGGCAGGCTATGGCAAGGCATTCAGTAAATTGCAAAAAGTGATAAATGTGGTAATATGAACAATGTTCAGTAATGGAGAGGTGAAGATAAGAGAAAAGTATGCAAGGAAAGAAAGAAGAGGGAAAAAGGCAAGGAAGAAGGGAAGGAGAGAGGGAGAAAACAGGGAAGAAGGGGAAAAAAGGGGAGAAATCTGTGCACAAAAGTTTCGAGAAAACCTAATCTAAGAGCAAAATAAGAAGAAGGGCTAAATATCCCTAAGAATTAGGGTCTAGAAGAACTAGATCCGATGTACTTGAAGTAATCTGCCAACACCTGTCATATACAGTGAGTCGGTTATGAGTAACATGAGATAATCGGTCTAGGGAGACATACTGAGAGAGGCTTGGAAAAACATCTGAAAGAGAAGGCACCAGAGTTGATTTTCATTTCATAAGAATCAGATGTTTGACCAGAAGAGAAAGTATGTTTAACCATCTAAAATGTGCGTGTGAGAGGAGAGAGCTATTGGGAATAAGGATGCCTAGAAGGAATAGCTTGGAATCAAAAGGTAGTTTTTGGCCTGTTACTCTGGAGGCAAGTAAACAGACTTTATGCCAGAGCTTATTAATGGGAGCGCAAGACCACAAGATATGAAGTAGATGCCCGTTGGCCAAATTGCAGCACCAGCAATTATTATTATTTAATAGGCCTATTCATTGAAGCACAGTGGGGGCTCTGTACCAAAGATGTAGGATTTTAGTTTGTATTAAAGAACTACGGGCATCTTTAAAAGTATTATGTGCAATACGCCAACAATTACTCCATTGTGCGTCTGAAATATTGTAGTTAAGAAGAGTACTCCATTTATTTTTGGCCTGTATAGACTGATCAGGTAGATTATCAATAATGTCTTTGTAAATGGAACTATTTAATTTTACTGATAAATTAGTCCAGTGCGAGATGTATCGTTTTAGAAGAGTATGCCTATACACTAAACTAGAGAGAAAGTTATAAGCTGCCCGAATTTGTAAACATTTCCAGAAGTCCTGTTTAGGAAGTTTCCATATGACCTGCAAGTCTGAGAATGATCTAAGAGTGAGTGAATTCTGGTCCAAGATATCTCCAAGAAAGAAAATGCCTTTGTTCCTCCATGTACGACAGAAAATTGGGTGATCTTCTAGAGTGAGCAGTGGATTGCCCCATAAGGGGGCATAAAACCAGGGTTTTGGATTGGATTTCAGGAATTTGTGGGTTAGTTTCCAATAAAGAACAGAGGATGATATAGTCGGGTGAGATTTTAGTTTAGAGGAAATGGAATTAAAAATGAAGGAAGTGGGAACTCCTCCCGGGCACAATGCGGATTCCATTGCAACCCATAGTGGTGAGTGAGGGGAGGGTTTCTGAAACCATTTAATGGTTTGTGCCATTCGGAAAGTCCAGAGGTAGCCTTTGAACCAGGGGAGTCTGAATCCCCCTTTTTTCCAATGTGATCAAAGTTTGTTGTGGTTAACTCTCGAAGGTTTCCCATCCCAGATAAAGTTACCTATTAATTTATCAATTTTAGCAAAAAAGAAGGATGGTAAGACTAAAGGAATATTGGCAAAGAGGTAAAGAATCTTGAGAGAAATGGACATCTTAATGGCTGCAATTTTTCCCATGAAAGAGAGATTAAGAAGCTTTCATCTGTCCAGAATTGTTTTGATGTTATCAAATAAGGGGTTAAAGTTAATGTCCCATATCTTCCCTAAGTTACTAGTAATTTTGATTCCTATATATGTTATACCCTGTGGTGACCAGCGGAATCCAAGAGGTGTGTTCATAAAGGCTTTACAGTGGTCGTTAAGGGGCATAGTTTGTGATTTGCCATAATTCAAAGCAAGGCCAGAAATTTTAGTAAAATTATTAAGCAAATCAACCAACAGGGGCCCAGCGTCATTCAAGTTTTCGAGTAAGATTAAGAGGTCATCCGTGTAGGAGAGAGAAACATATCTTGAATTGCTCACAGGTATGCCCATAATATCAGAAGATTGACGTAAACAAACAGTCAGGGGTTCCATGGCTAAAATAAACAGGGAAGGTGACAGGGGGCAGCCTTGTCTAGTTCCCCTTGCTAGATGAAAGTAAGAGGAAAGGGTGGAATTAGTAAGTACTTTAGCAACAGGGGAGTTATATAATAGCTTGATCCAGGAGCAAAAGGTATGAGAAAGACCAAAATAAGATAAAACTTGATGAAGATAGTCCCAGTTTAAGGAATCAAAGGCCTTCTCAAAATCAATAGTTATGGCTGCAGCTGGTGTTTTGAGGGATTTGGCTTTGTGAATTAAATTAAATAAGAAACGTAGGTGATCAGAACCAGATCTATGTTTAATAAAACCAGCTTGCGAACAATGAATTAGCTTGGGAATCAAGGATTCAAGTCGAGAAATTAGTAGTTTAGCAAATATCTTCCCATCCGTGTTTAATAAAGAGATGGGCCTGTAAGTGAGTAGGGTCTTTTTCTTTCTTAGGGATTAGGGTTATGATTGCTTCGGTGCAAGATGGGGGAAGCTTGCCAGTATTGGAAGCTTTTTGATAAACATTAAGAAGAAGAGGACATAAGGTGTCGAAAAACATTTTATAGAATTCGACAGGGAATCCGTCACCCCAAGGGGATTTGCCGGATTTCAAGGAAGACAAAGTTTTCTGGATTTCCTGAAGTGAGAAGTGTTCAGCTAAAGAATTTGTTTCAAGAGTAGAAAGATGAGGAAGAAGTAACGATTTAAGGAACTATTGAATTTGTAAAGTAGATGGAGGATTTGTGTTAGAGTATAGTTTTTGATAAAAGGTTTTCATGAAATGGTTTATAGAGGGGTTGAATTGTACCCTGTTCATCTTTTAGGCTTAGGATATGTCATTCCATTTGTTGTCCTTTGAGCCGGTAAGAGAGGAGTTTCCCATTTTTATCGCCGTGTTCCCAAAACTTATATTTAAGTTTAAACAAGGCCAGTTCGGTTTTACGAGAAATTAATTCATTAATTTTAACTCTAAGTTGAAGAATTTCAAGATGAAGTTGAGAATCAGGACAGTGCTTATTAGAAGAAAAGTATAAATTCTCTTTAGTCTTAAGAGATTTTTCCAAGTCAGCCAGCTGTTGTTCCCTTAGTCTTTTCCTATGTGCAGCATAACTGATAATTTTCCCTCGAATCATAGCTTTAAGAGCTTCCCATACAGAGGACATAGAAGTTTTGGTTGGGGTATTGTGAAAGAGGAAGTCCTGAATTTGTGCTTTGATCATGGGTAAGAAACTGGGATCCTTGAAAAGGAGAGGGTCCAGCCACTAGTAAGAAGATTTAGGTGCTAATGGGCCCCACAAAAGTTGCAATTTGACAGGGGAATGGTCCGAGATTATGATGGGACAGATGGATGAATCAATAGTTTTTCCATTATAACAGGAGAGGCTAACCAGTAGTCAGTTCTACTGTATGTCTTATGTAGAGAGGAGTAAAAAGTAAATTTTCGATCATGGGGGTGAAGGAGGCGCCATACATCAGCTAATCCAACATCTTGCATTAGTAATGCGAGGGCTTTAATACTTCTAGGATGGGCCTCTGTAGTGGGGCTACTTCTGTCAATGCTGGCTTCTAAAGCTAAGTTAAGATCCCCTCCAAGAATAACTGGTGTATTATCAGTGTTAAAGGATAGAATCTGTTGAGCTAAAGTATGAAAAAACTCCGGGGAATCAGAGTTGGGTGAGTAGACATTAACAAGCAGAAGAAGACCAGAGTTGGTATTCAGTTTGACCATCACCCATCTGCCATCAGTATCGGAAATGGAGTTTACAGGGGACAATTTGAGACTCTTATGAATAAGAATAGCAACTTCTCTTTTTTTTTTTTTGAGATATAGGATGATTCGTAGATCTGACCGACCCAATCTTTTTTAAGTCTATGAACATCCTTTGCTAATAATTTTGATTCTTGAAGGAAAGCAATTTGTGTTTTATATTTTTTGAGATGTGAAAGAATTTGCTTCCGCTTACAAGGAGAATTAAGTCCCTTCACATTCCATGTATATAAAAGTATGTCACTCATATTGTTAGTGTTAAAGAAAGGGAATAATCGCTGGAGTGTGAAGGGACAAATAAATGAGGCAGAGGATGATTAGAATACAATATAGAGAGCTTATGTATATGCAAAGAGTGGCAGGAACATTCAAGCCAAAAAAAGTGAGATATATGATACGTGGGTGACCCAGATATCTTATTAAAGTTAGAACAGAGATGGGGAAGGAGAAAAGTCATTAACAACAACAACAACAATACTAGTAAGCTAAATAACAAAGAAAACGTTTTATGGGTGTGAGGAGATATGAGTCAGCCAATTAGCTAAGAGACTCTCTCACCACACTCTGGAGCGTCGATGTAGAGAGGAGACTAGGGAGGACTGGTTATAAATATCGGTCCAAACCTAAGTCTGATCCCAGTAATATAATAAAGTAAGTATTCCTGATAAGCTAATCTGAAAGGGAATAATACCAAGAAAGGCAGGGGACTGTAATAACCTCAGCTTAATTCTAAGCTAACAGGACAAGGTATAAGGATAAAGCTAAACACCAGAACTTATTTATAAACATTAGTAGTAATAGTACAAGATATACCAAGTCGAAATAACAGTAAATTAAAGAACCATATATGAGATGCCAGAACAGCCTAGGCATAGAGCAAGGAATTCAGGGAGCCAGGTGGAATGCAAATGAACAAATATAAAAGGAAAAGTAGATCATTACCACATTAGAGTGACTCTGAGTATACTTTGCAGTGCAACAGAATAAGTACATAATAAATACAATATTGGGGGGGGGGAGAAGAAAGGGGAGGTCAATTTAAGCCCTTACGCCCTGAGCCAAATACAAATCGGGATTATGTGGAGAGGTATAGGCTTCGGTGATAACTATAGACAGAAGAGATAGTCATAGTAAAGATCAGCTCCAATTACTCGAAAATCACCTAAATAGGTGTTATATGAGATGACTAGGTCTAGAAGACTAGGCCCAGTGAGCCCCAAAACAGGAGGGACCACACAGCAGTGGATTTCTATACTATCTGTAGGTTTTGAGTAAAATAAGGAGCATAAGGAAGATGTAGATTGACAATCCTTTGCAACAGTACACCAAACATAGCCCACCTCTTTGAGATCTAATGATAGTTCCATATTGTAAACAGGAGGTAGTAAGAATAATGGAGCGTAGGGAAGGAGATAGATTAAATGTAGTTGCCAATAATGCTTAAGAACCTGTCATCAGGAGAGGGAAGGGGTAGGTTGCCTTGTAATATATAATAATTCACAGATGAAAAAAGAAAAGGCAATAATCAGGATGCATACCGATTGAAGATATGCAACTGAACAGCCAAAAGACTATAAACCTGATGCACTGCTAAACTGGAGAGTAAAAGGCTAGATACAGACAGCGTGTTTAGTGAGGTAATGTATAAGATCTAACACTAAAATAATGGGTTAGAAAAGCATTGCTGATATATCAAAGTTCCCTTGAAGACCTTTAAGTTGCTCGTTTAAACACTGCAACAAAAAGTAAATTGATTGTGCCGTGATATACAGACTTTGCTCTCTGCACCCGCTGGGAGCGAAAGCAACCAGGTAGCATAGACTGTAGAGCGGGCGGCTAGGCAGAAAAAGTGTTCTGGCACTCCCTTTAAGTATCCTGGATGCAAAACCTACCAAGATATAGCAACTGTGACCATATTACTGACCATATAAGCTCATGACACCTTAGATTTATTAGCAGGATTGTGACTATTGATGTTCTTGCGTTTGGTCTTTGCCTCACGTTTCTTTTTGGGCGGCTCTAAAAATTTGAGGGGGGAACTTGCAACAACTTCTGCCCATGAAGTATCGGCAGAAATACATCCCTGAGGCACAGGGCCCAAATTAGAGGGATGTACTTCTGAAATTTGCTGGGAAAGATCCTCCTGCGAGGAGCGCATGTCATCCTCCAAGAGAGCAAACTTATTGCTCAAGGGAATAGAGGGGTTGATTTGAAGGCGAGAGGCTGCAGCTTGGGGTGTTTGGGGTGAAACCTCGCTAGAACAGCATGAAAGTCTTGAAGAATAATGCCCCGACAGAAGCTTCTCTTGCAGCCGTGTTGATTGCCTTGGGGTCAAATCAGTTGTATGCTGTATGTTTAGCTGCGTAGTTCTGCAACACTTTCCCAACATTCCTGTACTGGTCAGTCCACCTCCGTGTGATACCAAAGCTGTGTTCGGGATGCCAATTGCTGCTGAACCTCCCAAGGCAAGATTACTGAGAGAGATCTCTAGATAGTTGGCTAAGGCATCAGGGGTTTCAAAATCCTTGAAGGAAGAGCCTGAGAAAAGGTGTAGTGTTGCGGGGTAACGTAGAGCAAATTTAATGCTTCTTTGGTGGAGGATTTGTTTAAGTGGATTGTAGGCCTTCCTTCTGCTCTCGACCGCTGCATGCAAGAACAGGACACAGCAGCTGCTGCATCAACCTCCACAACACTGGCCACAATCCCCACATCTGGAAGAAAACCCAGGCCAGACAGAGGGAAATCAGTCAACTCAGAGGGGAGGATTGGTCGAGTGATTCACCAACCTCTGAGTGGGAACCATGACACTTGAAAAGCGCAGTTCCCCTCAGTTGGCTCCTCAGGCAGGAGTGAGAAGGGGCTTCCCTGAGCATGGGAAGCCTGGCAGAAGAAATGTTCCAGGTGGCAGAAGGCCACAAAACTTACAGAAACAAAGGGAAAATCCCCCAGAGGCAGAGAGAGGCAGGGCAGGGACTGGGCCCTAAGAGGAACTCTCTCCACTGCCTTATAATCTAAAAAGCCACGCTGCTTTTGTGGAATTTCTCTAGACTCCCTGCCTGTCCTATGCTGTGTTTCAGTGCACCAGATACTAATGACCAAATTAACGGATATAACCAAGGCTGAAGGTGGAAAGCTGATGTTATTTTAAGGTGAATTAAAGAAGCAAAATACTGTAAAACTAAAGCAAACTGTATTAATTTTTTTTCAACTCTTCTTATCCTCTCACTTCACTGGCTGGAACCTCCTTCAGCCAACTTCCAGCACCTGATCCTACTCCACTGAGCACCTTTCTGACCTGTAGCCATGGTTACTCAGGCCACCCATGCCTCACCTGCTTGGCAGCCCCCTTGGCTTGCCCTTCGTGGCGGGGTCACTTCCAGCTTCATGGTGACTCCCTTACATGAATATGGCCCTCAAGCAGGTAGAGGTGAAGGCTGTATGACTGTGGGGCCCAGGCAGGCAGGGTCCAGTTGTGGACATGGCAGCAGACAACAGTGTCACCTGTCCAACCAGGGGTGTTAACCACTTATCTGTTACCACTGGAGGGAGCGGACATGTACTGACATCAACAGAAATTTGGAGCATCACGCACACTCCTGTGTGTAATGCACTAAATTCTGCTGCATCTCACCAGTCACAGCACTTGCTAGGATTCAAGCCTCATTGCCTCCCAGCTGCCACCAGCAGGCACTATGTTGTCAGAGTCCTTAACCCTCCCACCCTCGGAGAAGGCAAGTTGTCCATTGGATGCTCAAACCTTCTCTCCCCACCCACCACCCTCTGATGCTCTAGGCTTTTTCCCGAACCCGGATCTTTGGCATTGTAAGCAGCAGCGCCACTGCACCAGCGGGCTGGAAAACTAAAACAAAATCCTACACCAATCCCTCTCCTTTTCTCACCCAAAATGACTCCAAAAGCATGCCTCAACTCCCTCAATTGTTGCACTTATGTTCAATATATTGAAATGTTGCCTTTATTGTAACCTTGAATTTCATGTCTACTTTCTCTGCACCCTGTACTACCTGACTGTATTGTACTGTTTCTGTCTCCTGGGTCGCCCCTGAAAAAGGGACCTTCGGGGCTCAGTGGGCCTACCCGGTCATCAAAATTCAATAAATAAATAAATAAAATTAAGTAGACATTTGTTAAACATTAAAAACGCTGAAACACCACCGCAATCCATGTGCCAGTCTTCATTTAAATCAGCAGCTTAGTAATGCATAATGCTGTAATGTTATAGCACTATAGTGCTACGCTGAAAACCCTGTAATAACTAATTCTGGTTTTATGCCTTTTCAGTTATATGCCCAAATAATTCAGTTCCCACCACAGGTATATAAACGGAACTGACAGTACAAAACTAAGGGATTCACTTCACCAGCACCACCAAAAAAAAACCCAAACCTCTTACATTTTTAATGACACAAAACATAATTTTAATGGAAAAAATATTTGTTTTTATTGGAATGCATAACTTTGTTAGAATCTGTAAGTTTCGTTGTATGGAGTCACTTCAGGTTTGTCATAGTATGCATTTACTGAGTCTGGGAAGCTTGATAAACTCTCCAAAACACTCATAATTAAAAGCAGTGTTCAAAGGAAAAGTGCCCTACCACTCACAAGGTGTTGAAGTAAGTGCCCCTTGAAGGTGAATTAATTGAACGTTTACATATAACACCTGGGTACAGTAGCTATGTTGGTCCATATTGTAAGGAAGTTAATTAGCATACGTGACTTGCATATGCTTTGCTAATGCGCATGTGCTAGCTTGTTTATATAAGCCCGTATCTGACAGGCAGTAGCCCACGTTTTCTGCAGTTGTTCCTGGAGCGTTATCAGTACAGTAAACTTGCCAGCTTACTCCACGTTGGTGTCTGCGTGATTATTACATGGTGTCAGAATGGACCGCCTGCAGCCTCCCACCGTGCTCAATTTCCATGGAAATGTTGCTGAAAACTGGAGAAGATTTAAGCAGCAGTTTGAAATTTTCTCAGCTGCCAGTGGACTCGCTGAAAAATCCCAGAAAATCCAGGCTATGACTCTCTTGCACGTGGCAGGCCCTGATGCAGTAGCATATTCAATACTTTAGTTTGGGAAAACGAGGAAGAGAAGGAGCAACTGAATAAATTCATGTGACAGTTTGAAGGGTATTGTAACCCAAGAATGTGACTTATGAGAGACATTTGTTCAATACTAGGAGCCAGAATCTGAGTGAATCCATTGATTCATATGTAACTGAACTGAGGCTAAAGGCTAAATCTTGTGAATTTGGAGATTTATCTGAATCGTTGATCAGAGATAGAATTGTATGTGGCATACAGAGTGAGCATGTGAGACACAGACTGTTGAGAAAAGCGGACCTAACATTAGATGATGCCATAGATATATGCAGGGCTACTGAACTGAGTGAAATACAGATTAAACGCTTCAGTGGGAATGCTCAGGATGAAAGCTCAGTGCAAGTAGCAATTGTGCAGGAAGAAAGAGTAAACGCAAGTGCCAGTGTGAGCAAAGGGAGTTATGCACCGCCAGTGAATGAAGTCAAATGTGAAAAGTGTGGTCGTGAGCATGTGATAAACAAATGTCCAGCATACAGACAGTGTTGTAGATTATGCCACAGAAAAAAAAAAAAAACACTTTGCTAGAGTATGTTGTGTGGGTAAACGCAGTGAGATCCATGTTGTGGGAGAAGATGCCTAGGAAATTGAAAGTACGTTTAGTATTAAGACTGTATCTACTTATAAACCCGAGGCTGACTGGAAAGTAAATTTAAGCATAAATGTGAAAATGGTGTCATTCAAGTTAAAGGATCCATGATGGGTGTTCGACAAAATATTCGTCGAACGCCCTGACAGCGAAACCAGCAGGTCGACCGCATTTTGCAGTCGGCTGCTGATTTCCAGAGGCTGGATGTGTTTTCTTCGGAGGGCTTTGCCCCTGAACACCCTATGTGGGGGGGCTGTGCCCCCCGCACCCACCCCACTTAAGGATTATCAACTACGAGTTGGATGCTGATTCGGGGGGGTGCAGGACCCCTGATAGACAGTGCCAGGTTCCAGTGGGTTCCCTACAGTGGCATGGCGCTGTAGCCACTGTAGGGGACCTAGCTGTCGCACTATCGCTGTCGGGTGGGCAACCGCAAATTAGACACTGGAGAACAGCGTAATGTGATGCCTTTTCAGATGTACAAGACATTGTCTAGAGAAGCTGTTCAAAGGTCGTCCGCTAGATTGGTTTCCTATTCTTTGGCATATACTGGATGTGAAAGGCAAAGTGATGCTGCTAACATGTTTTAAGCAAAAGTATTACCTGTTGACATTTCAAGTGGTTAATGCAAACGTGACCCCAGTGTTGGGCCTATCTACTTGTTTGGAAATGAAGCTTATAAAGAAGCTATTTTCAGTAGATGCTGCAAGTGGAAGTGCAGAGGAAACCGCAGAAGGAATGCTGGCTGAATTTGCTGATGTATTTGAGGAATTGGGATGTTTAGAGGGTGCATATCACATTCAAATAGATAAAACAGTCAGCCCTGTGATCCACACCCCTAGGAAAATACCTTTCACATTACAAGACAAAGTGAAAACAGAGCTTGAGAATATGTAAAGATTGGGGGTTACTGAGAAGGTGGAGAAACCCACAAGCTGGGTCAACTCAATGGTGGTTGTAGAAAAATCAAACAAAGTATGAATTTGCATAGATCCCAGAGATCTTAACAGAGCAATTAAAAGGAAACATCACCCAATGAAAACAGTTGAAGAGGTTGCAGCCAAGCTAGCGGGGACCAGAGTATTCACAGTGTTAGATGTGGGGCATGCCTTCTGGCAGATTAAACTAGTGGATGGGCCTAGCTCTGATCTAATGACTTTTAATACACCTTTTGGGAGGTACAAGTTCAAGCATCTCTGTTTTGGGATTTGCTCAGCACCAGAAGTCTTCCAAAAGAAAATTTCACACATTTGTGAAGGGCTCGAGGGCACAGAGGTCATTATGGATAACATCCTAATATGGGGAGCTAATGCACAAGATTACAATGAGAGGTTATTGTGGAGTGTTCTACAAAGAGCCACAGATAAGCATGTGTGTTTAAACCTAAAAAAAAATCAAAAATCAAAATGTCACAGGTCCAATATATTGGACACAAGGTGAGTAGCAATGGGTTGATGGCAGACCCTGAGAAGATAAAAGCAATTACCCAGATGCCTGTTCCCCAAAATAAGACTGACTTACAGAGATTCATGGGCATGGTAAACTACCTGACAAAGTTCATTCCAAACCTATCAACTGTAAATAAGCCATTGAGAGAGTTACTAAAGAATGAAACAGCATGGCACTGGGAGGAGTGCCACCAACAGGACTTTCAAGAGCCGAAAACAGTTGTCACTAATTCCCGGTGCTGGCCTACTATGATCTAAGGAAACCTGTTTAATTATCTGTTGAAGCATCTTCAGAAGGACGGGTGCATGCCTACCGCAAGAAGGCAAGCCTGTGGGTTTTGCTTCCAGATCACTTAATGAAGCTGAGAGAAATTATGCACAAATTGAGAAAGAAATGCTAGCTATCGTGTTGGGCTGTTCAAAGTTCCACCAATATATTTATGGCAGACCAAGGGTCCATGTTGAGTCGGATCATAAGGCCCTAGAAAGCCTTTTTAAAAAAAAAAAAAAAAACAAAACACTGGCCAATTCAACGCATGATGCTAAAACTGCAAAGATATGATTTGCGAGTACAGTACAAATCGGGTAAAGAACTCCATATAGCAAATGCCCTGAGTAGGGCTGTGGGAGAAAATTCTGTGCCAGAAACTGAACTAGACAAATATGAGGTTCACACAGTTGACTAAATGCCTGTCAGTGATGAAAAACTGAAACTGTTTCAGCGAGAGACTGACAAAGACTCAGCATTTGTCAAGTTGAGAGACACTGTTTTGAATGGGTGGCCCCAGGAGAAGACATCAGTGCACCCCAAGATAAGGCAGTACTGGCAGTTCAGAGATGAAATCTTGACAGAAAATGGACTTTTACTGAAGGGGTAGAGACTGATAGTCCCCACATCAGTGAGATCAGACATGTTAACCAGATTATACAGCAGCCACTTGGGCATTGAAAAATGCAAGCACAGGGCCAGAGATCTCTTATTCTGGCCAGGGATGAACAGTCAGATTAGTGACATGCTGGCTAAATGTGGCATTTGCCACCAGTTCAGGAAAGCACAATCTAGAGAGCCGCTGCAGCCACATGAGATACCAGAGAGGCCTTGGCAAAAGGTTGGGGCTTACGTATTTGAATTTGAAAGGGAAACTTATCTGACGATGGTTGATTACTACTCCAAATACATTGAAATATCTAAGTTGCAAAATACAAGCAAAATGGTGATTAACCATATTAAATCACAATGTGCAAGACATGGCATTCCAGAAATACTTGTAACAGATAATGGCCCGCAATTTGCCTGCATTAAATTCAGAGATTTTCAACGGAAGTATGAGTTTAAACATGTAACCTCTTCACCAAGATACTCCCAGAGTGATGACATGATAGAATGAGCCATTAAAACAATAAAGAGACTGTTAAAGAATGCACAAGTGGACCATCAAGACCCTTACCTGGCACTTTTGGAACTGAGAAATACCCCACTGGAGGGGCTGGGATCCCCTGCACAGCTGCTCATGGGCCGCAGAACCAGAACTTTAATGCCTACCAGGTCTGAGCTACTTAAACCAAAAGTACCAGAAGTTGAGGTGCAAGCTACACTACAAAGGGCTCAAGAAAAACAAAAATCTTATTACAATTTGCATGCCTGACCACTCCCAGCTTTACAGCCGGGACAGCCTGTTTACCTGTGAACACCTGAAAATACCTGGAGCCCTGCAATTGTAGAACGCCATACTGAAGAGCTACACTCCTATGTCATCAAAGCAAATGGGCAACTATATCGCAGAAACAGGAGAGAGCTCTTGTTAACCCCTGAACCGTGCCGCTCCTGTGGCCCACAAAACTTGCACTTCCGAAGAGAAGAGGAGGACAGTGAGACGGATGACATTATGGAGGATGACGGGATCCCTGAGGTGCCTGCAATGGAGGTCCCTCCACAAGTGACGCCGGGGCAGTCACAAAGTGAGCCTGAGGACTCGGCACTGGCCCTGAGCAGTCAGGACCAACTGACTGGCACCAGCTCCAGCCCGAGAATTAGCCATGTCAGTGAACGGGAG
Organism: Neoceratodus forsteri; assembly: GCA_016271365.2. Taxonomy (NCBI): domain Eukaryota; kingdom Metazoa; phylum Chordata; order Ceratodontiformes; family Ceratodontidae; genus Neoceratodus; species Neoceratodus forsteri. The sequence goes on from CM057459.1 coordinate 587,313,093, forward strand.
ATCCAAAGGCCCACCTGGCATCGTGACTATATAGATTCACAAGAACTTTGAGCGTCATAGAACTTTAGACATTTTATGTTTGGGGGAAAAGTTTAATTGAGAAGGGAGATGTAAGGAAGTTAATTCTTTTTTTTTTTTTTCTATTCTTTTTGGTATCTGGGTGTAACTCCCAGGGGGCGCTACCCTTAGGGCTACTACCCCTGCCTGCCTCCACTGAGACAGGGTGAGGGGCCCAGATCTGTTGACGGGTGCCTCCACCCAGAGGTCGGGGTTAATACTGTCGAGATTGCCTTGGTTACAGCCCTCTGGGTTACTACAAACCCCCTTTTGTCCCACTAGTGGCTCACACTGGGTACCAACAATTCTTTTCACCAGCACACTTACCCCCGGGTAGTATCTCTCAGCTCGCTCCGGGGACCCCCTGTAAAGTAAGGTATAGTTATATTACAGTCACTATATAGCAGTTCACCAGGGATGCACAAACCAGCCAGGGTGTAGTTGCAACACAACAATCTGATTTATTAGCGGGGCAAATAACAAGGAAAGGGGGGAAAATCAAGTTGATTGGCTTTTCACTATAATTATCTACCTAGGACTCTGTGCACAGGCCTGGACCTAATATTTACTGTCCCTGGGTACTCAAAGCCCTAATGGCTAGTCCACCGTGGCAGCTGGTTGGGGCCCTTGACACAGATAGCGTTGCACTCCTGAGAAGGTCAGAATGGGGAGACAGTTCAATTAAGCAGTCAGCAACATAACAGTACAACTTGAAACCACTCTTTACACACTTGGCAGGGAGCTACCCTGGTTCAGTACTCACAACTCCAGCAAATAACGGTTCCTTCACCACTGGCAGGGCTGAGCCTGAATTTCACCAGCCTCCTCATACATTTATATGGCAAACAACAGAGGGGTACCATACCAGGCAGCTGCTTCTAGGCCCCATGCAGACTTGCAGCAGACTCGGGCAGTAAACGGCAGCTTCAACATCACGGGTGGACCAAGCGCGATTCAGCAGATTCTCCAGACCTCTCAGGTTGAGCCTGGTAGGTAGCTGGACTGGCACCAGCCTCCTCCGACCGCACGTCGGCGGATTTAGTCCGAATTCTCAAATGGCAAAAAACTGCCGCTTCAGGCCTTCCCGCGCTTCCCGCGCGAACACTACTCCAGCGCAGAAGCACAGAGCTCCTCTCTTCTCCTCAGCCACAACGCATCTGCCCCTTCTCAGCATGGGGCTCTCCTTACAATTCGGGCGCTACCCGATTCTATTGGTTGGCATACCTGTCAGTCAACCAATTCTTGCCCCTCAGTGGTGCGAAAAAGCGCCACAGCCCATAATGCCTTTCCCAACTTACAAGCAGTTCCTCTATTGGTCAGACAGCTCTCCTGAGTCCCGAGGTACTGATTGGTCCAATTCAGCAGTTCTGGACCAAAATGGAGGAGACAATCAAAACAGTCTTTACTGCAAAGGAAGGCAGGTTAGAACAACTACATTATCATTATTATTTTATGTTATTTCAAGCAAGCAATCACATCCTCTAGCAGAGCTCCCTCTGCACCACTAGCGATGGCAGAAAGGAGCTATTTTTCAGCGTCCCAGGCGGGACTCGGGCATACAACCACACAGCCCCCCCCATTTCAGTTAATTATGACTGCAACAGGCAGCCCTTAAAGAGACAGCTTACGGAGGCTTTAAAAGCGCTCACTGGCTACCCATTTACACGGCTTTATGCCGATCACCAACCAGGCATGGAGCATGGAAACGAGCTCCTAGAAAGCTTTCAGGAACCCCCATTTGCAAGGGGGTTACACCTTCCCTGGCCTGGAAAAACTTGGCGTCCGCATCAAGTAGTTACCCTTGAATTACTTTAAGGCAAATATCTTAGTTAACACTATATCACACTTTGCATTACATACATGAATATTACATTCACAATGTGCTATGGTTTATACAACATTATACACACAAACTCTTGTTCCCTTTTTTAAATCAGGTCATTAGTTCCTGCTCATGACACTGGGACCGGGGGAACCCCTCCCTTTCAGCTACTGGCGGGTTACCTAAAGCAGGGGCACCACACTCAAAGGGTAATACTAACAGTCTGGAGTTATCCCCCAAGGCTAACTTAGGCAAGGAACTCGGGACACATACACCCCTTTGTGGACCACATTTAAGGGCAAGTCCACCGGCTGACCCAGAGACTCATAACTCAACTTTATTACCGGCCGTATTTCTCGGCCGGATCGCCTAGGGGTCTCGGGAGACCCTGAAACAGGCCCTGATCCCAATTCAGTCTCATTGACATTAGCAATGGGAATCTCTTCAGGGGAAAAGGGCCCAGTGCTTATAGTACTATTGGGGGGCCTGACCTTCTACCCCAGGACCCACCCCACTGGGCTCAGCTGAGGGCTGTCTAGATACTAGAGAGGAACCACCAGGGCATTCAAAATATTCTTCCGGTTCTGGCATATCACTGGCTTGTTCCCCCATCTCACTCTCTTCTTCTGAAAAGTCAGATAATTCAGCCAGGCCAGACAGCTCAGCCAGGCTCAAGGACCCCACACCATGGGCTTTGCTGCTACCCAGCTCATCCTCTGGAGGTATTGGTTCCGGAGACAAAGTAGGGGGCTCAAACAGTCCAGAAGGCCCAACCTCATCTCCAGAGTTAACAAGGGGGATTGCCCCGAAACAACTGACTCAGTTCGTAAGAGGGATAGTATTCAATATCATCTTCGTTGTCTTCTGACACCAATGGTTGATCATTCCCTTCTGCAGGATTTGGGCAAGGCCCTCTTGGTTGGCTTGCTGAAGAATCAACGGGTTTGGTTCTTTTCCTGGCAGCAGATCTAGTCATAGGCCTGGGGGGGGGGGCATTTGGAAGTTCAGCTTCAATCAGAATTTGCCTGATCGGCAGCAGATGATTTCTGTGTATAGTTTTTACATCTTTGGAATTGTTTTCGGGGCCGCACTTTATATACAGGCAAATCTGTCAGTTTTCCCACAACAATGTGGGGGAGGTGATGCCATCTGTCAGCAATTTTATGTTTTCCATGCAGTCCCAGATTCCTCAGTAACACTCTATCCTCTTCTTTTAATTCCATTGCCTTCACTCTCTTGTCATACCTCTCCTTATTAGCCAAGTTTTCGTTTGGCAGCCATGGTCTGGGCCAACTGATAAGCATGGTTTAACTGGGCCTTCAGCTTCTGTACGTATTGTAGATGATCTTCTGCTTGCACCCCATCAGGGGAAACTCCAAAACACACATCCACGGGCAGTCTAGCCTCTCTCCCAAACATCAATCTATATGGGGAAAATCCTGTGGCATCACTTTTTGTACAATTATAAGCATGGACCAGGGTGCTAATCTGCTGACTCCATCTCGGTTTGTCTTTGGGTTGCAATGTGCCCAACATATCAAGCAATGTACGGTTAAACCTTTCAGGCTGGAGATCTCCCTGAGGGTGGTAGGGGGTGGTTCTTGACTTTCGTACCCCCCACAAAGACAGCATCTCTTTAATCAAGCGGCTCTCAAAGTCCCTTCCCTGGTCGGAGTGGATCCGCTGGGGGGCCCCATAGTGGACGAAAAAGTTTTCGACAAGTATCTTAGCCACCATGGTTGCTTTCTGATCCTTAGTAGGGAAAGCCTGTGCATACTGGGTAAAATGATCAGTGACCACCAATATGTTACTGACACTTTTCAGATCTGGTTCTAGACTCAAGAAATCAATACAGACCAGTTCCATAGGGGCACTAGTGGTAATGTTGACCATGGGGCAGCTCTCTGGGGTAGAGCTTTCCTTTGCAAACAACGGCTACAGGTCTTGACATATTGCTCTACATCCGTACTCATTTTTGGCCAGTAAAATAGAGTCCGTACTAGATCAAGTGTTCGGTCTATGCCGAGATGCCCCATTTGATTATGCAAGGACCTTAAGACCAGTTCTTTAAAAGCTGAGGGCAGCACCAGTTGTTGTTTGTCTACCCGGCCCTCCTTATCCACAGTCTCTCTGTATAGTAGTTGGTTAATCAGCTTTAATTTGGGCCCTTCTTTATATAACAAGGCAGTCCTCAGATCAGTGGAACGTAACTTGGACACATCCCTCCCGGCCTGCAAAGCCTCCACAGCCGTTTTTATCATAAAGTCACAGGATTGAGCCCGTTGGAGACTATCATTGTTGAATTGGGGCAGTGAGCTAGTGTCTAATGCAGAGAAATGACAGTAGGCGGTAGGTATGCAGTTTTCGGATGGCCCCAAGCAATCCACTATACAGTCCACAGCATCAGGAGACACCTGTTCCTCTTTGTCAAATTTCTGACAGAGGGCTCTTATGTCAGGTTCTGACAACCTGACCCAATCAGTTTGTGGCATAGGCCTCCGAGAGAGAGCATTCGCATCTATATGGTTTAGGCCCGCTCTGTACTCAACAGCATAGTCGTAGGTGGCCAAGGCAGAGAGCCACCTATGGCCAGTGGCATCCAACTTGGCAGAGGTCTGTACATATGTCAGAGGATTGTTATCAGTCTTTACCAATGTCTTGGCGCCATACAAGTAGTCATGAAACTGATCAACAATGGCCCAGGGCCAGGAACTCTAGTTTGTGCACTGGATAATTTTTTTCTGAAGGAGTCAGACTTCTGCTGGCAAAAAGCTACGGGTCTCAGACCATTCGAGTGCTCCTGATATAACACAGCTCCCAATCCTTGTAGACTGGCATCAGTATGGAGAATGTAGGGCTTGGCCGGGTCAGCATAGGCCAACACTGGGGCATGGGTAAGTTGATATATGATGTCATAGAAAGCTTCCTCACACTCAGCAGTCCAACGATCCCCAAACACGTCATTCGGCCGGAAATACTTCTTCTGTGTCTCAGAGCGCACAACCTTCTTATACTTTTTGTGTGTAGGAGGATACCCCTGAGTGAGGTTGAGGAGGGGGCGAATCACTTGAGAATAGTCCTTAACAAACCGCCTATAATATCCACAAAACCCCAGGAATCGTTGCAGCTCTTTCAAATTCCTGGGCTGAGGCCAAGTGGTCAAAGCCTCCACTTTGCTAGGGTCAGTCTCTATGCCCTCAGTGGACACAATGTGGCCCATGTATTTCACAGAAGTCTGGAAGAATTGACACTTGTCGATAGACAGCTTGAGGCCGAAATCCTCCAACCGATCCAAAACCTTGAATAATCGTTGCTCGTGTTCTTCCAATGAGCGGCCAAACACTATGACGTCATCTAGATAGACCAGACACTCGAGCAGATTCATGTCCCCCACGGCCCGCTCCATCAGGCGCTGAAAAGTGGCTGGGGCACCCGAAATCCCTTGAGGCATCCGAATGAACTCATAGAAACCTAGGGGGCAAATGAATGCAGTCTTCTCCCGGTTGTCTGTGGCCATCGGGATCTGGTAGTACCCACTGCGAAGATCCAACACAGAAAACCACTTACTACCATTCAAACGATCCAAAGCATCCTGTATGCGCGGCATGGTACACTGGTCCAGAATGGTCCGCCGATTCAAAGTGCGATAATCTACACACATCCGAACTGCCCCATTCTTTTTCCTTACTACTACTATGGGGGAGACATAGGGGCTCCTGGACTCTTGTATTACACCAGCAGCCAACATCTCTTGCAGATGCCGCCTTACATCATCTATATCAGCTGGGGCCAGGCGACGGGATCTCTCTCTCGGAAAGGCCTTTCATCATGCAGCCAAATGTGATGCTCAGCCCCTTGTACACATCCTACATCCCACTCCTTCAGGGAAAAACCTGGTCCCTCTTGGCAAGCCGCTCACTGATCCTTTTCTTCCATTCAGCTGGCAACGGGGAGTCACGAAATCAAACAAGTCAGGAGTAACTCTGTCATCTGTCCTGGAACCCTTGCTGTTTGGTAGTACTGCAGTATCTGCACAATGTACACTTGCCAAGGTGCACCCTCTTCTTATTCGAATCTCTTTGTCGGACACATTATGCACTTGAACCATCACCCTCTTAACATAAGCATGAGCCCTAACCGGCAAAATGCTGGGTTTGACCAACAGTCCCTCAGGTAATCTTCCCTCCCCAGGCGCATCCAACATCAACAACTTATTCTTAACATCTGTTTTTAGTCGTACTTCTCCATGCAGGACACATTGGGCATTCGGAGCAAGTATCACTGGGGCCGGATCCTTTTTCCACACCACACCCACCGGGCCTTCAGGTTCCTCCAAGCTAACCTTCTTCTGAGTTGCACTTGCCTTTTGAATCACAGCGGGTATGTTTAAAGCTCACCCGGCCTGAAATGCTTGTTTTTCTGAACACAATTGAGCCAATCGTCCGAACATAAGAGCATTCGTCCCAATCAACAAAGGCACCCCATCATACAGTCCAGTGGGTGGGTAAACTAAAGCTAAGGTTTCCACCTGCTCATCCATTCCAGCCACAGATGCAGAGAAGGATAACCAGACTCGGATATACCCCAAATACGGATATGCCTTGTCGCTCAACCCCCCCACACATGTAGACCATTCAAGGGTTGCAGGGGCACCTCAGGTAGGTGTGTCTGATACCAGTCCTGAAACATGATGGTTACCTGAGAGCCACTGCCTAATACAGCTTGGGTGGGAATTTATTACCCTTGCAGGTCTCCATTGAAGGCCGACCCAATCAGACCAGTCGGGAGCCACAGCATTGATAGTTGGCTGAGCATGGGCCCAGTCTCACAAAATTTTCTGAGGGGCCGAGACTGGGCCCGGCGATGCTGGGTGATCAGTCTGCTGCTGACTTTCCTTAAATTCCTCCGCCTCTGGCACTCGGGTTGAAAATGCCCATCTTCCCGCAATGGTAACAGAACTTGGGGCCCTGGGAGTCACTATCTGGCGGGGGGCACCTTATCTGTGGGGGGCCCTGAGAGGGGTGAGGGGGCTCCCTTGGGCTGGGGTTCTGGTTTCTGTATGACTCAGGGGCCTCGGACCTAACGGGGTACATAGTAGATTGCTTCAAGTCCGCCACCAGTTCCCGTAAATTCCTGACCTCGGCCCTCAACTCACTCTCTATGTGGGGGTTGGAGGAAATAACTTGCATTCCCACAGTGCCTGGAAAATCTGGGGATCCCTCAGACCCTCCGGACAGGCTGGTCTCCTCGGGGTGCTAGGCTCAGGGGTCCCACTAGGGTTCACCGCCCCCACACAAGGCTTCCACCCTTCAACGGTCTCCACCTCTCTAATTTCCCTCATCAATTGACAATATTCACTGAGCACCGACTTGTTATCAACCTTAAGAAAACAAAAACGATGCTCTTCTCCCACCCCCAAAATAAGTACAGCAAGTTTCCCTTAGCTGTCCACTCCACACCCAATCTCGTCATTGACCAGGTGCAGTCCTATAAATATCTTGGTATAACCTTTGACCCTGCACTTTCATTCCATGGACATATATCTGCCCTAAATTCTGTCGCCAACTCATGGCTAGGCATTCTTTACCGGCACAAGAAATGCCTCCTCCTGATGCCCTCCGCCTGGCTGTCACCTCCTCTGTCATGTCTCTCATTGACTATGGCCTTCGGTCTATGGCTCAGCAGATCAGACTGCCCTCAACAAGGTTCGCCTCACAGTTAATAAGGCCTGCAGACTTATCACTGGTGCTCCCAGACTCACTCACACATGTAGCTGTACACCCTGGCTACCCTACTCAACCTGGAAGAGCGACTCATGTATCAGACATGCCAGCTCACCTTTAAAGCCCTGGTGGCCTATCCCCCATAGGCCTATCCAACTCCATTCGCCGTACTGCACCGACCCTGATCACGCACAGCTCAAGAGCTACCCTAGTTATTCCGAGAGCCAGGACCTCTCAAGGTCAGAGGGCATTCCCCTACCGTGCGCCCCACTGGTATAACTCCCTCCCTGCCAGTGTCTCAAACTCACTAACCTTAGCTTGCTTTAAGCCCAGGCTCAGAAACTTCCTGCTTAGCTCTCACAAATGCAACTGCCGCTAGCCTAGTGTAAAATAAATAAATATATATATATATATATATATACACATTGTTTGACAATGCTCACTGAGCGGCTCCCCCCCCTTCCTTTCCCTACTAATTCCTCCTCCCTATCTCCCTCCCTTCTACTCCCACCAGCTCTCCCCGACCATAAGTTTTGCACCTTTTGTTATCTTTTGCTTTGGAGATTGTATTCTATTGTAACAAAATTGTAATTGAACTGTAACTTTTTTGTTTGTAAGTACTGTGTCCCTTGTACTACTGTTCTGATGTCCTCTTTGTGACGAGGTACCTTTGTAAATGAGCCTCTGGCTCAAAGGTTTCTAAACTGATGTTTAACTAAATAAATAAATAAATAAATATTCAGGCGGGGTAGCCCGTCGATCATGTAACTTAAGTTTTAACAGTATTACACTAGAGAATCTAGCAGACTTTAAAATATGTTCCAACCTGACCTGATTCAAGGCTGTGGCAGAGACTCCCCCTTTCCTATAGGCCTTCTGCAAAGCCCGCTCCACCCTAGTGAGAAAGGCAGATAGCTTCTCATTTCTCCACTGCTTGGCAGACCTGAACTTCCATAACAAATCTTCCCCAGTCTCGGTACTCCCAAATACCCCTTCTAAAGCAGAAAGATACTCTGCGGTGGTGGCTTCCGGACTGGTGGCCCGCAAAAACCTAATGGCTTCTAATGTGGGACCCCGCAGGCTCTCCATCAGTCTCTTCCTTTTCTCCCCCTCAGAGCATTGCCATTCCTGAACTAAGGGGGTGGCATAGTCCATCCAAGCTTCCAGGTCATCTTCCCCTGAAGGCACTGGCACTGAGCCAGAAAAAAGCTTCAGCCTGCAGTAGGAATCAAGCTGAATAGGAGGGACCACTAAGGGCAGTGGAGCCAAAATAGAACTCTTGGGAGGGCCAGGGGAGTTGCCTAGGGAGACCTGGGAGGTAGCATCACTAGACAAATCCAATGCTTGCAGCAATTCCTGGGTAGTCCTCCCCTTCATAGCCAGCAATTTAAGCAGCTTCTCTTTAAAACTATTAGTCTGGGGAGACCCTCCAGGAGTGACTGACCCACTCCGAATATGAATTAGCCTCCATCCCTGTGAGGCACCCTCCGGGTAAATCTCTGGAGGTACCTTCTCGGGGTCGATGGCCACACTACACAGGAGCAGCACCTGCAACTTCTGGTCGAGCAGGTCAGCCATACGCCCTTTCACCTCCACTTTGCCTAAACATTTTACTCGCTCTGCTGGGGAAATGATGTCCGCTATTGGGGTTCCAAGGGGCACATCTAACAGTAATACAGTTTTTTGGGAGTCCAGCTCTTCAGCTTCACCCCACCCCATCAGTCTGTGTACCATTGTCTTGATAGGCCCCAATTTAATTTTTTCCAACATATCCCCTTCCAGTTTTTCCATTTCTTATGCGCTTCCTCACTTGGCCACTAGGGGACGCTGATCCCAGCGGTGCCTCCAGTTTGTAACCCCCAGGGGGCGCTACCCTTAGGGCTACTACCCCTGCCTGCCTCCACTGAGACAGGGTGAGGGGCCCAGATCCGTTGACGGGTGCCTCCACCCAGAGGTCGAGGCTAATACTGTTGAGATTGCCTTGGTTACAGCCCTCTGGGTTACTGCAACCCCCCCTTTTGTCCCACTAGTGGCTCACACTGGAAACCAACAATTCTTTTCACCAGCACACTTACCCCCTGGGTAGTATCTTTCAGCTCGCTCCGGGGACCCCCTGTAAAGTAAGGTATAGTTATATCACAGTCACTATACAGCAGTTCACCAGGGATGCACAAACCAGCCAGGGTGTAGTTGCAACACAACAATCTGATTTATTAGAGGAGCAAATAACAAGGAAAGGGGGGAAAATCAAGTTGATTGGCTTATCACTCTAATTATCTACCTAGGGCTCTGTGCACAGGCCTGGACCTAATATTTACTGTCCCTGGGTACCCAAGCCCTAATGGCTAGTCCACCGTGGCAGCTGGTTGGGGCCCTTGACACAGATAGCGTTGCCCTCCTGAGAAGGTCAGAATGGGGAGACAGTTCAATTAAGCAGTCAGCAACATAATAGTACAACCTGAAACCACTCTTTTACACACTTGGCAGGGAGCTACCCTAGTTCAGTACTCACAACTCCAGCAAATAATGGTTCCTTCACCACTGGCAGGGCTGAGCCTGAATTTCACCGGCCTCCTCACACATTTATATGGCAAACAACAGAGGGGTACCATACCAGGCAGCTGCTTCTAGGCCCCACGCAGACTTGCAGCAGACTCAGGCAGTAAACAGCAGCTTCAGTATCACAGGTGGACCGAGCGCGATTCAGCAGATTCTCCAGTCCTCTCAGGTTGAGCCTGGTAGGTAGCTGGACTGGCACCAGCCTCCTCCGACCGCACACCGGCGGATTTAGTCCGAATTCTCAAACGGCAAAAAACGGCCGCCTCAGGCCTTCACGCGCTTCCTGTGCGAACACTACTCCAGCACAGAAGCACAGAGCTCCTCTCTTCTCCTCAGCCACAACGCATCTGCCCCTACTCAGCATGGGGCTCTCCTTACAATTCGGGCGCTACCCGATTCTATTGGCTGGCATACCTGTCAGTCAACCAATTCTTGCCCCTCAGTGGTGCGAAAAAGCGCGCCACAGCCCATAATGCCTTTCCCAACTTACAAGCAGTTCCTCTATTGGTCAGACAGCTCTCCTGAGTCCCGAGGTACTGATTGGTCCAATTCAGCAGTTCTGGACCAAAATGGAGGAGACAATCGAAACAGTCTTTACTGCAAAGGAAGGCAGGTTAGAACAACTTCATTATCATTATTATTTTACGTTATTTCAAGCAAACAATCACATCCTCCAGCAGAGCTCCCTCTGCACCACTAGCGATGGCAGAAAGGAGCTATTTTTCAGTGTCCCAGGCGGGACTCTGGCATACAACCACACAGCCCCCCCCGATTTCAGTTAATTACGACTGCAACAGGCAGCCCTTAAAGAGACAGCTTACGGAGGCTTTAAAAGCACTCAGTGGCTACCCATTTACACGGCTTTATGCCGATCACCAACCAGGCATGGAGCATGGAAACGAGCACCAAGAAAGCTTTCAGGAACCCCCATTTGTAAGGGGGTTACATGGGTATAGCCCACTAGGCACAAGTGCCTGTTTTCAGGGGTGACCTGGGAGCACTGGGGAGGTTAAGTGACTTACTCAGAGTCACACAGTGTACAAGTGGAGGTTGTGGGAATCAAACCCAGGTCTGCTGGATTTATCAGTCTCATTCACAGCTGGTTACTCTAATCTCTAAGCTATACTGCCTGCCAATTAGCATATTTGACTTGCGTATGCTTTGCTAATGCGCATGCGAAAGCTTGTTTATATAAACCCGTATCTGGCAGGCAGTAGCCCGCGTTTTCTGCAGTTGTTCCTGGTGTGTTATCATTACAGTAAACTTGCCATCTTACTCCATGTTGGTGTCTGCGCAATTATTACACATACGACAGAATACCCACTTAGTAGCAACTGCTGGTTTTTCTTTCTTTCTTTTTTTTTTGTAAGAATATTTTTAATAATTTTTTCAGGTTACATGAACATACATTTCATCCTACTACATCACTAGTGTTACACTGTAGTGAAAAAAGAGAATAACTGATAGGTTACCGTGAGTTACTGGGGAGTAATGCCATTGAGAGGTTCTGGACACATAGGAACCTCGAGAGTGAAGCTCGAGAGGCTCTAGTGTGTCCAGAACCTCGAGATGGTAGGACTCCCCAGTAACTCACACTAACCTGTCAGCTATTTTTTTAATATATGGATCCAATTTTTTTGACCATTTTGTAAGCGGTGGTCGGCCACTGCAATGAAGGACTCTCTTGGTCCTGGCCAACCGCCACATTGTCTTGCTCCTCCCTGCTCTTCCCCATAAGCCATAAGTTTAGTAGGCAGACCTTTGTCTGTGTTCAGGGAAAGCCGCCTAAACCAGATATTTAAATTTTTTGTTGAACTGGGCCCTCAAAAAAGTATCTGTGGAGCAGATAGAGCTGAAGTGGAGCAAAGAAAAAACAGTGGTCATAACGCTGAGGATTTCTCTCCGTATGTGAGAGAGAGGACCACCATGTTTTTGAAGTTGATCTGCTCGCCCACGTTGGAAAAGTGACCAGTTGGAAGGCATGCTTAGGAAAATGTAGGGGCTAACTTGCAGTTGCGCTGTTGAGTTTTGAAGTAATAGTATCGTTCAGGTACGGAACAATGGTATTACCATCTCTGAACGATACTATTATCAGTTGTAAAGTGTAGTGTTATCGGTCTTGGAGCGATGGTATTACCGGAAACAAATTGTGTGCTTTACTACTCTATTAAATGGCATATCCATATATTAAAAATAGATTTACAGCTAACCAGTAACAATAAGGAGAGAGAGAGAGGGAGAGAGAATTATGTCTACATACATTGTTAGAGTTTAAGTACCATATATTGACTTTGTATTTAATACCTTTGGTCTTCATGTATCATAGGGTCATTGGAGAAGTCAAGCAGGCCATTTCTTAGGCACTTGCAGAGAAAGAGGAGATTCACTCTTGTGCGGGAGAGCACACTGTCAGGGACACATCTTTTCTTTCTGTGTCTCATGGCATAAGTGACTGTTCGTGGTACATAATGTAATGAACCCATCTGTCCATCTGATCCTCTCTGTGGTCCAATCTGTGTGGTATTTTTTCCATTTGACAAATGGTTATCATCAATGCATGCCACTACTGAATAGTGTGGGGGTGGGGTGGTGTAAGACACAATTTAATGATTGCCTTGTTGGCCCTCATAGTCAGGATCCTGAATAAGTACTGTTTTGCTTATCTTTAATATTTGCTGGCAGCCTTAGCAGTAAGCCCTGCTCAGCTGTGAGTGACACTGTAGAGCTGATTATTTCTTGCACTGCTGAGCTGACCCATTCCCAGAACGATAGTATTTTAGGACATTGTCAAAAAAGTGTGTGCATGTGTGAGTCTTTTGGTTCTGCAACTGTGCTAACATGCTGCAGATTATCATTTCCTGGTATGTGGCTTGGATAGTTGTGGAGGCAGTATAGCACAACAGTTTAAGGCTCTGAACTGCAAATCTGGAGACCTGGGTTTGAATCTCACAGCCCCCACTTGCATACTGTGTGTCCCTGAGCAAGTCACTTAACTTCCCTGTGCTCCCAAGTTGCACCCTGTAAAAAAGCTTTCAGCTTAGTGTGTCTCACCTGGTTAAACAATTGGGAAAATAAAATATGCAGGGTTTTGAAGTACCTAACTGAGACTTTCCAAGCAAATTCCTTTAGAATGTGTACAGCGATTACCCTGTGTGCATTTTGCAGGGCCTTTGTCCAGGCATCTGGTGTTAAAAACCAATTTCAGGCTGGCTCAGTGGCACTGAGGGTTGAGGCACTGGACGCCACACCTCATGCCACGCTGGCGAACCGGGTTCGGAAACAAGCCAGGGTGTCGGAGGCCGGTGGAGAGGGAGAGAATGTGAGATGCTGCCAGCTGGCAGCGCCTCACCTCGGGAGGGGAAACCCAGCTCTCTCTCGGAGCTTGGCCACCCCCTGGTGGAGGCTGGAGGGACGGTGCCACTCATGAGGAGCTGTGACATTAGGTCGATGTGGAGGGCGGAAGGGACCCGGTCCGGAGCTGCGGTGCGCACGTGCACCTCCACGTGCATGCGCCACCGCTTCTGGGGGTCCTGGGTAGTATGCGGAGGAAATCATGGGGGCTGACATGGATGATGCCCCTGGACTGACTCTGGGGATCCGCCGGGGTGTGCATGGTGCTAGAAGCCCCCGAGGGACCCTGAGTTTGGTAGGCTCGGTGGATGCAGAAGTCGACCCGCCACAGGAGGATAAAAATAGTTGACAAAAAAAAACAAACAATTTCGCTCTGTCTCACACTTTTCTTTGAAATGGTTTGTACTGTGTTGTTTCAGCTGGTTCAGAGCCTGATATATATTGGAGATCAAATCAAGGCCTCTGTCTGTAATTGTCCATAGTCTGCCTTGTGTAACCCCCCCCCCAAATTGAGGCTTTCCTTAAGTGTCTCCCAGGGCTCCTCTGATGCCCACTGCCAGGCAGACGTCCTGCAGAGATGATAAATCCATGTGGTTAGTGTCCTTCTATGGATCTGTGTGGGAGTGCCTTAATGTGTCTCCGTGCCTGTCCCTTTAAGGCCACAGTCAGTGTGTATACTGTGAATGGCCTGGGCTGGGTCCGAATGTTTCAGAGTATGCGAACAGCCAGGCATCGCCTTGATTTGTCTCACTCTGCTGTCGCTAGAAGAGCAGAGGGAGCCCTACATAGTGCTCTAAGTGTTTACTTCTAGTTCGCAGCTGTTTTTAAAGTGGCGCTATCCCAAGGGCTACTGCCCCTGCCTGACTAACCACTGACAGGTTGAGGGGCCTGGATCCAATGGCGAGTGCCTCCATCCAGAGGTCAGGGTTTGCAGTAGTTAAACTAACTTGGTCACAGCCCTCTGGGACACTGTACCCCCCCTTTCTTCCCACTAGTGGCCCACACAATGCATCAGGAATATCTTCACAATGGACACTTACCCCCAGGACTGGCTCTGTTGACTGGACTCTGGGGACCCCCTGTAAAACAAGATGATTCAATGCAAAAGCCACAGTACAATACTTTAACATAAACGAATACCTCAGACAGTGTAACTTTGCTGAAACAAACATCTGATTTATTTAAGGAGCTGTAACGAGGAAGGGGGAAATCAGGTTAATTAAATTAAACACATTAATAATCACAGTACTGTCTGCATAGTCAGAGTCCCAAATTGTCACTTTCACTGGGTACCCAGGATGGGGGCTAGCCAGGATCGGTGCAGCTGGTTGGGGCCCTGTGATGGAAAAACACTGGCACAATACCCAAATTGTAATCTGGAGCCGGTTGGCTCAGTTCGTGAAGAAATGAAAAAAACAACAATTAGATGACACACTTGCAATTCAATAAACAGATGGCAGGGAGCTACCCTGCTTTGTACTCACAAACTCAATGCTGGGAACTGGATGGAAGGCAGATTGTCCTGGATTGCCAGGAGGAGCAGACCCTGTGGACAAGGTCCTTGTGACTGGACCTCACTGCAGTTTAGAGCAAATGGATGTAGTCTGATTAGCTGGGGTTTACTTCCAGCTTCATGCACTCAATTCACTGTACAGGGGATTTGAAACGCGATTCCCCACAAGCACTACACACATTTATATGTAAAAGGAAAGTACTATACCAGGCAGGCTGCTTCTCTATCCCGATCGCAATTACTGCACAATACCCAGGAGAACACACAACAGATTCAGTTCCTGACAGACCGAGCGCGATTCAGCAATTTCTCCAGTCTTCTACAGGGTGAGCCTGGTTTCTACTCTTCACATCTCCTTGATTCTCTTCACAGGTCGGATTCAGTCCGAACAGGTGCTTGCACAAGCTGCAGACCGAAACTTAGGGCCTTACACGTGATTCCCACGCTAAAACTACACACCGAAGAAGCACACAGCTCCCTGTCTCTTCACTGCCCAAACTGATCTGATCTTTCCAGTAGACAGAGCCGGGCATTTCCTTTGAGTTCCTCCCAGTTCAGTTGGCTGGTCTGGCTGTCATTCACAATAAGCTCCCCCTGTTGGTGCAAAAAGGCGCCAAAGTCCAAACTACAGTTCCCAGAGGCATCTGCCATACAGTCCCATTGTGGCTGGCTCAACTTAAGAGTCCAAGTTCTGATTTGCCAGCAGCAGGCTCCATTTTAAAGGTCCCCCACGCTGATTGGTCCAGTTCAGCAGTTCAATTCCAACATAGAGGGGAAACACACACAGAGTTCCAGCTGCAATAAAACAGTTTAGATAAACTGCAATCTCACAAATGCTGCTAAATGATTACAGGCAAACAGTTACAGCTTTCAGATGGGCTCCCTTTGCACTCTTAGTGACTGCAAAAACGGAGCGAATTGGCAGCAGCCCAGGCGGGATTCGAGCATTAGAACACACAGTCCCCCCTCCTCAATTAATTGTGGTCACAAGCAGGCAGCTCTTAAAGAGACAGTACCAGAGGCTCTAAAAGCACTCACACTCAAGCAGCTTAAACGGTGAACACCTCCAGACTTGGAGCATTCAAGCAAGCTCCTGGAAGACTTCTGGGAACCCCCATTTGCAGGGGGGGTTACACCCTTCCCAGCCTGGGAAAGCTTGGTGTCCGCGTCAAGCAAATACCCCCATAAGTTTCAGTACAACCATATACATTTTCATTAGTATCACATTATGGTCATACATGTAATCATCAGTCAATATATCACTTTATCAGAAACACATTTCTGAAACTTTGCAGTACGTCACTCTTTACACAGTGTTACACACACACATTGTACCATAACTCAGGTTATTATCTCTCGTACATGAAACCTGAAGAGAGGGGGCCCTTCCCTATCAGCTACCTTGGGGCTGGATGGGGCAGGGGCACCATACCTGGAGGGCAACACAAGTAACTTGGAGTTAGCACTGATGTTCAGTTTGGGCAATGAGCTCGGGGACACATACACTCCTTTATGGACAACATTGAGAGGCAAGTCCACAAGCCTCCCAGGGGAATCATAACTGAGGTGCACCACAGCCTTTACAGCTCGACCAGTCTTTCTAGGGGGAACTGTTACATTCTCTGCACTCTGAGCCTCATTTTCAGCATTGTCCTCACTTGTCAGGGGAGTCTCCATTGGGGTAGAGAGGCTAGAACTTGGGGCACTTTCAGCTCCAGGAGTTACAATCTCTGAGTCCACAACACTTGGCTCACATGGAGAGCTTTCTGACACTGACAGTGAATTATCAAGGCACTCAACACACTCTTCTAGTTCTGGTATGTCACCAGTCTGTTCCAGTCCATCATTTTTCTCCTCTGAAAGCTCAAACAGTTCAACCATACACAATGATTCCATATCATCTGACTTAATGCTGTGCGCTTCACTTTCTGAGAGCATTGGCTCCAGGGACAAAGCTGGGGGCTTAGACAGTCCAGAAGGCCCAGCTTCATCTCCAGGATTGACTAGGGGATTGCCACGAAACAATTAACTCAGTTTGTAAGAAGGGTATTATTCAAAACCACACTCACTTTCCTCTAACATGGACTGACAGTCATGTTCAACTGGGACTGGTGGAGGGGCACACTTTAACTCAGCTTCTGTAGGTGCAGACTTTCTTGATTTCTTCTTAGCAGCAGTTCTAGTCACTGGTCCAGAGGGGGCATTTTCTGGGGGTTCAGACTCAATCAAGATTTGTCCAATGGGCAGTAAATTATTTCTATGCATTGTTTTAACATCTTTTGAATTATTCTCAGGCCATACTTCGTACACAGGCAGATCATCTAGTTTGCCCACTACAATGTGAGGGAGATGGTGCCATCTGTCAGCAATCTTATGTTTGCCATGCAGTCCCAGATTTCTTAGCAATACCTGATCTCCCTCTTGGAGTTCCTGTGCTTTCACCTTTTTATCATACCTTTCTTTGTTGGCCAGATTTCTTTTGGCAGCCATGGTTTGAGCCAGTTGGTATGCATGATTTAGCTGGGCCTTTAACTTTTGCACATACTGTAAATAGTTGTCAGCTTGAACCCCATCAGGAGAGACCCCAAAGCACACATCTACCGGCAGTCGAGCTTCTCTTCCAAACATCAGGTGGTAGGGGGAGAACCCAGTGGCATCACTTTTGGTGCAGTTGTAGGCATGTACCAGGGTGCTAATTTGTTGGCTCCATCTAGGCTTGTCCTTTGGGTGGAGGGTGCCTAGCATATCTAGCAAGGTGCAGTTGAAACGTTCAGGCTGTGGGTCCCCTTGGGGGTGGTAAGGGGTGGTTCTGGACTTTGCACTCTCCACAGAGAAAGCATCTCTTTGATCAGACAACTCTCAAAGTCTCTCCCTTGATCAGAATGGATTCTTTGTGGAGCCCCATAGTGAACAAAAAAGTTTTCTACAAGTACTTTTGCCACAGTGGATGCCTTCTGGTCCTTGGTGGGGAAAGCTTGGGCATATCTTGTAAAATGGTCAGTGACCACTAGCACATTACTAATATTTCTTTGATCTGACTCCAAACTCAGAAAATCAATACAGACCAGCTCCATGGGTGCACTGGTGGTGATGTTAACAAGGGGCAGCCCTCTGGGGCAAAGCTTTCCTCTGTAAGCAGCGACTACAAGTTTGAATGTGTTGCTCCACATCAGCCCCCATCTTAGGCCAGTAGAATCTGTATCTCACCAAGTCAAGTGTTCTGTCTATACCAAGGTGCCCCATGTGGTTGTGTAAGGACCTCAGTACTGAGTCTCGAAAGGCAGTGGGCAGCACTGGTTGTTGTTTGTCTACTTGTCCCCCTCTGCCTACTGTTCCTCTGTATAACAGTCTATTGATCAGTTTCAACTTAGGACCTTCTTTGTATAACAATGCAGTTCTCAGATCAGTGGAACGTAATTTGGACACATCTTTCCCTGCATAGAGGGCTTCTAAAGCTGATTTGATCATGGGAGCGCGGGATTGAGCCCGCTGAATACTGTCATTGTCCAGCTGAGGCAGTGCACCAATGTCTATTGCAGAAAAGTGGCAATAAGCAGCAGGTATGCAATTCTCAGAGGGTCCCAAACAATCCACCATACAGTCCACTGCGTCCGTGTACATTTGTTCCTCCCTGTCAAACTTCTGGCAGAGTGCTCGAATATCAGGTTCTGACAGTCTGACCCAGTCATTCTGGGGAACAGGCCTCCGAGAGAGAGCATCAACATCTATGTGGTTCAGGCCTGCTCTGTATTCAACAGCATAGTCATATGTAGATAATGCAGAAAGCCACCTATGGCCGGTGGCATCCAACTTAGCTGAAGTCTGCACATAGGTCAAAGGATTATTGTCAGTCTTTACTAGTAACTTAGCCCCATACAAGTACTCATGGAATTGGTCAACAATAGCCCACTTCAAAGCTAGGAACTCTAACTTATGTACAGGATAGTTCTTTTCGGATTGGGTCAGGCTTCTACTGGCAAAGGCCACTGGTCTCAGGCCATTCTCGTGCTCTTGGTACAACATAGCCCCTAACTCTTGCAAGCTAGCATGAGTGTGCAGGACATAAGGTTTTGTTGGATCAGTATAGGCCAACACGGGAGCATGGGTAAGTTGATATATGATCTCATGAAAAGCAGTCTCACAATCAGGAGTCCAGCGGGCCCCAAATACTTCACTTGGACGAAAATACACTCTTTCAGTCTCAAGAGACGCTGACTTTTTGTATCTTTTGTGGGTTGGGGGATACCCTTGAGTAAGGTTAAGTAAAGGGCGGATCACTCTTGAATAGTCCTTAATGAAACACTGATAATAACCACAGAATCCCAGGAATCTTTGCAGTTCTTTTAGATTTTTGGGCTGTGGCCAGGTGGTCAAGGCCTCAACTTTACTTAGGTCGGTCTCTATTCCCTCGGTAGATACTATGTGTCCCACATACTTTACTGATGTTTGAAAGAATTGACACTTATCAATGGACCATTTAAGGCCAAAGTCTTCCAGTCGGTCCAACACCTTGAATAGTCTGCTTTCATGTTCCTCCAGTGAGCTGCCAAACACAATAACATCATCTAGGTATACCAGGCACTCTAGTAAGTTCATGTCCCCCACTGCACGCTCCGTCAATCATTGAAAAGTGGCTGGGGTGCCTGAAATCCCTTGCAGCATCCTCATGAATTGATAGAAGCCAAGCGGACAGATAAAGGATGTCTGCTCACGGTCCTCACTTTCCATTCAGCTGGCAACGGGGAGTCACCAAAATCAAACAAGTCAGGCGTTACTCTGTCATTCTTCCCTGAACTCTTGCTACTGGGTAGCACTGCAGTGTCTGCACAATGCACATTAGCCAGGGTGCAACCTCTATTTACTCGAATCTCTCTGTCAGACACATTATGAACTTGAACCATTACCCTTCTGGCATAAGCATGGGCTCTAGCAGGCAAAATACTAGGCTTGACCAGCAGTCCCTCCGGCAATTTTCCATTGCCTGGTGCATCCAACATTAATATTTTATTCTTGACATCCTTTCTGATATGGACCTCTCCTGTAAGATACACTGGGCATTTGCGCCAGGATCAAAGACTCGGATCCTTTTCCAGACAACTCCAACCGTTCCTCTGGTTCCACTTTGTCAGCATCTCTCTGTGCCTCATAGGCCTTCTTGATCAAGGCCAGAATTCTTAAAGCTCTACTAGTCCTTGACCCCTGTTTTTCATAACACAACTGTGCCAGCCGTCCAAACATATGTGCACTAGTCCCAATTAGTAAAGGAACCCCATCATACAGTCCAGTAGGGGGACACACTAAGGCCAGGGTCTCTACTTGCTCTGCCACCCCAGCCACGGAGGTGGGAAAAGACAGCCAAATTTGGATATATCCCGAGTAGGGGTAGGCCTTCTCATGTAACCTCCAAACATGCAGCCCCTCCAACGGTTGTAAGGGTACATCAGACAAATACTTCTGATACCAGTCTTGGAACATAATTGTCACTTGGGAGCCACTGTCTAATACAGCTCTTGTAGACACTCCATTCACCTTTACAGTGGTGTCCACGGAGGGACCCACTATCCTGGACCAGTCTGGAGAGTCGGTAGCGGGGGCCTGGGCAACTGACCTTGCCACAAAGCGACGCGAGTTAACATTTTTGGGACCTTCACTGTGGTCATTTCATGCCTCTTAACCACTGTTTTTGTGCTCCCAAAGCTCTCTCCTTGTGCTGGCTCACTACTCTCTCCAAGTCTTTCCGAGACCGGCATTCCTCTTCATGTGCCCATCCTTCCCACAATTATGGCAAAATATGTCAGCTGAAGTTTGGGGTGACCGAAGCATCACATTGGGGGCTGCGGCATTGGTACTGTCAATAGAAAACCTTGATGCCACCTCAGCCGGCGGTGGGGTGGACATTTAGAGACATCTCTTCAGTTTCCTCACTTCCATGGTCAAGGCATCAAGTTTCGAACTGTTGTCAACATGAGGTGCCTGGGTGGGCACCCCCATCCCCATAGCAGAAGCAGTTGGGCAAGTGTCAGTGCCCGTACTCATAGGAGTGGCCTTCATGATGAGACTGTCTGTTGCTTTCCTAATCTCCCTCAGCAGTTCACTCCATGGTGGCACACCCTTTTCCTTCTCAGAGCACTCATTAACTGCCAACCCTTGCCCCTGAACTTCACTTGACGGGTCACCCTCAGTCACTCGGGTCATAGCAGCAGCTATTGGTGCAAGTCCCTCCCGGGTTGCCTTTTCTCAACTCCTCGAATTTCTCCCATTAGCTCATCATAGGAGGGTTGGGATTCCAGTTGATTGGCCAGGCGTAACTGAAGCAACAGCAGTTCTGAGAAGGGGGCAGACTTAAGGATCCTGTCCAGCCTGGTTCGGTCCAATTCAGTCGCTGGCAAACTACCCTTTCTGAGGCATTCTTGCAACAATTTTTCCAGCCGAGATACATACACAGACAACAACTCCCTGATATTGTTGTGCATTTCACTCCACCACAGGTCCTCATCGGAATCTGGGTCCTATACACATTCTCCAAGGCCTCAAGATAGTCCTGTGCAGTCGCTTCAGGGTTACTGGCCCATTTGGCATGGATGGTAGCCGGGCAGGACCTCGAGGCTCTCACTTACCCTCTTTTGCTTTTCTGCTTCTGAGCATTGCCATTCTAGCACTTGAGGGCAACATAGTCTATCCAGGTCTCCCAGTCATCCTCCCCTTGTGGGGTGGGGAGGGTGCGGAAAAATTTTCAACCTCGATAGAGTCGTGGTATTGGCGGGTGGACATGGGGGCTTGCACTGGCCTTGAAGGAGGGCAATAACGGGTGCTGGAGGGAGATGGTGTTGGTGGAGGAACGTTCTCAGGTGGCAATAATAGTTTCTTTAAATTCTCCACAGTTTTCCCTTCCTCCAGGAACAATTTAGCAAATTTCTCCTCAAAAGTTTCAGATAGTGGGGGGGGGCTCGTTTTCCCCAGGGTCTTTACTGTCTTTAGTTATCACTTTCCAGGCAGTGATGGCTTCCTCTGGGGTAATGGTCTGTAGCACTTTAGAACTGTCTATAGGGTCCCTACACTCTATTAGAGCCATGAAAGTTTGGGCGAGCAGATCAGCCAGCCACCCCACCATCACAGGGTTTCGTAAACATTTGACCTGGGAAAGTATTCCCTCTACAGTGTCCATACTGGTACCCAGCGGGATATCCAAGACAAGTATAGCATTTTGGGGGTCGATCTCCTGCCCAGAACACCACTTCACCAACTGGTGCACAGCCGCTTCTGTTGGGGTACCCATTTATTTTTAACAGTAATTCGTAAGTGTGGCCACTAGAGGATGCTAATCCCAGTGGTGCCTCCAAGATGTAACCCCCAGGTGGTGCTATCCCAAGGGCTACTACCCCTGCCTGACTGACTACTGACAGGTTGAGGGGCCTGGGTCCAATGGCGAGTGCCTCCACCCAGAGGTCAGGGTTTGCAGTAGTCAAACTAACTTGGTCACAGCCCTCTGGGACACTGTAACCCCCCTTTCTTCCCACTAGTGGCCCACACAATGCATCAGGAATATCTTCACAATGTACACTTACCCCAGGACTGGCTCTGTTGACTGGACTGTGGGGACCCCTGTAAACAAGATGATACAATGCAAAAGCCACAGTACAATACTTTAACATAAATGAATACCTCAGACAGTGTAACTTTGCTGAAACAAACAGATCTGATTTATTTAAGGAGCTGTAACAAGGAAGGGGGAAATCAGGTTAATTAGGTTAAACACAATAATCACAGTACTGTGCGCATAGTCAGAGTCCCAAATTGTCACTTTCACTGGGTACCCAGGATGGGGGGGGCGCTAGCCAGGATCGGTGCAGCTGGTTGGGGCCCTGTGATGGAAAAACACTGGCACAATATCCAAATTGTAATCCGGAGCCGGTTGGCTCGGTTCGTGAAGAAATGAAAAAAAAACAACAATTAGATGACACACTTGCAATTCGAGAAACAGATTGCAGGGAGCTACCCTGCTTTATACTCACAAACTCAGTGCTGGGAACTTGATGGAAGGCAGATTGTCCTGGATTGCCAGGAGGAGCAAACCCTGTGGACAAGGTCCTTGTGACTGGACCCCACTGCAGTTTAGAGCAAATGGATGTAGTCTGGATTAAGCTGGGGTTTACTTCCAGCTTCATGCACTCAATTCACTGTACAGGGGATTTGAAACGCGATTCGCCACAAGCACTACACACATTTATATGTAAAAGGAAAGTACTATACCAGGCAGGCTGCTTCTCTATCCTGATCGCAATTACTGCACAATACCCAGGAGAACACACAGCAGATTCAGTTCCTGACAGACCGAGCGCGATTCAGCAATTTCTCCAGTCTTCTACAGGGTAAGCCTGGTTTCTACTCTTCACATCTCCTTGATTCTCTTCACAGGTCAGATTCAGTCTGAACAGGTGCTTGCACAAGCTGCAGACCAAAACTTAGGGCCTTACACATGATTCCCACGCTAAAACTACACACCGAAGAAGCACACAGCTCCCTGTCTCTTCATTGCCCAAACTGATCTGATCTTTTCAGTAGACAGAGCCGGGTATTTCCTTTGAGTTCCTCCCAGTTCAGTTGGCTGGTCTGGCTGTCACTCACAATAAACTTTCCCTGTTGGTGCAAAAAGGCGCCGAAGTCCAAACTACAATTCCCAGAGGCATCTGCCATACAGTCCCATTGTGGCTGGCTCAGCTTAAGAGTCCAAGTTCTGATTTGCCAGCAGCAGGCTCCATTTTAAAGGTCCCCACGCTGATTGGTCCAGTTCAGCAGTTCAGTTCCAACATAGAGGGAAACACACAGAGTCCCAGCTGCAATAAAACAGGTTAGATAAACTGCAATCTCACAAATGCTGCTAAATGATTACAGGCAAACAGTTACAGCTTTCAGATGGGCTCCTTTGCACTCTTAGCGACTGCAAAAGCGGAGCGGTGGCAGCAGCCCAGGCGGGATTCGGACATTAGAACACACAGTCCCCCCATCTCAATTAATTATGGTCACAAGCAGTCAGCTCTTAAAGAGACAGTACCAGAGGCTCTAAAAGCACTCACACTCAAGCAGCTTAAACGGTGAACACCTCCAGACTTGGAGCATTCAAGCAAGCTCCTGGAAGACTTCTGGGAACCCCCATTTGCAGGGGGGTTACAGGAGGATTCTGTAGTTGGCATTTTTTAGCAGTCTGGGAAAAAAAAAACACAAGCTGAAATTCCACATGCTGGAATTCTCACTGACAACTAACTGATAGATAAGAGCTGAGCATAAATCTCAGAGTGGACATCCACACACATAGACTCACAGTTTAAATGGATTGGATCATTCAAATATAAGGATAAATATTAGTGGACACTGATAGGTGTGCAATCTGATTGGGACAATTAAATACATACATGATAGATGGTTGGTGCATTCAAAGGGGGAATAAGAATCAACTACTCTCAAGAGAGTGTATAAGATGCTGAAAGACAGTGAGGAGGGTTGTTGTTGGTTACTCTCTTGGAGTGGAAGGAAGAACTAAGCTTGGGGCCTACCCTTCTAACTATGTCCGTGGGAGCTGGCAGTTAGCATAGGGTCAGTGTCTCTACAAGAATAGGGAAGGGTAAGATTAATTCTAGCATATCTCAGTGAAAGCCCTTTTCTGTTTTGTCATCTGTTATTTAAAAACATCTGTTTACTTTTCCTGTATCAGTGTTATTCTCTTGTGTTGAATATAGATATCCTGTAGTGTTTCTTTTCACTTTCTGTTAAGTAAAAAGCTATTTATTTACTTAACAGTTGTGACGGTGTTGTCATTTTTCTAAGGTAATACATGGTTTCCACTGGCTGAGGTAAACTCTGTTTAGCATCCGCCATCCAAGAGAGAGACACAGTACCAGACTTTAATTTGTGCAATTGCATGTTTGATTACCCAAGTTTGTAAACTTGGAGGTGGGCGCTGGAGCGAACTCCAGCTGGTGGCAGTGAATACCCAAGGACAGACACCTCTCTAAAAGCTGTTCCAGCCCAGAGAGAGAGAGAGGTGGGTTGTCACAATTAGTGGCAGAGGTGGGACGATAATAGCGGACTGTTTAGCACACTGAGATACAGAGTTTGCCGATGGAACATTTACCCTAGCAGTTGCGAAACAGGATATATAAGAGAATAAACTTGTACAACTGTTTTTTTTTTTTTTTTCCCAGTTAGCACAGTATAGTGTAGGGTTAGAGAATGGTCTCCGCGGAGTATGACTCTCTTACTGTGCAACAGCTTTGCGAAAAGTGCAAGGAAAAGGGGGTTCAGCTTGAAGGTCTAAAACACAAGAAACAGGCAGACCTCATAGCTGCCCTTGTGGCACATGACCTGAAGCAGACAGTCTCTGGGGGTGAGTCAGGAACTGATGTAGCAGACCCCCCAAACCAGCTTGATGCACTGCATCTGCAGCTGTTGCTGCAAGACAAGGTGCTGGAGGTGAAAAGACTGGGTGCTGAAGCAGAAACACAAAGGTTGGACGCAGAAACAAAAAGATTGGAAGCCGAAACAAAAAGATGGGAAGCAGAGACAAGAAGACAGGAAGCAGAGAAAGAACTGGAAGAAAAGAGACTGGCAGACAGAGAGAAAGAACGCCAAGACAGAGAGAGGGAACGACAGCGTGAACTTCAGAGACAACAGCACGAGAAGGAGATGATGACCCTGCGCAACCAGCAAACCGTGAGTAATGGTGGAGTGAGTTCTCCTCATGAAGCCAAAATTAATTCTAAATTGTTCCCTCAGTTTAGAGAGGGAGATGACCTTGATCTATTTTTAAAGTAATTTGAGAGAGTATGTGAGCAATTCCAATTGACTAAGGCTTCGTGGTCAACTTATCTCATACTCTTACTTATGGGGAGGGCTTTGCATGCATCTTCTAAAATGAGCAATGAAGACTATGCTGATTATGATAAGGCTAAAACAGTGTTGTTGAAATGTTTTGAATTAACTCCTGAGGCTTATAGAAGGAAATTTAGGGAGTTAAAGAAAAGCCCAGAAGACATTTATGTAGAACTGCAGGTTCAACTGTGTACTTACCTTGATAGATTGGTGGAGGGAGCTAAAGCAGACACTGTGGAACTAATCAAAGATTTGTTGGTGAGGGAACAATTTCTTAAAATTGTACCTGAGGATATGCGCGTCTGGCTCCTAGACAGGGCATGCACTTCCTCAAAGGAGGTGGCAGCAAGCGCTGACATGTACATGTCTAGCCGGCCATATGCACAGCGCACGTCTCATGGTGGGGGGGGCAGCACTTGGTTATAAGGGGTCCCATGGGGAGACAGCCCAAAGGAAATCAGCCTGCACCTGAGCCCAAAGCAGAACCCTCTAGTTCTAAAGGGACTTAACAGACAGGACCCAAGAAATGTCATATTTGCAATGAAGTGGAGCACTTGAGACATAACTGCCCTCAGAAAATGGTTAAGGGGCAGAGGCATGGGGAGGGGGTGATCAAAATAGCACTGGTGTGTTTTTGGGGTGTGTCCAGCCTGAAGAACCACTCTCTTCTGATGAGAAGCTGCATCCCATTGTAGTTAATGGAATAGTAACACAGGGACTGAGGGACACAGGTGCTTACATCTCCCTGGTGAGGCAGGATCTTATCTGGGCAGAGCAGATGTTGCCTGGGAAATACTCCAGGATCCAGACAGCCACAGGGCCAGCAGTCCAAATACCAATGACTAGAGTCTTCCTGAGCTGGGAGGGGGGCCATGGACAAAAGGAAGTGGGGATCGTAGAGGACCTCTGTATAAATGTGATCATGGTGAATGATTTTGACCACAGGGAAAAATTGGTGTGTGTTGCAACTCATAGTCAGGCAAAAGGGCAAGCTTCTGAGGGGGAAGAAAGGGTGACTCAAGGTGGTCCAGCCCCTCCCTCAGCAGCTGAGGTATTGGCTAGCACAGGGGAGGGGCTGGCTAGAAGCAGCAGTCCTGAGACCCAGTCACAAATAGAGGAGCCCACAGGACTTCCTTCTGAAGGGGCGCTGGGAAGGGTCAGACGAGGGCAGCTGAGCACCGCATAGCGAACTGACCCTACCTTGCAAAAACTGAGGAAACTAGCTAATAGGGCTGAGGGTCCTGGGGGGGGGTAAAGAGTCCATTTACTGGGACAATGGGCTGCTGTACAGAGAATGTACAACAGAGGAAGGGCTAGATGGTGAGGTGCTCCAGCAGCTGGTAGTCCCTAAGGTTCACCATCAGCAGCTTTTGGCCCTTGCTCATGATATCCCTTTTTCAGGCCACTTGGGGGTGAGGCACACGAAAAAGCGGCTGACCAACAATTTCTTCTGGCCTGGTATTGGCAAGGATGTGGAAAATTATTGCAGGACTTGTCCACAGTGCCAACAGGTGGGGAAAATGGGGGACAAGGCCAAGGCAGCTTTGGTGCCCATGCCCATTATTGATGAACCCTTGAAGAGGGTAGCTGTGGACATAGTGGGGCCATTGAGCACCTCAAGTCGCACTGGCAAGTGGTATGTCCCGGTAGTTGTCGACTATGCCACAAGATACCCAGAGGCAGTGGCCCTATCATCCTCTGAGGTGGAACCAGTGGCAGATGCACTGTTGGGAATATTTAGCCAGGTGGGCTTTCCCCAGGAGATACTATCAGATCGGGGTGCCAGTTTCATGTCAGGGTTAATGAGTAGTTTGTGGGAGAAGTGTGGGGTAAAGCAGCTCAAAACCTCCCCATACCATCCCCAAGCTAATGGTCTGGTGGAGCAATTTAATTCAACCCTTACAACCATGCTAAGGACTTTTGCAGACCAGCATAAGAGGGACTGGGACAAATATTTGCCTCATCTCCTATTTGCATACAGGGAAGTCCCACAGGAGTCCACAGGGTTCTCACCTTTCGAGCTCCTATTTGGTCATAGGGTGCGGGGGGCCCCTAGATTTGATTCAGGATGAATGGGAGGGTGACCATGCCTCCCAAGGGGAGTCTGTTGTGGAGTATGTCCTGAACTTCAGGACCCACCTTAAGGAGCTCATGGGGCTTGCTCAGAAGCACTTGGCCACTGTGTAACAGTGGCAGAAAGTCTGGTATGACTGCGGGGCCTGAGCCAGAGAATATAATGGCACAGCGAGTGATGACACTCATCCCTGTCCAACAGAATAAACTACAGGCAGCATGGGAGGGGCCATTCTCCATTGTCTAAAAGGTTAGTGATGTCAATTACATGATAGAGCTACCGGACAGGAGATGCAGGCGAAAGGTGTATCGTTAACATGCTGAAGCCCTACTATGACAGCGAGGAATTGGTCCTTGCTGTATGCAGTACCCCAGAGGAGGAAACTGAGATGGATCCACTGGTGGACCTGCTTGGAGAGGCCTGGGTTGCATCCTCTATGGACAACCTTACCCTCTCTGAGCAGCTAAAGTCAGCCCAGGTGCAAGAAATTCGGGGTGTGCTGAGAGAATTTGAGGACATGTTCACAGGGAAACCAGGGTACACCACGATGACAGAGCACCCTGAGGATACAGGGACCCAGGTTCCCCTGAAACAGTCTCCCTACAGGGTACCTGAGCACGTAAAACAGACCATGAAAGAGGAGCTCAAGGAGATGCTGTAGCTTGGAGTAATCCAGGATCTAGTAGCCCCTGGGCATCACCTGTGGTATTGATCCTCAAAAAGGACAGCACCACATGATTCTTTATTGATTACCAGAGGCTTAATAGCTGCACGGGGTCTGATACCTATCCCATGCCCAGAACAGACAAGACCCTGGAGCGACTGGGGGGAGCCAAGTATCTGACCACAATAGACCTAACAAAGAGCTACTGGCAGGTATCTCTGACCCCTGCAGCCAGGGAGAGATCAGCTTTTGTCACTCCATTTGGCTTATACTAATTCAAGGTAATGCCAGTTGGAATGAAGAATGCACTTGCAACTTTTCAACGGCTTGTGGATCACATTCTGTCTGGGGTAGGAGAGTTTGCATTAGCGTACATGGATGATATAGCCATATAGAGCCAGGCCTGGGATGAGCACGTCAGGAATGTATGGGATGTGTTCCACAGGCTGAAGAACGCAGGTCTGGCAGTCAAAGTGGAAAAGTGCCAGATAGGTATGGCAGAAGTGTCCTACCTTGGGCACCAGGTTGGTAGTGGAGACACCCGCTCGGAGCCTGCCAAGGTCGATGCCATCCTGGCCTGGCCTACTCCTACCACCAAGAAACAGGTCAGGGCATTTCTGGGGACAGCAGGGTACTACCGGAGGTTTGTTCCTCGCTATAGTGATCTGGCTAAGCCCCTGACAGACCTAACCAAGGTGTATTACCTGTGTATTACTTGCTCACTAGACGATGCAGTCACATATTGTACACTGTGCCTACGATTTGTTTGTTTTGTACCAAATCTCCTCATGTATGATATTGAAACCTTGTATTCACCGTTCTCAAATGGACCTATGCATCAAACCTGTATGTTGTGCTTACTATTGTTGCTTGTATGAAATCTGTTTCATGTGTATTACTGTTACCTTGTACTCCACTGTCACCCTGCGCCATGTGTTATGGCCTGGGTCATGCCTGAAAACGGTCCCTGGGATCAGTGCACTCACCCGGTTATCAAAGTCAAAAATAAATAAAAGATAAGGTGCAGTGGTCAGAAGGCTGTGAGGTCGCTTTTCAGGAGCTAAAGAAGGCCTTAAGTGGCCCAGCTGTATTGGCCAGCCCCAATTACAGTCTAAAGTTTATGGTCCACATGGATGCCTCAGACCATGGGCTGGGGGCCGTGCTGAGCCAAGTTACCCAGCAGGGGAAGGAGCACCCAGTTGTGTACCTCAGCCAGAGGCTTTTGCCCAGAATGGAGGCATATGTTACAATCGAGAAAGAATGCTTGGGAATAGTGTGGGCCCTTCAGGTGCTGCAGCCTTACCTATATGGGAGAGAATTTACTGTTGTTACAGATCATAATCCCCTGATATGGCTTCATAGGTCAAGCGGGCAAAATGGAAAATTACTACGTTGGAGTTTGGTATTTCAGGCATACAACATGACCATCCAGCATCGCAGTGGCAAACAAAATGCAAATGCGGATGGGCTATCTAGACAGGGCTAATGGCATGGCTGGATACTTTGGGCACTTCCCAGTAGTTGCATGAATGGCTCCGTCACTTGGGGTGACCCAAGGGACACGCCTTCATCACCTGGGGGGGAGATGTGACAGAAATGGGAAGGAAGGAGTTAATGGTGGATCCTGTAGTTGGCATTTTTTAGCAGTCTGGGGAAAAAAAACAAGCTGAAATTCCACATGCTGGAATTCTCACTGACCACACTGCAAGATAAGAGCTGAACATAAATCTCAGAGTGGACATTCACACACACAAACACACAGTTTAAATGGATTGGATCATTCAAATATAAACCTAAGGTTAAGGATGATTATTAGTGGACACTGATAGGTGTGCAATCTGATTGGGACAATTAAATACATACATGATAGATAGTTGGTGCATTCAAAGGGGAAATAGGAATCACCTATTCTCAAAAGAGTATATAAGATGCTGAATGACAGTGAGGAGGGTTGTTGTTGGTTACTTTCTTGGAGTGGAAGGAAGAACTAGGCTTGGGGCCTACCCTTCTAGCTATGTCTGTGGGAGCTGGCAATTAGCATAGGGTCAGTGTCTCTACAAGAATAGGGATGGGTAAGATTAATTCTAACATATCTCAGTAATAGCCTTTTTCTGTTTTGTCATCTGTTATTTAAAAACATTTGTTTACTTTTCCTGTATCAGTGTTATTCTCTTGTGTTGAATATAGATATCCTTTAGTGTTTCTCTTCACTTTCTGTTAAGTAAAAAGCTATTTATTTACTCAACAGTTGTGATGGTGATGTCATTTTTCTAAGGTAATACATGGTTTCCACTGGCTGAAGTAAACTCTGTTTAGCATCCGCCATCTGAAAGAGACACACTACCAGACTTTAATTTGTGCAATTGCACGTTTGACTACCCAGTTTGTAAACTTGGGAGGTTGGCACTGGATGACTCCAGCTGGTGGCAGCGAATACCCGAGGACAGACACCTCTCTAAAAGCTGTTCCAGCCCAGAGAGAGAGAGAGGTGGGTTGTCACAGGGACTGCCATGTTTTGGACTAGGACTTCTCAGTTTGGACCAACTGGGACATAGGGGACCTCAAGGGGTCCTTTGCTCAGGTGCCTTTTGGGAGAAAATGTGAACGCTAGTGTTTTGGTGCCTACAGGAACCAATAGGAGCACAAGACGGTGATGGACCACTCCTTCAGCCAATCCGAAGGTAAAAAAAAAAAAAAGACAAGTCCGGTAACCAGTTTCAAATGGTGTGCAGAAAGCCAGCCAAAGAGAAAGCATCCTGTGGTCCCGAAGAGGGGATCGATCACCAAGAACTGCCTTATTGCAGATTAAGAGGTTTGCTCAGCAAAGTGGCTGACATTACGAACCAGCTGGGAGCTGAAAGAAGAATCAGAGCGTTAGATGTTTCTGGAAGGAGGCAGTATAGCGCAGTGGTTTAAGGCTCTGAGCTGCAAATCTGGTGACATCCAGCAGCCCAGACCTGGGTTTGAATCCCACAGCTTCCACTTGCATACTGTGTGACCCTGAGCAAGTCACTTAACTTCCCTGTGCTCCCAGGTCGCTCCTGTAAAAAAGCTTTCAGCTTAGTGTGCTACTCCTGGTTAAACAACTAAATAAAAAAATAAAAAAATTAGAAGTAAATGTGTTGAGTGCTTATTGTGGGTCAAGGCCTACCATCCAGGGACTCCTGACTGCCAAAGAGGAGCTCACCTTTACCAGTGACCGAACTATCTACCAGCTGGATGGGTCACCAGCAGATAAACTGAACTTTACCAGAGAGACACTGTTAAACTTTGGCTCATGTCCATCCCGGCCCATGCCATTTGTTACTGTACCAGCTACAGTTTTCCCGGTGAGAGACCAGCTTCGGGGATCCAGCCCTTGCGCAGTACAGCATTGCAGGTTGTGGCCGCCTACAGGGAAAGGCCGTGAAGTGGAGGTGAGTCGTGGCAGCTCAGTTTCCCCATGCTCAGCAACTTTCAGCATCAGGTTTTCATTTTGCAAGGCCATTTTCAACCTTCTGGTATAGTGAGTAAATCCAGGGTAGCTCCCTGCAACAAGCATCTCGATTATCTTTTGGTACCATCTAATTGTTTTTCAGCAGTGTACCAAACTTCTTGTCCACTACGGACCCCAGGCCAGGCCCCTCAAAAGTATGTACAGTGTGGCCCCGAGGGCCTGGAGCAGCAAGGTGAGTGCAAGGGCTGCTTACATAAACTTTTAAACTGGGACAACTTGGTCATATTATAGAGTGTGCTAGGAAGGTCAGTGCAATTCAAAATAACTTTATTGGCATGACAAGATATACAGGTACTGCCACAAGTTTATACATGAAATGATTCATAAGACAATAAACATACTTCAGTGCATCTATATTGTATTTCAAAGTTGGTGGCAGGATACTATATAGTTTGCAGCTATTTCTGCTGCATTGTTTCTTTCCCCAGCATTATACAACACTTAGCCTTATCATTCAGGAGACTGGAAATCTGCTATCCTTTGTGATAGCTCTAGAAAACCCTGTTTTGTATACAGCTGTATTTTGAACAGAGAATGATATGCATTTCTGTTTCAACTTCACTGCTTTCACACTGGGTACAGAGCATCTTTAGGTTTCCAGATTAATTTGTGCCTTCTTGTGTCTCTATTCTAAACTGTGGTCACTGATTCTGTATTTGCTTAAAATGTGTCTGCGTTTAGCATTTTAACTGTATAAAGTTTTTGTGGAGTGATTTGTAGCACTCTAGCTTTGTTTAAGCTTTGATTTGCTGTTCTCAGTAGAGAATGTATTTTTTCAAGGCTGTCTCTAGTGCCCTGTATAAGATACAATCATGTTTCAATCAATCAATCAATCAGTCTTTATTTATCCGGCCAAAACATCATTGAGAAGAACTCATTTACAAGATGGACCTGCACATATAGTTAACAATGACAACAGTGCAAAACCAACATTTTGAATACAAATAATAATTTCACATAGGTGAAGAATAAGTTTCATATGAACATATATACATGTTTAGGCTTACTTATGTCGTAGCCTTTGGTGTCAATATTACTATGACCTAAGAGTGTGGACACATCAGAGTATATTATATTTTTGCCTGTTCTCTGCTTTAAATGCTTTGGTGCTTGGAAATGGTAAGAATATTCTTCACTTTTCTGTAGACGGGACCAGAATTTAATTATTTGTTTCTGTGTGTTTAGCAACAGATGAATGTGCCCTAATTCAGCTCTGCAGCCATAATTGGAAGCATTTCTGTGAGTCTTTAGTATGCACTTACAAAACAGTAAATGCGTGCCTTCTGTGGGGATTTTGTCCCATTTGTATAGTCTGGGTTTATTATTGGTCCCCAGACTTCCCTCCCATATAAAATGAGTGGCTGATGCATGCTTTCAAATAATTTTAACCATAGCCTTACAGGAGGGTTGATAATTTTAGTCTTATTTAGGTTTACATGGAGAGCCCATATGCTACTGTATACCTCTAAAGATTAAGGTGTTCTTGAGGCCATGATGTGGTTAATAATAATATGACTAGTACATCAGCATAAAGTAGACATTTTATCTCAGTGTCATTCAATGTTAATCTCGGCACTTGAGATTCAGCCAACAGAAGGCTCCTATCTCCCCTCTCTCTGCATTCCTTACTGCTTGGAGGAATTATCACGAGACACATACAGTATATACCAAAATAGATGCTCTTTAATGGTAAGGAATTACTCACAAGAAGATTGCACCACTTTTAGACACAATAAGCAGTCTTACTTCCAGGGGATAATTTTGCTACAACAAGTTTGATAAATCTGCCATCCATTCTAGGCTTAGTGTCTGTGTTTCTCTCTTTTCTGTCTGACCTTCTATGGTCAGTTGGACTAAGTGAACAATTCAACCTCTATCAGCTGGCCTGCCTGCTATTTCACCAGTCTTTATGGATTGGCTGGTCTCCCGCAGATTAGCACTACCACACATGCCATGGCTCTCAGGAATACTGGGAACTCCCTCTCCATGGAGTCGTATATCAGCATGTTCTCCTGCTTTTGTTACTAGGGCTCCCTCAACTAGGTGTAATATGATGGTAAAAGATTTCCCATGAGAAAATTCATTGCAATATGCTGTTCTTGCTGCTTGATGTTTTTCCCAAGAGGATACACTAGAACAATAAACTCACCCCTTTGTTCCACAGTTACTTCATGCATGATTTCTGCTAAAGAAGAGGAAGCACATGACCGATAATAGCCTTGCTGCCATTCAGACTCCTACTGGATGACTAGATGAAGAAAAATAGAGGCACTTGCAGATCCCCAAATCAAAGGTCAGAAATCACTTGCCTTCATGAAAAATCCATCAATTTATTCACTGACCATACAGACAAAATAACCTGCAGAGCTGGATGTAGGAGCCCTGACATTTCATGTCATCAAAACGCTACTTCAAGGATCAGATACAGCATTTCTAACATCATATGATATATTTTCTGTATGCGAGCACCATGGTACATTGTCATTTCTGTGCTCATGGTGCTCGGTGCGACAGTCTAAAAAAAATGGTTTGCAGCATTGAACAAGTTTTAAAATAGTTCAACATGAGTTGGGGGACAAAAAAACATCCAGAAAATAGTTCTCAGCATAGGATAGGATATAACTAGGCGGGCTGGATGGACTAAGTATCTATGTTTATCATGTTGTACTGTACTGGTTTCTGAATTTAAAATTCAATAAACAGATTTAAAAAATCCCAGACGCACTCCAGAGTATGAATTCTATCAACCGGAATGCTCCCTAGCCAGCCCAGTGGAGCTGAGGGTTGAGGTGCTGGATGCCACATCTCGCGTCATGCCGGTGACCTGGGTTTGGGAACGGACTCGGGTCGCCAGGGGTCAGCAGAGGAAGGAGAGAATTGAACATCTGGTGGGCTGCTCTCCTCTCCTGGGGAGGGTTGGGGAGCTTGCCTCACTCTGTATCATCCCCTGGTGGAGACTGGGAGAACTACAGAAGCAGGCACTGTAGCTGGGCAAACAAAAAATGGGAAAAATTGCATCTTGACTGACTGGATGATGGCCGCCCAGACTCTTGCTGCCACAGAGCCCCTGGACAGCCAGGACTGACCTCAGCACTACCCAGGGCCAAGAAAGGTAAGCTGCAAGGCACATTCCCTCCAGAAGGAGAGGACCCATCCAATGAAGGATACGTTGGGTTACCCTGCAGAGTGGCTGCAATGTGAGGCAGGAGCTGGTAACAGGGGTTCTTGGGGAGGTGAGAGTGTCCTGGTGGCCTGAAGGAGAGGCCAGTCAAGATGAGGGAGAGATACAAACAAATAATGCAAAAAAAAAAAGAATGCTCCCATGAGGTCCAATTGAGGTAGACCTCTCTATATCCCTAATCCATTGTCACAGGCAGAGGAAAGGACAGTGGAATTTCAGTCCTTTTCTCAAAAGGTTCTTTGATCCTGCGTGTACCAGTTGCATCTGCTGCACTACGGGGGTGTAATCATGATCCACATAAAGATGTCAGTTGTGGCTGTTCAACCCTTTTATTTATTATTTATTTCAAATGTCTTACCAGGAAAGACATAATTGAGCTGGTAGCAGCTCATTTCTGGATGCATTCTAGCGGGGAGGGGGAGATGGCAAGGGAGAACAATCCAAATCAGCAAATACGATAAAGTGCATAAAAAAATAACTTCTAGAATTGTAACTGCACAAGCGGTAGTACACATTTTGAAATTCAGATAAAAGTACAATTGCACCAGACACAGAAACATGTCACAGAATCAGCACTAGTACACAGTAAAATTCTTAGTAGCTAAGCTGCAGTCTTATCTGCCAGACCTACTGCAGAACGTCCTTCTTCATTTTTAAATTCAGAAAGTGCATCACAGTGGAGCAAGACAGGACTGATTAATCTGTGGCTTGGACACTAAGGCCCAATGAGCCCAATTCAGATTTAACTGGTAATATTATGGCAGCCTCAACTGGTCACAAAAAAAGTTCTTCCAGAAAGTCTGACAATTTAGGCCTCTGATAACCTACTGGCAAGCCATAGATCCACAAATTAAATTTACTGTGTGTATGGAGCATATATAGTGAGGCTGAAGGCATGCTTATACAGTATTTTAAAAAGAATTAAAGCAAATTAAATCAAAGTAAACATTTTAAAACATTTTGCAAACAAAAATGAACACTACAACAATCTATGTATCAGTACTTTAATTCTGAAACAAAACAGTACAGTACAGTGTACTTTGAAATTTGTGCATATGGCCTTAGGGTCCATCATTTGCTTCAGTAAATGTAGAAAGATCTGCTTGTACCTGGAGGCTCATCCACCCAGGTCAGCCAGGCCTTCATCAGTGTCCTTAACTCAGCCATTAATGTTTCATATACAGTCCTTCAGTTCTGTAACCAGATTCATTCAACAGAATGCCCTTGCAGCCCTTCATGTCTGCCTGAATCTGCACCCACCCTGCTGTGGGGGGAGGCACTCCTGCTCTGACACTCACGGTTTCCAGTACATCCAGCAGAAAACACCTTTAAATCGTCTTTTCTAGACATCTGTTTCTGCGTTGGTTGTTGTGCCCTGATTTCCAGACATGGTAATAAAAATATTTATGCTGTTTCACCCTTGTTGTGAGGGATAAATAGGTGGGAGAAAGCAGAGTTCAGTACTCAAGCAGCCATTATGCTGATGTCACCGAAAGTCCCTCTATATTTCCTTTTCTTTTCTTGTTCCTTCCATTCTAATTTGTCACTCTTTCCTCCAATTCCTTCTCAGTCTCTAAACATTTTTTTAGGACTGGTCTGCACAGCAGACCAGTTCCTATTGGAATCAGTCAGGAAGTGTTTTGCAGCTGTCCCATTGAATGCACTGGGGGGATACATGCATGAGCTACGAGGCTAGACACGCCTCCGAACATTTCCGCACCTCTGTAACAAACAGCTTTCAAATCAGAATCCATCCTCTAATAAAATGATGCAAACGAGGGCCAAAGGACTAAATATTGGTATGATTGACAATTAAATTGCAGCTGTGAGCAGGAAATCAGCAGGGCAGCTTGCAAAGTGGAGGCAAAAAGAGCTGGAATTGGGCCGGGGACAGATGCCGATGCTGGCCAGGAGGCCTAGGATGGGGTGAAGGAGGCATTGGGCCAGACTGTTTCTGCCCAGGTTCTGGACACTCTCTTGCCCAAACTGGAATTGGGGGGGGGGCACAAAAAATTGACATTCTGACTACAAAGTATTAGTATCTGGCTAAAACACTGCAGCAGTCGAAAACAGAATCTCGATTGTGGAGGACGAGATGACAGGACTCTCGGGCTGCATGGTGAAGCTTGAGAAAGAGTTGTCAGTGCTAAGGGAGCAACTTGACTCACAAGAAAATCACTAGTGCCACAGTAATATCTGTATTTGGGGATTACTAGAGGGGGCGGAGGAGCAGGACATGGCTGAGTTTCTGTCCCTGTGGATCCCCAAAATCTTAAAACTGGACTGCCCCAAGGGGAAAGTTGATAGGGCTCATAGGAATGTGGGGCCAAAACCCCCAGAAGATGTACCCCTCAGGTAAGTGATCTGACAGCTACATCAAGTCCCTGATAAACAAAGAATCTTGCAAGCATTTGGAAAGGCTGGCACAGTGACGTTTGGGGAAGCCCAAATCAATTCTTTCCAGTAGTTCATCAAGCATGTTCATCAAACTAGGAAGGCCTTCGCAGCGTTGATGAATGCCTTGTGAATGAAGTAGACTGACATCAGGTTTTCTTTCTGTGCAGTGCTGACCATGAGAAGGAGGAGCAGTCGTTCTCATTTTGAGAGGTCAGAAGGCCCAACAATTCTGTCGAAAGCAGAAACTAATGGAATAAGGCCTGTTTGGAAAGGTGAGGTTCTTTGTTAACTTTAATTTACTGTCATCTGCACTACAAATGGGAGAGCCAGGGGGATTCTCTCCTAGTGCCATGTGCACCACATGGGATGCGCAAACCTCCTTGGCCCTCTCTCCCTTGTATCTGTGCCATTGATATGACTGTGCTATCAGCCCATACCAGAGAGTACTGCACTTGTAGACCATTGCAGCTAAAGACTGACACAGTGGCTCAACTGTGTTTGGGACTGGCTGGTGGTTGCTTCCAGGATTCTGACTTCTGGCCACACTAATGAATTCCATGGACTATCAAGGTAATGTGCGGAATACACTCAACTAAAAATACCCCTTCTGATATTGTTTATTTGTGCTGCTGTGTGCCGTTTTCGTCACCGCTCACATCATCCTGCAGAAAGATTGAACAAACTCCTTGTATATAAGTGGGTTATGGACTGCTGATATAACATGTAAAGGGGGTTTGGGTATCTAACATTAGTGCTTTATTTTTCCTAGCCTGCAGGTGGATGGGGTGCTTTGATGGGAGTGGGAGGCAAAAACGCTGGAGGGAAGGGGGAGGGTATTTCAACAGCTCTGGAGTTATGATCTGCATAATATTCTTGTGCAGCTTGGGGTGGACACCCAGAAAGGAACAGCGGTTCAGCAATGATGCTTGTAACCACATTGCAAAAGAAGTTTACTCTGTGACAGGAGGGCAAACTAAACGTCTTGTCACACTGTCCTCGGTGTACAGGTGGGAGGAGAGGGGCAAAGGGCATGAGATGGGGCTGGATTTTGCTCTGTCAACACACTGCAGAAGGTTGGATAAAAAAGCAAAACATCACAACTACTTATGCAACAGATGGACTCGGTAACTGAGCTATGAGATGGAGGAGAAGTGAAATCGAGATGCTGAGAAAATGGGAAAACAAATATAACTGCTGTTGATGTTTGCTGCGGGGTGGGGTGGGGGCAGAGGGTTATGTGTCTGCAAACAAAACTGGAGCAGTAGGGTGCTATGTCCAACCAGCCTGTGTAAGAGTGTTTTGAAATGGAGGTCGGGGGGGGGGGAGCAGAGGTCAGAGGTTCGATGGGGTGCTGACCCGGTCCCCCAGCCCGAGGCTACAAAAGTTTATGAAAATTATTGAGTTATTCTTGTTAAATATTTGTTTAGTGACACAAAAAGAATGGTCAAATGTGGGTTACCTGGCATCGGGGAACAATGTGCAGAAGGAGGCGGAGGAACACTGAGATGGAAGGGCTCTGGATCTGTGTTTGGCTGGGAGTGCCCACCTCCAGAGGCCCAAACACATGAGACATCCAGGGTATTTGTTTGTTTGTTTATTTAAAATCTGAAAAAGTCCATGGGTCAAAGACCCATTTACATGGGCGACCATGTAAAGAGTTAAAAAATATACACTATATTTAAAAGGCATTGCATACAGGTAGCGATGCTGTAAGAAATGCATGTGACGGATGCGGAGCATGGGAAGCTCACCAGAGAATGGGTAAGACAGTGTGGGGAGATCACTAGCCTCGCTGTATAACCCTAATCCTACATTCATACTAAGTACGATAAAAGGGGATTTGCAGCAATGGGAAGCACTGCCTGTATCATGGCTGGGTAGAGAAACCTAATTAAAATGAACTTGCTGCTGAGGGTGCTTTACGCGATCCAAATGTGGATCATAGGACTAAACAAAGGGGACCACTTGCACTATAGAAGACTTGCTCAGACTTCATACAGAGGTAAAAACACCCTAGAATTAGCCTGAACAGCCTTAAAGTGACACTGTAATCATTTTTGCATCGTATTATTTCAAGTCAAAAACCCAGACTTTATGATTGCTCACCTTCCCTAAAATTCATATGTTGGTACTGGTTGTTTTATCTGCTTCCATTCTTAGTAGACCTGAGATGCATGGTAAGGGTGTAGTTATACCCAACTTTACATACATACATACAAAGCTGCCAGCAGATTAGGCCCATTGGTTTATCTTGTCTGCCCAAGATGCAGCTCCTGATTAAGTTTCAGCAGCTGCTCCCCCTTCTTGTGCTTCCCCCTACCTAGCACCCACCCAGCACCCTGTTGTTAACCTCCCCCAATCTGCACCTTGCCCATTTATCTGTCCCACCCCACCTTGAAACCTTCCACTGTTTCCTTTGCCAACAGTTCCCCTGGTAGTGCGTTCCAAGGTGCCACCACCCTCTCTGTGAAATATGTTTCCTTACCTCACACCTGTACCTTCCCATTACTAACTTAAGGCTATGTCCCCTCATATTTCCTTCCCCTTCAATGTAAATAGACCCCCCATGTCTACTCTGTTTATCCCCTTCATATATTTACGGGCATCTATCATATCCCCCCTGTCCTGTCTATCCTCCAGGGAGTACATGTTCAACTCTCCCAGTCATTCCTCGTAGGACAATCCCCCCAGGCCATGGATCATCCTTGTGGCACATCTCTGTACTCTCTCCAAAAGGGTAACATCCCTATTTAGGTAAGGCCTCCAAAATTGTATGCAATACTACAAGTGAGGCCTCACTAAGGAGTTTTACATGGGCAGAATTACCTCCCTTCTCCTCGATGTTATTCCCCTAGAGATACACATGAGTATTTTATTTGCCGAGAGAGCCACTCTCCAGCAGTATTCTGAATTATCCATCCTGGCATCAATGACCACCCCAGGTCTTTTTCCCTCCTAGATGTCAACAGCTGTTCCCCCTAAAAATAATAGTTATACCCGGGGTTTCTCAATCCCAGATGTAGCACGTTGCACTTCCAAGCATTAAACCCCAACTGCCAAGTGTGTGCCCACCCTTCCAACCTGACCAAATCCTCCTACAGTGCCTTCCTACCTTCCTTGCTGTCTACCACCTCACCCAATTTAGAATCGTCTGCGAACAGGCTCCTCTTGCTCCCTACCCCTTCCCCAATGTCCGCTGTGAACAAATTGAACAGGACTGGGCCCAACACTGAGCCCTGAGGGACCCTGCTGATAACCATCCTGATAGTCAATGCCACCCCCTACCACCATCCTCTGCAGCTGGTCACTGAGCCAATTCGATATCCAACCCACCATTTTTTCCCCACCCCAAGGTTCCTCAGCTGACATATCATACTTCTGTGCGGACTGAATTGAATGCCTTGCTGAAGTCCAAGTACAGGACATCAACTGGCTTTACATTATCCAGGGATCTTGTCACCCAGTTGAAGAATTCAACTAGGTTGGTCTGACATGATCTCGTTCAAACCATGCTGGCTTTCATCTTGAAAGCCATTTGCCTCAGGAACTCCATCATTCTTTCATTCAGGATGGCTCCATCAGTTTCCCCACAATGGACATCAGACTGACCAGTCTGTAATTTCCCAGTTCATCCCTCGGTCCAC
This sequence comes from Neoceratodus forsteri, assembly GCA_016271365.2. Classification (NCBI taxonomy): domain Eukaryota; kingdom Metazoa; phylum Chordata; order Ceratodontiformes; family Ceratodontidae; genus Neoceratodus; species Neoceratodus forsteri. Next base: position 587,354,440 of record CM057459.1, read on the forward strand.
TCTTGTGGAGTCGCACAACATGTGCAGTCCTTCAGTCCAGGAGTACACATCCTGATTGGAGGGAGGAATTGAATAATTCCATCATTGGAGCAGCCAGGACATCTGTGAGTTCCCTAAGAACTTTGGGGTGGATCCTGTCTGTTCCTGGGGCCTTATCAGTCCTCAAAGACATGAGACCCTCCCTCACCCTCCCCACGTGGATCTCATAGTCTGTAAGTGTCCCCCATCCACTGTCCCGATCCTGCCTCCCCTTGTGGTAATGGACCGTCCCTTTCCCTAGTAAAGACTGAGTAGAAATACTCATTGAGTACCTCCGTCTGCTCCTCTGGTCCCTCAGCCCAATCCCCTTCCTTCCTCTTTAACCTGTTTATCTGCCCCCCCCCCTCTCTCCCTAACATACCTATAAAATCCCTTCTCCCCTTCCCTGATCCTCTGTGCTAGCCTAAGCTCCTTAGCTGTTTGGGCTGCTCTTACCTTTCTACTGACCTTGTTTGAGATCCCATGGTACACTTCCTATCTGACTCCCTGTGGGAATGCTTGGACCTTCTGAAGGTCAACCCGCTTCTCCCTCACCCCTGCTGCACTTCTCTGGGCCACCAACAGGGTTTTCTGGCCTTAGCCTTCTTGTGATGGGATTTAGTGCAGACTTTGTAACCTCCAGCAGGCCCAGCTTCAGAATCCCACACTGATTCTCTGTGCTCACCCTGGCTGATGTTTCTTAAATGCTCCTTGAAGATGTCAGCCATCTACCGAAGTCAGCTCCCCTAAGTTCACCAGTCATTTTGGTCTGTTTCACTCCTTCGCTAGGTCTAAGGTGAACAAAACTACTGAGTAATCACTCCCGACAGGGGTCCTCCACTACCAAATTCTTTACCTGGTCCTCATTTGTCAGTACCAAGTCCAGGATGCTACCCTCCCTAGTCGCTCTCCCACTAATTGAGTTAGAATCTTATCCTGAAAGGCGTCCAGTAACTTTGCTCTTTGCAGATGCTGGCGCCATGGTTTTCAATCTGCTCCTGGCATATTAAAATCCCCCAGTACCATGGTCCCTCCCCTACCCCTGCTACAATGTTTGCTAATACTAGCTACCAGTTCATTGTCTGTGTCTTCTGATTGCTTAGGTGGCCTGTATGCACCCCAGGTTGACTCTCCTTCCCTTACTGTCTTGCAAGGTGGCCTATGCCACTTCCACCTCCTCCATGTCCTCATTCTTGATCGCTCAATCCCTTTTCTAATAAACAAAGCTACCCCCACCTTGCCAGCTATCCTGCCTTTCCTATAGGTTGTGTACCCTGGGGTTTCAGGTTCCAGTCATGGTATTGTGGGGCCCAGGTTTCTGTTACAGCTGCTATGTCCACCCCTCCCCCTTCCAAAAGAGCCTGCAGCTCAGGCATCTTATGCCTCAAACTTCTTGCATTAATCAAGACCACCCTCCAACCTGACCCCCCCCCGTCCCTATCCATCCTCCCACATCCCTTCCCCTTTACTGAGTTTGAGCCTGCCTTCTCCACCTGTGTTTGTAATGGGGGGTGGAGGCCTTTTGGTTCAATTCCTTGACCTACTCCTATTACATACTTTGTGAACATTACCAACACCCAAGCAGTGCAGCCACTGATAACACAATACTGTCCTCTCCTCCCATTTCATCATGAGTTGCTAGACTACGTGTGTGTGTGTGTGTGTGTGTGTGTGTGTGTGTGTTACCAAGTTCAGGGACGGTGAAATGGGAGTTGATCAAGGAATGTAAAGAAACACGTTTTTGTGTGGTAACACCAATGTGGTGGGCAGTCTGTTATTCACTTTTACAAGAAAAAGGAATCAAATTCAAACAGCCAGCTATATCAGCAATCTATACAGAATATTAGCAATCATAAAATGTGTTTTAAAACTAGGGACAATTTGAGACCTAAGGGGTTGACAGTGTCCCTTTAAGAGCCTGATGAGCAAGGGTGGATTAAGGTATCCAGATTTTGACCAATATCACTTGGCAACGCAGGCCCCGACTGCTGACAGATTGGGTGAAGGGGAGGGAGGGCCCATTGGGTGTCACTGGATGTATGGGAGCTAGATCACCAAGTCACAAATTACCTAAATCCAGAGGGACTGGCAGATTACAAGAGACAAGAGTCTGGCAGTGAATTGGTTGGGATATTGTTGGAGGCTTGGGGAAGTTGCACAGATTGGTAAAGGATCAGAAGAATTGTACACTACTTGCCCTGTACATGGTATTCCAGAGTTTCTCCTGGGGCTGGAGGACAGAGGGCTCCCACAGTGGGCAGAAGGAGGGGTAAAATGCCTGGGGGACCACTTTAACAATCAGGGACTCATGACTTTCCAGCAGATAATAGATGGAATTGATGTGTCCCATGCGCACAGATTCTGATATTTCCAGATTAGGAACTAGATTTGCCAGTTGGGCAGATTAACCCTACTTGAGTCCACCCTGCATGGGTTAAAGTTGTATATTACAGGTGAGGACTCGCCCAAAGAGGACCCTGGCTAAGGTTCATCACAGTCAGAAGGAAAGTACCCCGGACCTATTCCTCAAAGTAAAAGCCCCATGGGAAAGAGATCTTGAGTGCGACATACTATACCCGAGAAAGCATGGGGGGACCTGTGTGAATCTCACATGGGCCTACTGGTCTGTAACAAGTACAAGGAAGCCCAGTATAGATGTATATATAGACTCTATGTGCCCCCGGATACTGTCAGCAAATTTAATCCGGGTGTCTCCCCAATATGTGGGAGATGCAACACAGAAAAAGGCATGTGCATGCAGTACTTCTGGGCATTTGGGGCTCTGCGCCACTTTTGGTCTGCAAGTAGCACAATGTGTGTCACAGTTCTCCCCATTTGGAATAAAGGCAAGAGATCAGGAGGGGTGCTATGGTTATTAAAATGATGTTGGTAGCCAGGACATGCATCCAAAACTCTTGGGTTTCACATGTAAAATAGACAAACAGATGTGGAGGGATTACTCATAAAGACTGCCTATCCCCTGGGGCCTCAGTCTCTGGGTCCCCTCCTTCTCTGTGCCCCCTCTTTCACCCCACCTTTCTCTTGGTCAGGTGTGGGTGACCTTGGCACATAGGGGATGTTTTTCTCTAGGGAGAGTGGCCAGGATGGGGGCACTGCTTCCTCAGCCATCGGCTCCACCTCCGGCGGGTGGGTGGTAGTTGCCCTCTTCTATGCTCTCTTTCCCTTCTCCCATCAGCTTTACTTTAATTCCCTTGTCCTTTAGACACAACCGCAATTTAATTTAAGAAACTAGTTTTCTTATGCCAAAAATTTTATGGGGGAGTATTCCTGTATCCTATCTTTTCTTCCAGAATAGCCGATTCTGCTTATGTTGGAGTTATTGGCAGTGATTATGTGCCTTGAATTCTGGCAGTTTAGCCTTCTGGCTACTCATGCAAGTTCCTATACAAGCTGGAGACAGGTCAAGGTTCAGGGTATGTTCCTCCCCCACATCCTTACTAAATTCCCTAACCCACCCTCCCTCCCTCCCTCCTCTTTTCTACTTCCAGAGATTGGGGCCCTCTCAATCCCTTTAGTTTTACAGCTTTATTCTGTCCTCTCAGTCATTTATTTCTTCTTTTAGTTTGTATATCCTTTCCTTTATCTGTCCTTGGACTCCCTTGTCCCTCCCTCCTAACCTTTCCTTACTCTATGGTGACTCAGAACTGGTGGGAGGCGGGGGGTGGCTCCTGCAGCGTGTGACCAACCAGTGGCGCGCAGCGCATCGGCCTTCAGGGTGGCGCCAATGGTGTGTCGACTTCCATCAAAAAAAAGGTTCCTGCTGGTCGAACCTCTGGGCCACTATACCAAAGGTGATGAATGGTGAAGATACACAGAAAGATCAGAATTACGGTAGGAACGTAATTTGTTTTGCCTAAGGTGGTGTCTGAGTTCACGTTAAACCAATCCATCCACCTACCCGTTCATTTTCCCCCAAGTATTCTAATCAGAGGAGGCCTTATTCCATACTTTGAACATCCATCAGGTGCTTCAGTATTATTTTAACCGCACCCAGACTGTTAGGAAAACTGACCAGTCTTTTCCCAAGAGAGAAGGGGCACCTTTATAGAAACAGTGTTTGTCAAACTGGTTGGCCAATTGCATTGTTTATTGCTACCGTAAGTACAACAAGCCCTTGACCAGGGTGGTAAAAGGCCACTCTACCAGAGGTATGGCTGCCTCTACTGCCTGTTTTAAGAATGTGTCTGCCACAGACATTTGTGCAGCTGCCACCTGGATTTCTATTCATACTTTCATTTGGCTACAGTCTGGACATTGCTTCTAGGCGGCACATTTCAGACTAGCTGTTCTTCAGGGCCTACTTTCATGAGCCTTCTGCTGTTGCCTTCTGCCTCCTTCTGGCTGACTTTTCAGGCAGTTCTGTTACTAGTGGGACTCGGTCCTACTGGTGTTGGCTGCTCCTTGAAGTAAGATAGTACAGTTGCGTAGAACTTATCGTAACAGTAGATCTTCGAGAGGATCTCTTACAGCTGGTGCTCCTTCTCCCTCCTTCCCCGATGGTCTCTTCTCCTTACATCTCTTCTTTTCCTCAGCTGTGAGGAACTGCCTTGGTTCTTCTTTTTGCCTCCTGTTCCAGGGGAAGAGTACACAATGGGGGTGAGATACTAACAACAACAAAATGGAAAGGGACCTGGGGTAGTCATATCAGATGACTTAAAGGTGGGCAAGCAATGTGAGAGGCAGGCAAGGAGGGTGGGGATACTGGGATGCATAGGGAGAGGCATCACCAGTAGAAAACAGGAAGTTGTTATCCCTCTGTACAGACAGCTGGTGAGACCCCATCTGGAGAACTGTGTGCAGTTCTGGAGACCCAGTCTCCGCAAGGACATAGACAAGATGGAAGCTATCCAGAGAAGGGCAACTAAAACGGTGCAGGATCTGCACTGGAAGACATATGAAGAGAGACTAAAGGAACTTAATATGTATAGCCTCGAGGAAAGGAGGGAGAGGGGGGACATGATAGAAACTTTCAAGTACCTCAAGGGAATCAACACAGTCCAAGAGGGTAGCATCTTTCAAAAAAAGAGGTGTGCAAGAACAAGGGGCTAATTTGAAGATAGCGGGGGTGGCTCAGAGGTAATGTAAGAGAGTATTTTTCAGAGAGGGTTGTGGATGCATGGAACAGCCTTCCGGAGGAGGTTGTGGAGTCAAAAACAGTGGGTGAATTCAAGCATGCATGGGACAGCCATAAGGCAATTCTAGGGGGTGGGGGTAGAAAGAAGTAGGTTGCTGGTTAACTAGGGTCTGCAGCTTATCCATTAGGTAGGGAAATGGGCAGACTGGGTGGGCCAAGCGGTCCTTATCTGCCATCAAATTCTATGTTTCTATGTTTCTCTAGAATATGTGCCTTATACTCTAAAAGGATAGTCAGAAAAGTCTGAATGTCAGAGGGGAAGGTTTGTATCATCCCAGTCCCTGGTAAAGCAAGCCATACATAAGGCTGGAAGTTAGCCTAAATTAAGTTTAAACTGTTAAGTATGGTGTAATGTAATTTGTGCCAGAAACTAATAAACTTGAGTTTTACTGGTTGGATTGATATGTACCTATTGTGAACCTATATGGAGAATAATGTCTACGCAACTGTGTTATGGATTTTTTTTTTTACACACCTGAGGTTTATGAGGTCATCACACACTAAGGGAGCATAAAAAAAAATAATTCCATAACCACACAACTGCATGGCCTTTATTTTTTATAATTACTGGTGCAAGGGAGTGAATGGCAAAACGACTTAAGCAGCTGTCACACACACACACACACACACACACACACACACACACACACACTCTCTCTCTCTGTCTCTCTCTCTCTCTCGCTCTGTTTTTTTGTTTTTTTTAATTAAACTATTGAACCACACTTCAGTCACGGTGTAGGAAGTCAACCAGCCTGATCAGTCACAGTCCCACTGGTGATTGTGCTGGGTTGGACTTGCTGCGATTTTCCAAACCCGATGCACAGCACGATCAACCATATGTATTTTCAAAGTAGTAAAGGCAGGATCAACTGGATAAATACAAAAGAAAGAAGAAATAATTAAGAGAGAAAACCTTACCAAGAGGAAACAATCCAGCGGGTCTAACAGCTCATCGCTAAGCGACTAACGTAGCTGCCATGTTTGCAGAATTCGTCAGCCTGCCCACACACAGTGTAACAGCCAATGAGGCACCACAATGAATGAAACTGACAGGAGAGTTTAAAGAAAATGCCATAATAACTGAATAACCCAGTTATTATGGCATTTGAAACACAGAGCAACACCCTATATTAAAGGAGTTAACCAGTAATTATAATAGTATATGTGTGTCAATTTATGTTGTCATATTACTGTTTAGAAACATAGAAGCATAGACAGTGCCCAGTGGCACTAAGGGTTGAGGTGCTGGATGCCACACCTTGCACTACGCTGGTGACCTGGGTTCAGGAACAAGCCCAGGTTATCGGGGTCAGTTGGGGGAGGCAGGGAGTTGGATTGAGCAGCCGTAAGGCAACTCTTCTCTCCTAGGGAGGAACTTCATCATTCCCACCAATGGCTACCTCTGAGCGGTGGCCTGAGGGTAGAGCAGGCAGAGAATGGAAAAGAATAGGGAGGGCACTGCGGATCACAATGTGCATGTGCTTCCACACACATGTATGTGACCATAGCAGGGCAGGGGAGAAATAGGATCTGACAGGCTCCATGACGGTGCCGGTGGCATTCCCAGTGATGGTGTTGCTGACCGAGGCCTAAAGTGAGCCCCCTGAAGGGAGGGGCCAGAGCCACCCACCTGCCAGCTCCTGGAAAACATTGGTGCATAATATATGAGATTGTAAAAAGAAACATAGACAGTGACACAGAAGAAAACTGATGGTCCATCCAGGCTGCTATTATTTCCTATGAAACCTGGGGACCTATTGTCCATACAGGGTTCTAGTCCTCTCTCTCCACCCCCATTCCCCTCCCTGTTAGTGTCACTCTAAGTAACCACTATATCCTTCACTCTGTCCCAACTGTACTTGAAACCATTGATGGTTTTGGCGCCCATCACCTCTGCTGGTAGACTGTTCCACAGTTCCACCACCCTTTCTGCAAAATAATACTTCCTCATATCCCTCTTGAACCTCTCTCCTGTCAGTTTCCACTTGTGCCCTCGAACTGTTGTTCATGCTAAATATTTCTTCACAGTTCACCTTGTTTATTCCTCACAGGAATTTGAAGGTCTCTGTCATATCTCCACTCTCCCCTTCTGGTCTCTGGTGAGTACATGTTCAGTGCCTTGAGGCCCTCCTCGTAAGACCTACCCAGCTGGCCCTGAATTGTCTTTATCACCCTGCACTGCACTGTCTCCAGCATGTCCTTAACTTTTCTGAGGGGAGGACTCCAGAACTGGGCACAGTACTCCAGGTGTGGCCTCACCAAAGATCTATAAAGAGGTAGTATTACCTCTTTTCTTCTGCTGTCAGTATCCCCTCCCGATACAAACCAGCATCCTGTTTGCCTTACTATAGGCCTTGCTGCACTGGCTTGATTGTTTGAAGGAGTCAGTAATGCTAACTCCTTGGTCATAGTGCTATGTCTTACTCCACCCGTCCAGCACTCTGTCCTGGGGTTCTTGTTTTCTAGGTGCATCACCTTCTTTTTGGCATTGAATTTCAACTGCCAAACCTTAGACCACCTCTCAAGCTTTTGCAGGTCACTCTGCATTTTGAGTCCCTCAACGTTATCCACCCTCCTACAGAGCTTAATGTCATCTGTGAAGAGACACAACCTGCCCTGGATTTCTTCTCCACTGTTGCTGATGAACATATTTATTTATTTATTTAATATCATATGACCAGGAAAGGCACACTGAGCTAAGGCTTGTTTCCAGGTGTGATCTAGGAAGAGGGGGAAAGTGGAGATACATACGATAAAGAGCAGTTATAAAATGGGCAAATGATTTCAAGCTATCTGATTGGTTGTTAGTTGTGCATCAGAAGTGTCTAATGCATGGCTATAACTAGAAACCCCATGTAGAATACACAGACCCATTTTATAAGTGCAATAAGCCATTCCAGGGATCTGTGTTGGACAGTTCTAACACACGACTAGGGGACTGAACGCACTCAGCCTGTGGCCTTGAGCATCACTACACCCCTTAGCTGTGGGTTAGAACTGTCTAATGCACACCTTGTCATGTCTTATTGCTTACCTATAAGTATCCAAAGTGCAGCATACAAAAATACAAATTTTGCAGAAGTGAAGACCAAAAATTGAGTCTTATGACAGAGCTGTGAGCAGTAGAATACGTGGCTGCAGTGAACAATGTGTGCTAGAGAGCAACAAAAATGGTGCACCAACATACTGAAGAGAAGGCAGGAAGCCAAGAACATGGTAGGCCCAGGTATGTGAGTAATAGGAGGTAAATGGGGGAGCAGGGGAGGTTGTGAGGAGAGAGTGGAAAAGGATTCACTAGAGGGGGGCGACAGGTATGTTGGAGGCAGGAACAGACCTTTGCATGCATCTAAAGACATTGAGGGAAGGGGAGAGATACAGGGGAGAGGAAAGTTGGTTCCTGAGGAAGGGGAGTTGGTAGGAGAAGGCAGCTTCCCCAGCACGAGTGAGAATGAGGAATGGCGAAAGTCTGGGAGTCTCTACTATAGAGTAACAGGAAGAGAGGGTGAGGGAAAAGAGTGAAGAAAGGCAAGAGGGAAGAGAACCAAACCAGAATGTGGCAATAAAGGAAGTACAGTGGGACAGGTGACATTGAGGTAGAGGGAGGATGGAACAGGATGAATAAAGAGAGCCATTTTGAGTGTGAGGAAGGGAGCTGGTGGCAAAGTGACAGAAGCCATTTCAGAGGGCATCCAGTCTGGCTATGGAAAAGGTGGGAGCAGTGCCATAGACCGCATCCACATAGTCAAACACTGGGGGGATCATTTTCCCCCCCCTTGCTCAGCCATCGGCCGCACCATGCTCTCTGCCTCACTCTCCCATAGCCGCCTACCACATCACTGATACTGCCTGGCTTGCCCCCCAGGGCGGGGCCATGGCACCACTTACCTGCCCATCTCTGACGGGAAAGGTTTCGGTGAACCCAACATTGCCTCCCTGGCTTCCCCTCCAGGGCAGGGTTCAGGGCCTGCAGTGGTGTCCATGGAGCCATGATAGTTGGCGGTGTGTGGCGGAGAGCCATCGGGCCAGGTGCCAAGGTCGGGCATAATTCAGAGTGACCAGCATTTTCTGGGCTTTTTCTGGAGGCAGGGACATGCAGTAAAGTCCAGCATCCACCCCGCCCCCTGCACACTCAGACGTTGGTTGCTGTGTATCCCCAGCCTCCACCAGGGTCTGTCAAGCACTGAATGTGCTCCGAACCCTCCCTCCAGAGAAGAAGAGCAGTCCTCCAGACACTCCATTCCCAGGCTGGTCCTCCGATGATCCAGGTCCGTTCCCAAACCTGGGTTGTCGGTGTCGCACGTAGATTTCCAACCGCTGCACCGATAGGCTGGCCCCTAGAGGATATTTTAGTGACCAACCCCAGCGGACCTGGAGGGGAGGCAGTCCGGTTATAGTACAAGCGCCAAGCTTGGGGTGAAGTTTGATGTGGATGTCATCACATCGGCAGGAAAATCAAGCTTGCAATCAAGCCAGAACCCAAGGTATTTGAAGGTGAGGACAGCACTGACGAGGTGCCATCCAGTGTGGAGAAGACCGGGGAAGGTGAAACCTCTCCAATTTCTGGCACGTGCTAAAGGTCATGGACACAGTCTTCTTTGTGTGTACCTTGAGCTGGTTAGCATGGAACCAGTGCAGCACATCGTGGAAGTCGTGTTGGAGTGGGACCTACACAGTTGAGGCTGAGGGGATGGATGTGTAGATAACCATGCCATCTGCATACATGTGGATGTGCGTAGTGACACACGACAAGGGGAGGTCATTCAAGAAAACAGAGAAAAGGATCGGGCCTAGGATGAAGCCCTATGGACCCCTGCTAGGATTGGGGGAGGACAGGACACCACCAACCTGAACAGACTGTTGATGGTCTGTGAGGTACAAATGGAACCAGGCCACAGCAGATGCAGATGGGCTTGCCAAGTTTAGCTTATCCAGTAAAAATGGGTGAAACATAGTCAAAAACCTTGGCTAAATCAATGAAGATGGCTGAAGTGATGTGTCTCTGATCCATCTCGGTAAGAATGGCGTCAGTTACACATAGCAGGTATGACACGGTGGAATGGTTCTTCCTAAAGCCAGACTGGAATGGAGAGAGGAGGTTTGAGAAGGTAAGGAAGTCAGAAAGCCTAGAGTAGACAACAGGTTCTTGGAGTTTAACAAGAGAGGGAAGCAGTGACCTAGGTTTGTAGTTGCCTGGGGTGGAGGGGTCACCCCTTTGTGCAGAGGGAGAACCTTAGCAATTTTCCAGGCCTGAGGGACAGCACCAAGGGAAAAGGATAGGATCAGAAGGTGAGAGACAGGAAGGGCAGTGGCTGGAGCAGAGATTTGTAGGAGTTTAGGGTCCAGGCCATCAGGGCTGGACTTGGAGGGGTTGGTCACAGTGACATAAGGGCTAGGTAGACTTCCTGGGAGGGGGAAACAGGAGGGAAGTGGAAGTCTTTGGATGACTGGGGTGGGGGTGAGACAATAGAATATGGAAGAGGGTGACAGGATAGAGCACAGGTAGTGAAGAATTTGTTAAAAAGAGCAGCTACAGAGGGGGTATTGGAGACCAGTGAGTCATCCACCAGAAGGGTGGGAGGGGCAGACTGGGCAGGGGAATCGAATAAGGAGTGGATTACCTTCCAAAATTTTGAGGGAGAGGAGAGGAGAGGAGAGATTTGATTGGAGGTTAGACTTATAAAAGTGGGTCTTAGTGGTGCAAACAACCTTCTCACGGTGTTCTGAGTGCCCTGTAATCCTGGAGGTCACCCAGGGACTTGGAGAACTTAAACATGTCCATGCAAGGTCCCAGAACTTGCATAAGTCAGTAAGGTCAGCTGTGACCCACAGGTGGTGGAAGCGTTTAACCCCAGCCTTTCTGAGGGGTGTATGGATGTTCCAGGCATTGTTGAAAATGGCAATGAAGAGAGACAGAGCTGAATAAATGTCAGGGGCTGAGTACACAGGGGAACAATCACAGACTACAAAGTCACTTAGGAGGGCATCAGTGTATATTGACCTGAGGGGGCCTAAAGAAAATGTACTTGGGGACAGACTGAGGAAGATGCACTTTCCTGATACAGTAGGTTAGGCAGTGTTGCTGAAGGTGTCCAGTAGAATACCAGCAGCTATAATATAGTGGGAATCTGAGAACACCCAATCCAGTAAGGAGTGGTTAGGGGTGTGGATTGAGTTGGGAGGGTTCAGTGATTAGTTGGATGAGATTCAAGGACTCAATCTTATGAAGAGTAGGCTTGGAAGTAGGGAGAGACAATTTAGTTGAAATCCCCAAAGAGGATGAGCTCACTGGAGGCAGCATGAGATGAGAGGTGAAAGGAAGATTACCAGGAAGGGGAGAGAGCTTGAGGAGGCATAGATAGTGGCAACAAAGATAGGGATGGTGGAGGGAGGGATAGTTTTGCTAGCAGGAGCTCATTTGTGGAGGGAGTGACTCACAGAAAGAGATGGGGCAGGAAAGGGTTTGATGAACATAGAGGGCAATACCACATACATGCTTGCCTCGGACCTGTTGAAAGAGGTTACGTCGAGGAGAGCTACAGTGAAGCATGCCAGCATCAAGCCCAACTCTACAGAATTGTGCAGTAGAGTTACTGCAGGGAACAATGTAATTTCAATGGGAGTTAATCCCTTTTGTCATGTAGGGAAACTGTGACACTGCACTTGATCCTAACGGGCTTCACTGTAAGCTGGAGATGGGTACCCCTGAGGACAGCCAGGTTTCAGTGATGCATAAGAGAGTGCTGGGAGACCCAGCCTTTAAGGGAGTCGACCTTAGGGAGGAGTCTTCTTGCGCTGAAGTGGAAGAAAGTGAAGCCTTTGGGTAGAGCAGGGGGAGAGAGGAGGAAGAGGATGGGCCTGGGTTGGGTTCATTGTCACCGTAGAAGGAAGAAGAGAAAGAGAGTAGAGTGAGCCTTCCACCCTTTTGACCGGGGGGGGGCAGTAAGGAAGATAGATGAGTGGAGAGAAGAAACAGGTTCGATATAGGGATTCGATATTTAGGGAGGGAGAATATAGCAGTCCAGGATGGATGGGGGGGGGTACAGGAGAAGGTAGGTGGAAGGAGTGCTGTGGAGTGTGAGCTACAGTAAGGGGGAAAAAAAGGGAGGGAGGATAGGGGATGAGAAATGAGTGAGCAGGCCGGGGGGAGATAGGGAATGCGAGGGAGAGACAGACAAGGTAGAGAAGGAGGAAGGTAAAGAGCATGGTGTGAAAGGTTGCAACTAAAATAATGGCTTGACCTGGGGTAAGCCGATGCATGTTGCCATGGACCATAGGGAGGGGCCTGCCTGGTGGCTCCACCCAGGGGGTAACTGGGTATGGGGGGTGGTGAGCAGGTAGGAGCTGAGCCCTTCAGGAGTGGGGAGCCGGACCAAAAAAAGTGTTTGTGCTAGGCCCAGAGAAATCACAGAGACAGTGTGATTTCTGCTCTACAATAAGAGTCACTGCCAGACGGACAGACCGGGGAGTCGACCAGGTGATGCTACAGCTTGGTGTCACTGAACGTTTGGCTTGGGAGAGGATACCTGGATCTGGATGAATGAATATGTAGTCCTGGTCTTCAATTCTGGCCCAATCCATAGCTTAGACGGTGAGAAGCTGCTAGGTTCTGCAGTCAAGACCGAAGGTGACAAGCTGCAAGGCTCGGCAGTCAAGACCGAAAGTGACAAGCTGCAAGACTTGGCAGTCAAGACAGAATGTGACAAGCTGCAAAATCCTCCTGTCAACCTCCTACCCCTGCTCTGCTGTCCAAGGCCCCAGCTCCTCAACTGCTACCTGTTATCATTGTAGCCCACCGCTGTGTCTTTGGAACTGCGAGTAAGTCCAGGGCCTGCCCTGGCTGGAGTTATTTAAAACAAGGTAAATCGCTAGATAGTTTTTCTTCTTCCTCATCCTCAAGGGCCCCAATGCTGGCTAACCCACGGCAATGATTTCAGGCCTGCACCATTCCTTGTCTGGGTACCCAGGTAGACTTTAGGGACACTGGTACCAGTGGGAGGTGGCTTACATGTTGTTGTTGAGGTTGGGCACTGTCCATGTTTGTTGTTCATATCAGCTGTTACCAGTTTATCAAATATTTAGATTGCTGTTCTATATTTTTTGCATTTCCACTAACCCTTTCCCTAACAAAAAATCGTTTATTGTTGTTGTTTAAAACTGTCCATGAGGAGGTGCTAGAGAGCCAGTCTCCAGACAGGAAGCATTTCTCAAACACGCTACACTTCAGCTGCTTTATATCATTATAAATATCATTTGCAACTGATCAAACTTTGGAAATTCAGTTTCAATTCACATACTGAACTTATCAGCTTTCGATCGATACCCAATTCAACATGATGATGCAGGAAATCTCGCCTGCTGCTGCTAAAACTACCGCTGGGAAGCCAAGCAAGGCCGTTGATCCTCCATGCAGGCCAGCTACCACTATGCTGAAATGCCTTGTAACATCTATAGCTCCAATGGATGCAGTGTGCAAGGTGATGAGCAATCGACCGCTGTTCCGGTGATCGCTGCATGGCTGACTGAGGCAGGCACGCAACTCTGAGGCCGCGTGGAGGCTTGTAGAACTGAGACCTGTGGTGGAGTGTTGCTGCAGGAGGAGGATTTATTGGAAGGTGCAGAGGACTTGGATTTGCTAGAATCCCGGGGGACCGTATACAGAATCTGCTGATATTGGCTGAACGTCTCTTCTGAGGCTCGTATCAGAGGGCCCGAGGGCGAATTCCGGGATCGGAATGTTGTAAGCTGATGGGCTGTATCTACCAACAGCCGAGGAAGGTGGAGGATGAGAGGATTTCGGTGGTGTCAGGAAAGGACTGATTCTGTTTTCTGGCAAGCTCCTGGTAATTCTTATGCATAAGGCTTGTGAATGGATTTGGGAGATTTCTGAACTATTCTATGGGATATATTATGAATGGGACTCGTGGCTGATATGAACAATGGGGACACTAGTGCGCATTACTTTGGGAAGGGATCACGGTGAGGGTCAATGTGCTCCATACAGTGGGTTACTCCACCCTCTGAATATTTCTCCCCATCTTGTTGAGGCTATGTAGTTACCAGTTACTCTCGAATCATAACTAATGAGCTCTGCATGTTAGCTAGGTTACCTTATGCCTCACTGTTAAGTTACTATCTTAGTTTAAAAAACTGGTGTGTTCATGATAATAAGTCTGACGTTTGAAGGTTGATATTGTACCATGTTTCAACTGATTGTAGTATTGTTCTAGAAATAGCACATTCTTCCTGTTCAGTACTTTTGTTATCTGGATAAATAGCCATCTTTAGGACTGCAGTTACAATGCCTAAGTTAATTCTACCTTTCAAGGACACTCATGGCCGTTGAGATAGCTGGTAATTCTGGGACAATTTTATTTTGGTAAAATGTTGCTTATTCCCCCATTGTGAAAGATTACAGGGCTGTACTATGTATATCAACTTTATGTGGATATTTTCCCTGTTATACCTATCACCCTGTATGAGGTACTGTGTGTATGTTTTTACATGAAAATAATAAACACAAAGTACAAAAAAACAGTGAGCATATTATTAGCTATAGCTATTAATTGCATGCAACACAGAGTATTAAGTTGGTTTATGGTATTTCACGTGTGGGGTGACTGTGAGGGGAAGTGGGTAGGTACAGCATTGCAGGGGATTGTACCCATTTACCAATTGGCCCACTACAATTCACTCTGGGTGGAGGCACTGGGCTATCTATTTCTAATTGGGAAATAATCCCCCAATCACCATCAGAACAGAGCCCATGCTCCTCAACTTGTGTTGTGGTCATCAGGCAGGGGTAAGTAGCCCACTGGTACACGGTGCCCGGGTTACACACATTGTGATTGAAACTAATAGTAGCCATCTGAATGTATTATATAAAATAAATGATGGGTAGGTGTGGCATACAAGGATATAAACCCATCAAGGGGGCTAACCAGATCATAAAACCACTTGCCCTTCAGGTGTGGCTTTATGAGCTGGTTAGCTCCTGCAATGGGTTTATTTCCTTGTATATCACACTTACCCATCATTTAGTATATACATATATATATATATATGGTACATGATGGGCATGAGTGTGATATGGAATATATTTTCACTCCTTTAGAGTGACCTCTGGATACTGGTTTTATTTTGAAACGTTTATAATTGTGTGTGTGTGTGTGTGTGTGTGTGTGTGTATGTATATGTATATATAAATATATGTATATATATATATATATATATATATATATATATGTGTATTCTTTACAAAAAACTTTGTTAATGCATCAATTTGATGATGTCACAGCAATAAAAGTTTGGAAATTCGATGTTAGTTACCCCTACCACCTCCACCCCATCCTCCACACACCAACAGACATTGGGGTGTGCCATGGGGTTGT